>NW_017566832.1:4716283-4753317 GCF_001854935.1 Bemisia tabaci
GGGGGGGGGGGGGGGGGGGGAGTCGAGCAAGTAGGACACCGTGTCGAGTCGTATCGCACGACTTAAAAGTATCTACACAGGGTGATCCAAGGTTAGACTGCCGGACTGCTGAAACATGTTCTATGGGTCAAGATAAGACTTTTTTCTCGTATGAGGTTTTTCCCAAAAATGGTATTTAAAATGGCTATAGAGCCTTCTCTCCTTCCTCCCCCCCCCCAGTTTTGCGGGAACAATTTTTGATGGGTATTTCGGCCGAAATTTACAATTTATCTGCGTGAATAATTAACTTCTCCCTAATTGATACAAAATCCTCTGCATCAAGTCTAATTTTGTCGATCAACAACAGCCCCATGAGAAGCGTAAAACTGATGAACCAATCAGAGAGCGGCACAGACATGGCAATACTCCCTTTTGGACAATGGTTGCAATTAAACCTCGAGTTCAACAGAAACGCACCAAGTCGCATTATGGAGAGAAAAAAAAATGAGTTAGGAATAATTTTGGATTTGATTAGTCTTACGTTTTCTCCTGTAAAAAATTCGAAGTCTAGAAAAAAATATTTTTGTCGTTAACCAAAACTCGTTAACTTGTCTTTCAAATTCATCTTCGACAAAGAGCCTTTTACAGGAACACAAACTTCAAACCTATTTTTCTCCGTTCAAACTCGATGGGGGGGGGGTTCTCTTTAAATCAGTCCATTTCTTCGATGGCCACCACATGAAGCAATATTTTTTCACACTTTTGTGAGCACAACTTGATCGTACTAACTTATAGGCATTTTTTAAGAGAATACCACTATTCGAACTCGGAGGAGCCCGTTTTGCCTACTCTCTCAATTGAAGGCGATTTCGCTGCCGATCTCTGACGTTCAACTTTACCCCTAACACTGAGCTTAACGGAAGAGTATACCTTCAAACATCTTTTTCTCAGTTTAAACCTGATGCGAATTGGTATACGTTTCCGTTAAATTCGGTTTTAACAAAATGTCCCGAAGAAAAATTATCCGAAATTTGAAAGTCCACAAAGCACGAATGGCCTCGGCATGGCAGAAGGACCACTTAGAAACCCACTCATGACTCCACTAAAACCCAGAGCCTTTACGGACTTTAAAATATTCTAGAGATATACTTTATTCCATGTGGTTCTCGCTTAAAAGCACTCCACAAAACAATTCTGTATATACGTGGCAACTTACAAGAAACCTATCACATCTGCTCCGGCTGATTCATTTCTTTACACCGCTAAATCCTCTCTTTAAGCCAGGGTTTAAGAATTAAATTCGACCTGAACCAACCCTCGAACTCCAATCCGAATATACAATCTCTTGAATGGGTGTGTGCTCTCTTGAATCTTCAAGTAGACGTTTTTATGCTAAAAAGAACTGTTACATGCAAATCCTATGTATATACCTACATTGTTCCTTTTAGCATAAATACGTCCAAATGTTAAAGAAAGGGAAAAAATCTCTCTCATATAGCTGATTCCTCCTGCTGGTTGGACTTTTTTTGCGTTCAAGTTAAGAAAATTCAAGGGAGACTTGCTGTCAGTGATGATACCTAAAGGACTTTCAAAATTTGAATGAGCTAAACGGATCCTTTTTGTTTTTTGCTATTTTTCAAGCAATAATGACATGTCCACTATGTGTTTAGACCAACTAGTTATACACAGAAAAAAATAATATGCTGTTTTAGCAGCTAGGATGTCAAAAATGTGTCTAGTGATCCCAAGATGCTACTTTTACTGCCCCCGCAGTTGACTTTACATCCTGTGAATGCAAACTCAATTGCAGGGGCAATCAAGGCAGCAACTCAGGATCACCAGACACATTTTTGATATCCTAGGTGCTAAAACAGCATACCATTTTTTTCAGTGTAAAAGAGTGGATGATTATTGCACTCACAAGCTGGGTGGCCTCTCCAGGCCGGTATTATTATCAGCCCTCTACTTCCCCAAATGTTCATATTGCCTCATTGTTTGGTTAGGTTGATATAACTATGCTGACTTCTACAATTTTTGTAGTCATCGGCAAGAGATAATATGTACCTAGATGAGCCAAATCAAGTCTTAGCATCGCAGAAATTATGTAAATCTGTTTGGCTGGTCACAAAAAGTGTGCAAATAGAGTATACCTACACGGAAAAAATAACCCTGAAGCAGGTATAGGTTTGGGCTCTACCCGCGCCGGGTCTGCTCCTATGGGATATGAAGTAAAGCAATTTTACCTACTCTGTTAGGGCTGGGACCTTCCACGCAGGTACCAGCCCTAAACTCGTTTTTTCCGTGTATGTCGCATGCCATAATTCGCAATCATTCGACCTATACCTAAGTGTTTCATAGCTCAGCACAAGGGTTAACGAAATCAGCTAATTTTTATTTGCACCTAGAAGTCCTAGAACTCAACTTAATTCGAAAAAGAACGTTTTCTCAACAATTGAAATGATATTCAATCAGAGTATTAGAAAGACACACCGTAAAACTATAAATCTCAAGAGTTTCTCCTACACAAAAACATGTTTGATACATATAAACATTTTTGCAGTGATCATTTTCAAATTTTTTATGCAAAGCGTTCCGGCAAGGGTATCTCTTGATTCCATCAAACGGTTTCCACGAGACTCCCAGGATCTGCTGCCGCACAGTGGAACAAGTTAATGGAAGAAGTCGAACAAAATTTGGAGGCTTTGAAAGTTTAATTTTTGAAAATATAAAACAGAGATGTTAAAAAATGGCTCCATAGATTCTTCTGTGAAATTTCCTTTCAGGTGCACTCTTGAAATTGAAGTTGTGCCTAGTGAAAATATAAACATTGAAATCTTCTATTTTATTGTTAGTCAAATAATTTTCTGTCTGACCACTTCTAATAGCTCGTACCACTGTGCGCCGCTGTGCAGCAAAAGTATTGGTGATTCCAGCAATTTGCGAACACTTTGGAACATACAATCAAATCGATATCTATCGAAACGGTCTGCCTACCTTATAGTCGATTATTTACAACATAAATGGAGGAAAAACAATCTTACTACCTTGCGATAATCGCCACTCACTGAAAAAAATATCTTGAATTTTCCGCCAAGAAGTATTTCTTCTTAAATTAAGAATTTTGCTGCTTAATATTAACTACTTTTTTGCTTAACCCAAGCCTTATTTTTTTCGTATCAAGAAACATGCAGCTTAAAGCAAGATAAAAAAAATTCTAGGCGGCAAATTCAAGAATCATCATGCTAGAGCCAAGCCACTTTTTTTCAGTGCTGAGCGTGAACGACTCGACCAAGAAAATCAACCAATTGAATTTAGATCTGATAACCGCGCTCTTGAGCGGCACTGACAGTCGCCGCACTTCTTGTCCCTCGGACGCCATCAATTTCGCGCGGTATTCCGTCGTCCGTCTGACGTGAGAGCGTATCTCCATTTTCATGTGAGCCCTGAAAAGCATGGGGTTATATGGAGACCAAGGGTCACGAGGAAATTGAGTTACGCCCTTACGGCAGAGCGGTTTGTGCACTGTGTTATGTATTTACGCATCCCTTTCTCCCTACCCCCCCCCCTTCGACACAAACGTTTGCTTATTCACCACGAATAACCTCCCGCACCACCCCCCGTTATGACACTCGCCTTCGGACAGCGTGCTTTGCGATAAATCGATTGTTATGCCATTTAAACCTATGGAAGAGGATCGATAAACAGGGTGTTCGCAGCGAACACCTTAATAATCGATTATTTACCATACGTTTAAATGGCATAACAATCGATACATCGCAATTCACGCCACGCCACTGCTTCGGATCAGGATACCCCGCGTTTGAATATTTACAAACCGTGGCTTCTGTCCCATTGTGGAATCATATTTTCCTACCCCTTGGACATTCCGTCATTTTACGGACGGAGAGACGTCACTGCATTTCTGCCGTGCTAAGGGAAAACGTCGTATGAATATTCGAGAGTTGCCAAATTTCTTTCGATAAATTTTTTATTTTTGAGGAAAATTATGAATATTTTTCCTTGAAATTTTCAGGCACTTTAGATCAAATTACAAACAAAATTATCTGAGAAATTGGCAGAAGAATATTCAAAAAATTTCCTGAAAGTTGGTGATTTGCCAGAGGAAATTTGGCAACGCCTAAAGGCTCATACGGCGTTTTTCCTTCACGGCAGCTTTCAACATTGCAAAAGTTTCGCTCATTAATTGTATTTTTCGAGCAACCGTGGATATTTCTGATTATTTTTTCTTTGGTAATTTATCTCTCCCTAACTGAGGGTTTTACATGATGTGGGATATAATTGCAGTATATTATTGGTAAGATTTTGTAACTTTATTTGTGATCCTCAGCTTTAGCGCTCACCCTTACTGCCGTGATGAGGAAGAACGCCGTATGAACCTGCGAGAGTTGCCGAATTTCCCTAGATAAAACATGAATTTTAGAGAAAAGTTCTGCATGTTTTTCCTTGGCATTTTCTGATATTTTGGATTTAATTGCGAATAAAATCGTCTGAAAATGTTGAAGAAAAATATTCACGATTTTTCTAGTGCATTTGTTTCATATTAAAGGAAATTTGACAACATCTGAAGGTTCGCACGACGTATTTCCTCAGCAAGGCAGCGTGGGAAACGTTTCCTTCGAGAAACAAGGCCGAGCACTGAGAATATTTCAATGGAAAAATATATCTCGGTCATGTCAGCTGAAAGTTCGCTGTTCCCTATATCTCAACTTTTCACCCACCGAACATTCGGATACTGGTTTGACAAACCGAAGTTCTTTTCATTTAAACTGTTTTTGAGTTTTGACGGAGAAATTTGGCATTACCACAACATTAAAGTGAATTTGCATAGTTCGAGAGGTACTGCACATTAAAGAGGTTCAACTTTCGTAAAATCTCTCTTTTGAGTATCCACATTCTATATAGTTCAGTCCCTAAGTGCTCAGCCGATAGGCAGGCGCTTCTTGTTTCCGTTTTGCCACTAGATCTCTTCTCTAGAGCGCTCAAGCGATTGAATGGCTCACCAGCTCAAAATAACATAACCGACAAGATTCTCAGAATTTTCTTTTTACTAGCTAATAATAACGTTATTGAATATAAATTATCGGATGAAATAAATGGCATTCCTCAAATTTACTTTGCCCGGATGTTTTTGGATATTTTATTATTAAGTCTGGAAATTCAGGTATTGAGTTATTTTCATCCGAACTTTTTGCCACCGGTGAGGACTTTTTTTGAACTTTTTAAAATTCGCCTAGACAGCACAGCTGTTGCGTTGCCGTTGCCATAGAAATGCAGCTTTTGAGCTGCGTCTTCCTCCTACAATCCTGTCTCCTTGTGATTTGTGTATCGTACTTGCTGAGCGCTTCTCTGGTGCCTACCTACTAGAGTTTCCCCGCTTGCTTTTTTTTTGGGGGGGGGAGGGGGTGTGTAGGTTTCAATTTCATTTGTTGTTCTTCCTCTTTTCTAATGTCTACAAAAATTCCTTCGAAATTTTCAGGTTCCAGACAACATTTACGAGACTTAATGAAACATTTCCTAAACAAACCACCGCCCACCAAATAAGAGTTTCCGTCGAAGGAGGAAAGAACAACTTAATAAGAACCTCTTAAAAGACGGAAAACGACTACTACCGAGGCAGATTTAAAATCTTCTTCCTATTCGTAAGCAGATAGGTGCCCAACACCGGCCTATCAACCTTACGAGCCTCTCGCGCCTAGCCCGTTTTAAGAATAACTCTCGTCCAGCCTCACCAAATCATACCGTAAACACTATTAAACTCATCGCGGAATCGTGGAAACTGCCCACGGTTTGACAACAATGGAACGGATTAACGACTCGGCCGTCGAAATATTCAACGGAGGTGCGTTCGCCGTTGTCAAATTGAAGGATAAAATCTTATTTTACGAGGGATATACAGGGAATTTTTGGCACGTTTTGGCGACTACGCGGGTTGGTAGCGCCTCGCAGTAAACCATCCCAGGTGGGCACTTGGGGTCCGGGAGATTTTATGAAACTACTTCCGTTAACTCCAACTCCAATTTAAGTTTCACTCATCTCCGAAGTTCAGCCCGCGGTCGACTCATAAACTGATAAGAGAGTGTCTCTTAATTGAAAAAATAAAGCTCTGCAAGATGAACCTCGTTGAGGGAAGTTGAAACCTGGGAAGCTTTTGTTCCTTTGTTTTGGGGTCGCGGCGCGGCGCTCACGGACATGTCTTACAATAATTGTGCGGTTCGTAAACTCAAACTGAGAGTTCCTTTACAAGAAGAGTCAAGGCATTTCAAGTCCTGATGTTCTGATATCACAAATGGCCAGAGAGATTGTGCAGTTTGAAAAGTTTTTCGAAATCTAACTAGACGTGGGTAGTTCGTGACAGTTTGAAGATTTACTGCACCAATAAAAATTAATCAATTTCTTATAACCTTTACATTTTAAAGGCACGCGCACGCTACCCGATGGTGAAACTGCAGAAACGCGTATCGGCGCCTACAAGACTGCAGGCATACTTCACGCATTACGCTAAACAGTAGAGTCGGCCTGAAACGCATATTAGCGCCTACGAGGCCGCATGAATACTTCACGCATTGCGCGTACATCACGGAGCACACAGTATGATTGTCGCAGTAAGACTATTTTGAAGGTGAGAGAGCCAGAGGCACTTAATGGGCCTGTTGCAAACTTTTGCTAGAGCAAAACTAAGAGTTGTTCCTTATAGATAATGCCTCAAAAATCACGATGAGCGCATCGGCAAACTCTGAAATGCACTCATAACTTCACAATCTGCGTAAGAAATTTGCGGTTTTTTGAGCTTCCCGCTTCAAAAACGATACTACGGCACAGGTGAACATTTTGTAAGAGGAGTCGTTCCATCGTCGGCAATAATCATCATAGCCGACGCCAATCCGCCAAAACACGTTTGATGGGACGAGATAACACCTGAACTGGATTAGACCAGATAACAATCGGTGTGTTAACGTTCATATTTTCCACGCCCGAATGGATTGACCTTGAAATCTCCTTGAATTACGCGCGGAACTGCGTGCAAGCGTCGGCCATGATGAATATCGCCGACGATGGAGCGACTCCTCTAACAAAATGTTCACCTACGCCGTAGTATTGTTTTTGAAGCGGGAAGCTTAAAAAAACGCAAATTTCTTACGCAGATTGTGAAGTTATGAGTGCATTTCAGACTTTGCCGATGCGCTCATCGTGATTTTTGAGGCATTATCTACAAGAAACAACTCTTATTTTTGCTCTAGCAAAAGTTTGCAACAGGCCCATTGGACTGCAACGTTGTAATGATTCATTCGACAATTTCTTGAATTATTCAAGAACGGTTGCAAATTTTCTTTTGGGATTAAAGTATATCGATAGTGAAACCGCAGAAATGCGCACCTTGATTTTCGGCATAGCAGACTTCCGGTCATACCTTGTTTTCTACATGGAAGACTACTGAAGAAGAATTTTTAAATATTTCAGTGATTTTTCTTCCTCTTATAAAAAATACTCTGTGAGAAAAAACTCGTTTTAAAAATTGAGCGAAGATTTCATAACACCGCAACTGAGATACACATTTTCGCAGTCTCGCTGTTTTTAACGACAACATATCTGTGTTGCATTTCATCAATTTGTTTACCATTTGCTATTTATTATTTTTTGTAGTAGCAAATCATAAAAACCCTGCAGATATCTATTTCTAAAATCATTACAACGATTGCTCCTAAAAGTCCACGAAAATTGTGTTGTTGAGAAGTTGTTCAAGAAGTGACTGTGAATGCCTTCCATAACCTGTCTCAATGTGTCCAATGTAAATAAATCGACATATTGATGGTCAAGAGGCGAAACCACGCATCTTTGTTTGCGACGTTGCACACTTCCCGCCATACCTTATTTTTTCTTCGGAAAACCAGTCACCGTACTTTCTTGAAATTTCCACGATTTTTCTTCTCTGTGAACAGAATATTTTGCACAGATTTCAAGCAATAAAGTTGGCTTGATTCTCTTTGAAAGAGTAAGTTAGGAGTATAAATTTTAAAACATCGTAATGAGGATACGTTGGTGTATAAGTTGATCATCGATATGTGACTGTCCACGGGGAAGAGACTTCAGTACACAAAGGAAAGAGGATCAGTGAATGCTCACTACAAAGCGCCGATCTGTTTTAAATGTTTCGAAATGTACTTTTTGTAAAAATATCGGCAAAAAATTTCGGGTTGTTAGATGAGAAAAGTACGAAGAGAATCGATAAGTGACGGAATAATTTATGAACGACCCCTCAACTGAAATAAGTGATTCAATATATGAGACACGAAAAAAGGGGATAATAGCGAAATTCCCTCAAAAATTTAATAAAATATATTTAAAAAAAAAAAAAAATGCCACTCTACACTTTGGCCTACTATTACACGTGCTAAGGCATTTTTTGGCAATCTTATCTCGTTCTGAGTTTCAGACTCATTGTTAGTACTATAATATGTGGAGTTTCCACGTTTTCATACTTTACATTCTTGACCTAAAAAATATTGAACCAAGGATATTTTCGTCTGAAGCTTTGAAAATTATGCAAAAATCTCCGTTACGCCACTCTGAAGTTGTATTGTGTTTTTCTTCTCAAATTTGTCAATGGGATCTTTATTTCCCGATAAAGTTGTGAAAAAATTCCAGCCAAACAGTGGTTGACCCTGGCAGTGGCCTCGGCATGATGATACGGACCAAAAAATGATTTTCCTCAATTTGCGGCAAACCCCCAGTCGTCTTTAAGTCGTGAGGTGTTTTCTCAAGAAAGTGTTCTGGACCGCATTTCTGTGCTTCCTGTAATCATGGTTTGTTGATTTGTTCTCAATTTTAGACTCTTTTCAGACATTGTCGTAGTGTCATGATGTGCTGCAAATAGCCGATGCAAATAGGTTCTGAATTCTACGAGAAGTTAAATTTTAAAACAATTACAAGTTGCAGGGATGTCATGTATAGTTTTAACGAACTTTGTAATTCATCGACTTAAATTCAGACTGTATCAAACGGTATTTTTTGTTGATTTCACGAGACTATGCACGAATAGATGGGTCAATGATTGTACAACGTTGAGCAGAGAGGAGGCAAGCCCATTACTGTCTTTAAAATCGTGAAACTTTTCCTTTTTCTGGTAAATGCCCCTTCCACTAAATAATATTGTTAGCCCCAAATGGGGAAAATTCTGTAAGTCTCATAATTGTATGTGAATTTGGTTTTTTTTTTCACGGTAAAAAAGAAATTGCGCAGTTTTGAAAGCACCCGCAATGGGTTAAGTTCATTTCTGATGAACGCTGTCCATCTGATGAATTGCTAATAAGTAAATTAATTGAAATTATTGTAATTGTATATGGTAATTTTAGGTACGTAATTCCTGTATGTACCATTTTTGATCGTATTCATTTTTCTACAGGGCTCTCACGCAGTCATAAAACCACTCTACTTGTTATATACTGTCCTTGCGATCTCTACAATTGCGCAAGTGCATCCTTTGGCCGCAGCCCCACTCGGACCTTGTAATTTCGATGATGAGAATGATGCACTTTCTTTTCAACGTGTTCAAACTGGTGCTGACTTTGCAAACCTCGCGCCTTGCCTGGACATTATAGGAGTAGGCAAAAGGAAATAATAGCGTTAGTGTCTAACCTTTCAGAAACCGTTCATTTCAACCGGCAGCCTGCTGGCAGCAGGTCAAGCAACCTCTAAATACAACCAACCAATAGCCTTAATTGTGAAATTTGTTTCCATCTTTGAATATACCACTGTAAAAAACCACTGCGTATACTACTCCTGAAGAAATGCTATTACGTCAATGTTATGTTAAGTAGTACAGCTACTCTTACGTTCAAATATTTTCTCATCGAGGCTAAAAAGAAATCGGCTCATTTTTAAATGATATAATTCTATCTACATTCTATAATTCTATCTACATTCTACTTATGTACATCGAGAAATTTGAAAACAAGTAAATGGGTTACAGAGTTTTTGGTTTTGGGTATCACCACTATTTCGATAAATTGTAGTTTTTAGCTATGAAAAAAAAACAGCTCCAACGCTACATGTACATTTTTTTCGCAAACCGTAATTTCAGTCAATGAAAAAATCTCATAAAATAAATTTACAGGAAAATTGTGCCGCCGAATCAATAATTTGAGAGATTACGCGGGTAAAAAAGTATGGATATCAGTTTAAGTAATCGCCATGTTATTTTCATAAGGTTTTATTCCAAAACAAAAATATTTCGGAATTTCAATGGGCGAAAACCCTTTAGGAGAAGCGTTCCGATTTTTTAAACCAGTATCAATACCTTTTTCGGCCAATGTCGAAAAGCCTCGGCAGAGTCATCTCTCATTTTTAACTTGGTGGCGGAATTTTTATGAGACATTTTTTGATGGGCTTTCCGAATTTCAGAGGAAAGTTACTTTACTATAACTTCCAAAAAATACTTATTTAACAAAATAAACTACATATTACACAGAACTCAGCTCATTGGGTACTTTGACTTGAATCACTACAACAGTCTCGTACTAACTTCTAATTTATTTTGATAGTTAAAGCATGGTAAATTAAAGAGGGAGGGATATCTAAATGTCCTTTTTTTAATAGACGGAGACTCAGGACAAGATAGATTTTCTGTACTGCCATGTTGAAGAGGAGCACCTACTGAGCCTTCAGACGTTGCCAAATTTTAATTATCAGAGGAATGTGTGAGTATTTTTCTTCTAATTCTTTCAAATAATATTATTTGCACTTTAATTACAATATCTGAAAAGTTCAAGTAGAAATATTCATTAATTTTCTCAAGAGTGAATGTTTCGTTGTGAAAAACCTGACGACATCTGGATGTTCATACGGCGTATTTCCTTAGCACGGCAGTTTAGTTATCCTTTTCAGAAGACGTGACACAAGACGCGCACGGAAAAAATTCATGGCTGATTAAACAATTCAATTGTTACAAAAAAGTGACTGCAATATTTCAGTGTAGATTTTACAACAAGAAAACGCTAATTTAACCACCCCCGTGGTTAAATTAGATTTCTGCTATCGTAAAATGTACATTTGAAAAATTGCAGTCACTTTTTTGTAACAGTTGAGTTGTTCAATCAGCAATAGAATTTTTCGTGCACGGATGCAAATATAAGGAATGGATGCCAACGTCTGACTCTGAGTGCAACTATTCTGGCTTTGCTGACGTAAATGTTGCATATGTAAGAAATTGAAGGCGTTTTAGATTCTCTCACGCTTTCTAACTTCAACTCCCTGACAAAACGTTGATTCGATAAGCAAGCGATATAAGGGCAAGGAATATAGGAATGTGCAGAAAACTCAAAGGTAGGTATTCGGAATCACGCATTTCCATCACTGTATGTTCGAACATTTCCGTCCCCACTTCATTTATTAAAGAGGAATTTAACACGCTTTTTTCAGAGGATACTTTTTGAAAAGGCAAATGAAATCCACAAGAAATTTCGCACGATTTCAAGGATCTGCTATATTCTTAAATAATGTAAAATCTGCCAAAAAATCTGCATTGTACGATACCAAAAAAGCGGGATTTAGTAGTTTCATCATCAATCTAATTTTATCCTCTTACTTTTCTTTTGATTAATGGAATACGCATGCACTTTCGGCATTATTTTTTTTTTAAAGAAAAAGAAAGAAATAAGAAAAAAACACGCTACCGAAAATGAGTCCATTGAACAGACATATATCAATTCCATCGATTGATTTTCGATATACAATTAGAAAATTGAAAATATCTTATAGCAATCATACAAAATGTATACACTTACTCATACAAAAACTGTAATTAGTTTCGTGAACCTTAATTATTTTAATTCATGTTGCCATCAAAGTGTAATTTGGGAAGTCATTATGCAATAATGAGGACAATAACGTTGATGAAACTAAGCAATCCATCAATAAATTGGTCAATTGGTCCATTTAAATCAAAGAAATTCTGCTGAAGGCGCTCTGAGCAACTCTTCCACCTTGGAAGTATTGCACAGTATCAGACGACATTGAAGGGGCACTAACGGCTAATGTTTGTAAATCGACAGCGGTATCGTTTACCACTGAGTAGACAGTAGAATCCTATTAATTGTGCGGTATGCCACCTCTGTTCTTTGGATTTTTGTGAACATTTTTATCAGGTGGTATCCTTTAACGGGAAACTTAAATCTCAACTCGAATTTTCAAAATAGTAAATGTGGCCTAAAATTCTATCTCGGCTTCTGTTCGATACATGTTTATGGAACTTGATGCCATAAGGTACTTTCTAACGTATCAGTCGAATTTGCACTCAATTTTTCATAATTCAAAAATCCAAGATGGCGGAAGTGACCTGACGAGCTGTCTTGGCGCCCTCGGAATCATTCAACTTTGCAATCGAGATATCTATTCTTTTCTACTCCGTTTCAAAATCGACGAAGGTACTCTCACCTAATTTAAACCTCGACATCACGGGCGCTCTTCAACTTTTTTGAGTTGAAACGGCTCGTTTTTCTTTCCTGCTTATTTTTCTCTCTCTCTCTTTTTATTTTCTTTCTTTCCTTTCATACGTTATCCCCCCCCTTCTTAATTCTGATAAGCCGTTCTTGGATGATCTCCATTGACACGGTGTATCGGAATTAGATGCCCAACTTTCGACGAGGCATAAGCACTGTTGCCAGGTAGTACTGAAAAATGAATCAGTGAGAACGAAAACGCACCAACTCGGTAACTCGAAAATGCTCAATTTCCATCGAAGACAGTCTATTTTCCTGAAGGTTATTGAGGTTAGCGCATCTGTTACAACTTGAACATTTAAAGTGCGTCCTTAAGTATTTGTCATTCGGCACCAAAAATATTTTTCTTAGACTAACTTCTTCGCCTACTGCGTGGTGTTTGTGTCTTGATTATTTTCATTTTTTCGAGTTGGTGTGTTTTTGTTCTTACTGATTTAAATCAGCCTTTCCCCCAACCTACATCAATTCTGTCATGGCCAGGAAGAACGCCGTATGGTCCTCTAGGTACTGCCGATTCTCTTTGATAAAGCACGCGAAATTCTTGGTAGGCTTATGAATATTTTTCTCCCAATTTTACAGTGAATTTTTTTTGTAATTTCTACTAAATTTCTTGAAAATTTCAAGGAAAAATATCAGAAACTTTCCTCACAAATAAACATTTTATCGTAGGAAACTTGGCAACTCTCGAATTTCCATACGACGTTTTTCCTTAGCACGGCAGAATTATACCCCATTTATCGCGTTACCTGGCAACCTTGGGCATGAGCGTTTCGTATTCCGGTCCGGAGATGAGCCTCCGTTTGATTCAAAGGGATCGCCGATCGGCCCTCCCCCGCCCCCACCCNNNCCACCCTCCAACGCCCCCCTTTCCCGCCTTACTGCCACCCCCGCGTCACGAAGGGGCGAGTATGAAATAAAAACGAGACGGTTGGACGGATCCGATGCCCGGCGGCTTTGTCGAGAGGGATGAAACGACCTTGAAATTCTTTATTGCATAATTCGGTCTATTGGATTTGAATACTTTCACCGCGACCGCGACTTTGACCACAACGGGCTCCGCGCGCGGTTGTCAGATCGCACATCAAAGGAAAAATTGACTTGAATTGTCTGTCAAAATCTCCTCTTAATTAAAGAATAAAATCAGTTTCATCTAAATTTTCTGTGAATTTTCTTCATTTATTCTGAAATATCACACAAAACTGCTGAAGAAAGATGTAACATTTTGATTGGGTTTTCGTGAAGAGAATGAAATTTTTAAACGTTGAAATGTATCTCTCGCGTGTGTCAGGAAGTTGCGATTTACGTACTTTTTCTGAAGTAAAATTTCGCGAAAAGCACGATGGTGTCACCAGTTTTCTCTAAATCGAACTCCAAAGCTCAAAAAAGCTCTCAAAGTTGAGGCCGTAACAGTGAGGATATCCCCCGCTATCCTGAGAGTATATACCATAGGTACAAATTTTTATAGAGCAGCTCGAGACAATGGTAAGAGTAGAAAAACAAGGGGAAAATTAGGGAAACAAGGCTGAGAGTATATACCTCTATATCAAGTTAACCTCTCCATGCAATGACAGGGAACGAATACATTAACAGGGTTGCCACTTGGTTTGGATACTCCAAAACTGAAAACACGGCAACCCTGCTAATGTATTTGCTCCCTATCTTTGCACGGGGAGTGTGAATAGGTTTGGGAGTCTGATTACAGGTGGACTCTCACGATAGCGTGGGATATCTCCTCCATCACGGCCTCAACTTTGAGAGCTTTTTCTGAGCTTTGGAGTTAGTTTCAGGGAAAACTAGTGGCATCATCGTGTCTCTCACGAAATTTTACGCAAAGAAAGTACTTATACATAGCAAATCCCCCACACATGCAAGAACTCTATTTGCTGTCAAAATTTCCTCTTGAGTAAAAAATGAAGTCAGTTCCTCTCGTAATCTACTTTTTATACCCATGAGTCGCTTTACAGCACTCCCTGGCGCTCTACGACAATTAAACTCTACTGGCCCCTGTCGAACCACCCACCAGTGGCGTGGCGTGTATTGCAATGTATCGATTGTTCTGCCATTTAAACCTATAGTAAAGAATCAATTATTAAGGTGTTCGCTGCGAACACCCTGTTTATCGATCCTTTTCCATAGGTTTAAATGGCATAACAATGGATATATCGCAAAGCACGCCACGCCACTGCGAACCACCCTTCGGGCATCGAGCACCTCAACATTTCTGCTTCAATCTCATCCCTCCAACCTAGTTGCCAAAGGAGGTCCTTGATTGGGTTCCTCCTGGTAGTAGGTGTAGCGAGGGAACCCAATGATAATTTTCTTCATTCACACTAAAAAATCATTCAAAATTGTAAGAGGAAAATGGAGCATTTCGACTGATTTCCTTGAAAAGAATAAAACCTACTCAAATATTTTTAAACGTCGAAATTAAGAAACGCATAATCCGCATCAGAGGGCGCCCAATGAAAGGTTGGAGGGAAGGGATTGAAGCGGAAATGTTAAGGTGCTCAATCCCCCAAGATTCGTGGTTTGAAAGAAAGCAGTGGAGGTTAGGAGTCGTAGAGCGCGAGGGAGTGCTGTAAAGCGACTTATATGTATGTATAACCCGCATTCAGCCATTGTTATATTTACCATACTGAGAGATGCTGACTTGTTGAAATATTCCGTTTCAGTCGCGTGGCGTGAATTGCGATGTATCGATTGTTCTGCCATTTGAACCTATGGTGAAGAATCGGTTATTCAGGTGTTCGCTGCGAACACCCTGTTTATCGATCCTTTTCCATAGGTTTAAATGGCATAACAATGTATAGAGCACGCCACGCCACTGTTCCGTTTCCTCTTAGGTGCTCACTGCCGCGGAAAGTCATTGAAAGCGTTGGAGCCGACAACGCTAAACGGTCATCACTTAGACTTTGTAGGGCGTCTCGAGAGCGCGACACTGAAGTGAGCTCTTCATCACTCAACACGGGCCTGGGGCCAGCTCCGAAGGGATAAAATTGGACATCCCTGATAACACATTCTTATTGGTGGACTCTCCTCCGTCTAGGGCGACTCTGGTCGTTGACCGCTGGACATTGCGCCGGGCTCTCTCGGCTCCAACAGTGGCGAGGTGTGGTATCGACTATCGATATTCTCCCATTTAAATTTATGGAAAAGAATCGATTATTGAGGCATTTGTTTCAAACACCCTGATAATCGATCTATTTACATATGTTTAAGGGCAGAATGATTGATATATCGCAAAGCACGCCACGCTACTGGGCTCCAGTTAGTCGGAAATACTATGTTATAAAAACTAAATCAGTTAATTCGAAAACAGACCAACTCTGGCTTTTTTTGATTTTCACTTTTTGACGGTTAAGTAATACTTAAGGATAGAGGATGGCGCATCTGCACTTAAATGGTAATTTCAAAATTGCAATCGGAATAGCTCGAAACAGCGACGGGAAAAGGGCGGTGATTTCTCCGAAAAAAATTCACGAAATGTTTTTCGGATCTCAGATTCTTGAATGAATCTATGAATTGTCCACAAAAAGTTTGATTTGATTCTTGAATCCAAAGTGTTCGAATTTTTTGTCTTGTATAAGGAAGCTGTTTATCGATCTGTCCTAAACTTTTCAAGGAAATGCCTGTGACAACGAGTACAAACCAACAGAAACTTCCTCAGAATACTTTTTCTCCGGTCTACTTCTTCAAATTTAAAAAAAAATCGTAGAAGTTCTACGACAACGCAATGCAGATTGGTCCGATTTTCACAAAATTATAACCGGTCCATTTAACATTCAACTATTCATCTGGAAGAGATGTATTCTCAAACTCAATGAGTCACTAAGCAAGGTCTAAACTACAAGTACACGTCCGTCACGTGTTTACTCTTCAAAATTTCCCGAGGAACATTGGCCGATCCAGCAAATTGGTAAAATTGTTTTTCTCCATTTAAAGCTATCGAATTGTATCGAGCCTTTGAGGGGCCAGGTGCTATGACAAGAATCGATTATTTAACATAGATCTAAACGGAGGGAATCCGGTGTTGCCAAATTTCTGGATCCGCCTTTGCCGAGGAAAACGATTCACACACTGTGGAAATCAGCTCCTTGAGGAGACCCTGCTAAAAATTGGCAGTAGAGTCTGTGTTCCAAAATACCATAGACCTACGGCTGGCTGTAAGATTTTGAATAGCTTTGTAGCTGGCTATACAATTTCTTATAGCCTTTTATAGCCGATGGCGATTAAGCAACTCACACCCAGGCGATAAAGTGTATGCTAAACGTCACTAATTACGGATGCTAGGACTTTGTGAGTTTTTGGACCACTGCTCTCTTTTTGAGCCGTAGCATCTTGATTTATTTTGCGAGGAAAGTTCCGTACTTTTGATGGATGCCTGCCATTCCTAATATATTAGAGCGCCTTCAGTTTCGTATGATACTGTGCAATACCTCCGGTGTGAAATAGTTGCTTCAAGCGCCGTGGCACGCTGCGGTGCGGCAGGCGGGCAGCAGCGCAAAACGCGCATTGGCGCCTACAAACCTAACAGGGATACTTCACGCGTTGCGCAATGCGTGAAGTATAGTTATAGAAGTGCGTTAGGTTTGTAGGCGCCAATGAGTCGCCGCTCCGCTTTGTGTTAGGCTCTAATATTTAATCTGGTGGAGTCAGCGTTATCCAACTCATGATTTTGAAATGTTTGCACATCCTGTATGGATTATTCTCTCTGGAAAAAAAAATGTGTATTAAAGGAAAATATAACTTGTGTTTTGTAAATATTTAGGTGGCTCCGTATCAAACTTAATGAGTTCCAAAACACACGAATTTCTATACAATTTCTTATAGCCTTTTATAATCGATGACGAAAAAGCAACAGCCAGGCGATAAAGTGTAAAGCCCGGCTATAGGAACTGTAGCCCGGCTGCATAATTTTTTATCGCTTCGTATAGCCCGGCCGTATGATTTTCTCCGCATTCTACAGCTAGCTATATGATTTTCTATAGCTTTCTTTAGCCGGCTATAAGAATTCCTATGGTATTTTGGAACGCAGCTCTTATCACCAATTTTTACCAGGGGATATTAACATGTAAATTTAACACAGATCAAATGAAAATTGGATTATACCGATGACGTCATTTGCATTTTTGAAATTATACCAATGTTAGTTGAAAACCTTTATATCTTGTTCATAAGTTGATTTGTAGACTTCTTGTTGTGTGATTCGTGTTCCTAGGGAAATTTTGAGGAGAAAACATGTATCGGTGTGCTTTAAGTGAGGGGCTTGGAGGACAAGGCGCATAAGTGCAGTTTTTTTCTATTTCGAGAAATACGTGTTTGAAGTTTCGAAATCACATGGATCCTTATGGCGGAAAGAAAGTTCAAACTGACTTTTTGATGCTTAAAAATTGGAATTTTAGAGCGAATTTTTCACAGAACACTATTAAGACGATTTTTACTTGAAATCATTAATATCTCAATTTTTTATCAAACCGGACTTATGTACCTTGTCTTCCAAGTCCCTCGATTCATACCTTGTCTAGAGGCCCATTCCCATACAATCTAATACAGAGCAATATTAAAAATAAATTTTAGCTTCGCTGTTGACTATTTCGTTTAAATTCCTTCATTTTTCTCATAATTTCTTTTTTCATCGGACATGAACGAGATTCAATTGAATTTATTCCTCGGCATCGTTACGTATGCAAATAAGACCCTCAAACATACGTTTTCGCAAACGACGACGAAATACCAAAGGTTACTGAGGAAGAGCGCTCTGACGAGTGTGCACCATTCGTCGCTCCTCTGACGTAAGGACATATCTCGAGTTCCGCATGAGCCCCAGAGAGCATGGATTTATATGTAAAGCAGGGCTCATGTGCAAATCGAGATACGCCTTTATGTCAGAGGGGCGATGTATTGTGGAGGATTTGAATATTCATCCCCCTCCACCTCCCTTACCTCACCAAAGGTGACGTAATTGGATTATTCTGTTGGATTCCAGGGGTACAAACGAACCAAAATTTCGTCCACTCTCCCGAGCTTCGACAGCTTGGGCACACATTCCAAAAATATGCTAATTTCAGGGGACAAATATTTGCCGTCCACCCGAGTGAGGATCAGTATGACTTGAACGTAACTATGCTGAAATGAATGATGAAATGGACTTATTTATGCTAAAAGGAACTATGTGCATAGACATGTGCGTGAGACATAGTTCCTTTTAGCATAAATAAGTCCAAATTAGAATGAACCACGAGGCACGCGAACCCTATCCACATAGTTCCCTTGGATCAAATTCATTTACACATAGTTCCGTCCAGCACAGTGGAGAATTTGCAGGTGTCTGCAGTTTGGCGAATTTCGTGTTTAGATGAAATGTCGAGAGAACTGAGCAAGAAAAGTTCCTCGGTTTCTAAATTGAACAATGACTGGAGGAGATATTACAAAATACCCTAGTCTGCTAAACTGCATGTGTTTAAATAGGAAATGCCGCCAGATGACGTCACAAGGCAGAATATTTTCTCAATTTTAAGTCTATATCCAAAAAAACAAAGTCATTGAAACCTTTGAAATTACTCGCAAAATAATAAGAGTACCTATGCAAAGATATGCTCTTCCTATTAATCGACCATCTCATAACAACTTGTCCCCCTTTCCAACCAAGTGATAAAACATACATGATTCTGAAAGTGCGCCTGTCCTATTTTTTTGAAGTTACGTGCTGCATGTCATCCTACATATTTTATTTAACTGCCCATCAGTTTTCAATAATTACTCAGTGTCATTGATGTTCTTAGACGCGTTCATTCGGCCTGTTTTTTAGAGGGGTCCCTCTCAAAAATGGGCCTACAAAATATCACCGTCTCGAATAGGTGCATATTTCGTTGCCTACCTGACATTAGAGCATAACTACACTCTGCAATGAACCCTGTCTTCCACACATTTCAATGCTTTTCCGGGCTCATCTCAATATGTAGTTACGCCCTTTTGTCAACCAAGCGACGATTTAAAGGGAAAAAATGTGGCGCCTGATATTTCGACATATATGCGGACATAAACTGTAACGACGAAATGCGACCGTCGAAATGGTAGTCATAATATGCAGAGAGATATCATAAAAAATCATAAACTGTCAGTGTCTGCGAAAGGTGCGGCATAGTTGGCGATTAGTAATAAAACTCAACACCATGGGCCATCGATGCCAAGTTTTGGACCAGGTCGATTTATCTGAGATTTTGATTGTCGAAATTGGTGAAATATACGCACGCTTTCTTATAAAAATGGCAAGTTTTGAGTGTTTGCGAGGAGACAATGTACATCATTGTTTTATGACGGGTATGACAAAATATGACATCGCATAGTGGGAGGATGGGTCAGAGAGGGTCAAATTAATATGTGGAGTGGTAAATATATGACAGTGTATTGTGCACCTTCCCCTTAAAAAAGAAAAAAGTTATAGGCTAGATTTATTGTCATTAGTGCTTACGCTGGAACAAGTGTGAAATAAAACTAATTACGCTGTGCTTTACGGCTTCAAGCGCGTTCCCGATTCGTAACGGTACACTTTAACCCCTCCACGCCCCCCCCCCTCTAACGCTCTAAACAATATCAAAGTAAGCATATTTACTTCAAAATATCGCTTTGACAAAACTTATTATGACGCTCATTTTTTTCTTATGCTTTCATGGTCATGCTCTCTGCTTTCTCAGAATGCTCAAATCGTATTGTCATGACTGGATTTTGACGATCAACGTGCTTTGCCCAATTTTCTCCTTTAGTCTTTTATTTTAATTTTTTGACATCACAGATATTACGGTGCAATAAAGATACGGATTTTTTTATTTTAACCCACCGTTATAAGTCACTTTCCACGATCGGAAAATCCAAAATTGATGGATGAAATCAGAAAACGCGTATCTTCGCCTCTTCGGTTGCAACGTTGAAAGCCATCACTTGTGACACGCTTATTTAATAGAATCACGAACATTCTCACGGATTTATTTTGGTCAATTTTCTTGAATTTCCTTAAATGATTTCTAAAAACACGACGAGAAATTCTAAGACGTTGCAATGAGAATACGCGTTTTTGACCTCGGTCATCAATATCTATGGCTAAAGTGCGAAACCAAGCATCACCGATTGCGACGTTGTAGATTTCCTGCCATGCTTTACTTTTTTGTTTGAAACACAAGTTAATTGAATTTTTTGAAAAGTTCTTGATTTTTCTTCTCTAGCTGCAGAATATTCTGTATACATTTCAAGCTATATAGTCGGCTTATTCTGCTTCGAGAAAATAAAATAGGAGCAAGGATTTGAAAACACCGTAATGGAAATACTTGGTTTCGCACTTTAGCTGACATAACTTTCAGCATTCGAAAAATCCCAAATCTGAAGCTCGACTCGAATGCAATTCGCAGCGAAAGGGAGTTTATTGGCTCTGGTGTCAGCGCGACCGGGATGAAGACAAAATGACGGAGAGTGGACAGCGTCAGGGCGAGGGGGAGCGGGGGCGTGGGTTCCTCCAGCAAAAACCACCTAACTCAAAAAGAAACTCCAGGGTATATACGCGGTTTTCGCCAGGCGCGAGGCGGCGACCCGGGGTCCAGGGATGATTGGTGCTGAGGAAGAACGTCTTAACTACAATAGTAATCCTGGAGCGAATACGCGGTTTTTACCTAACTCGAGGCGGCGACCCAGGGTCCAGGATGATTGATGCTGTACATGGTGGGGCGGCGCGGCGCGGTCGGAGTAGCACGATGCGACGCGACACGTCGGGGCGCATTGTCGTCGGCAACGTTGACAAATCGCGTGGATTTCTCGTTTAATCGCGTTAATTGGACCGCGTTAAGCAGAAACGAACCAAGTCACAACAGCTATTGTCAAATTTAATAGGGCACTTTAATTTTTTACATGAGAACGTTAGTGCAGATGCCTTTGAAAATTTTCAGGAATTTGCTTCACATTATGGAAAAAATTCACTGAAATTTGCATGAAAATCCGCACAACCGTTTTTTGGTAAAAAATCAAATTTCCCGATTGAATTTGGCAATAACGGATGTGGATTGGTTCCTTACTGCTTAACGCGGTCCAATTAGGGGTGTTTTAGCTTGCGACGTGGCAACCCGGCCATCGCGGTGGCTCCGGTCTGGCTACCGGCTGAAATACATATTTCCTGCCTGAACTCGTATTGTGGGGTAAATGCACGGGTCACCGCGTCCTTGTCGAAGGGTTAATTTCAAGGCGGTTGTAAATCTTGCAATTTGGCAACAATGTTTTTGCTTCGTTTAAATAATATCGATGGCAAAAGTGCGGAGCCACGCATCTCCGTTTGCGACGTTGCAGACCTCTTGTCATACTTTATTTTTTAAATGCAAAACCACTCAGAGTCAATTCTTAAAAACTTCTGTGATTATTTGTCTCTGTTCGATGAAAACTCTGTGAAAACTTTAAGAAATGATATCGATTTGTTCTCAGTCTATTCAAAAACAAATGGGAAAGGAGATTTTGAAACACTGCTAACGATCAGCTACGTGGTCTTGTAGTTTCACCGTCGATATAAGAAAATTCAAATGATCAAAATTCTCCCCGATAATATTCATCTTTGAGGAAAGTTATGGATGTATATTCTTGGAGGTTTTCGATGCTTGAGATAAAATACCGAGCAAAATTGTGTTACAAAATGGGAAAAATACACGCAATTGCAGACTTCTTGTCATATTTTTTCCAGAAAACTAGTCAACGTAGTGTCTCGCAAACTTTCTTGGTTTTTCCTCTCTGATAACAGTATTTTCTGTTGGGATTTCAAGTTTTAAAGTTGGCTTGTCTTTCAGTGAGAAATCAAATAGGGATGGCCATGTTAAAACATCGCAATGGAGAAACCTAGTCTCGCGCTTTGGCCATCAATATTTAAAATGATCTATTTTAGGCGGAGCAGACTGCCGCACTCCAATTCGTGATTTCAGAAGCTCGCAAGACGCGGTCGAAGCCAAAACGCCTTCATGCATTGGTGAATGCAACACGCAACCCACAGAGGTCGAATAGTTGCGTCCATTTTGAGCTCTAAGAGGGAAATATAATCTTATTATTGGACGTATTTCTGCCAAACGGAACTATGTGCACTATGGCGTGAGCCTTGTTAAGCATGTTTTCTTATGGGACTCAGGGCTCATGTCTAAATGCACATAGTTCCGTTTGGCAGAAATAGGTCCAATTATGACAAGGAAATATAGCCACAACTGTGTTCATTTCCTCATCAACTGGCTTCCTCATCCTCGAGGACTACGTGTCAAAATTTACGTTCTTCCCAAAACATAACCTCATGCAAAGCAACTTTTCAATATTTCTAACAATAAAAGCCAAGCAAATTATATTTTATGATGAAAAAATAAAATAAAAAAAATCACATTTAACCCGAAGGGCGGCAGTGAAAGAGCCTCGAACAGTAAACATCTTGCTGCAGGTTGATTTTACAGAAGAAAAGGAATCGGGGTGAAAATTTGTCTTATCACAGCGAGGCGGAGGATGGATTGTAGGCTCCGATATCAAATTAGATAAATTTAATGTTCGCACCGTGCTCGTAGGATGATTTGACATTTTTCACGGCGCAGCCCTTTCTCTTTCGCTCACCCCCGCAGCCCCAGCCCCCTCCCTCCCCCCCTTCGCACCCGTGCTTGTCCGTCAAGTGACAGGGAACTTCGAACGCTTCACTCGACGTGCAGTGTTGCCGCGCTTGCATGAAAAATCACTGTGAATCAAGCCATTACGCAAGGTCTGGATCAGGGTTGCACGCGTGATAATGAAAAATATGGAAAATTAGAAATTTCCTTGAAATATTTCATGAACTTTCTCGAGGCTGTGAAATATTTTTTTTTTCAGGGGTTAGAGTATGCAACCCGCGCTCAAATACACAGAAGACAGTCGCAATTTTTACATTTTGCAAAATATGAGAAGGAACCGGTATATTTCAATATTTTTCAGAAATATCTGTTATTTCAAAATCTTATTTTTCATGAAAAATTGCAACCCTGGTCTGGATGGATCTTAGTTTATCAAAGAAGTAAACCGTGGTTCAGCAACCGTGGAATTAACCTTTCATGAACCGATTTAAAGTCGAATTTTGCAGCTTGAACTCATTCTAAAGTTTGTGATGATGGGTGGGAGGGGGTTTATAAAAATGCATCGAACAAATTGATGTATTTATGCCAAACGGGACTGTGTGAAGAGTTTGCGTGGGACAAAGTTCCTTTTTTAGCGTAAATACGTCCAATTTTTGATTAGACAGAGTTGACTTATATCAGCCTACCTGCGTGTCACGTTGCTCAGTGTTCTCTCTCATTTCATTTTTTTCCCTATCTTCTTTTAAAAACAAGAACTAAACTATACTGACGATACAATTCCCGAGGTACGCATCTCGGTTTACATTGTTGCAGATTTTTTGTCATGCTTCATTTTTTTTATGAAAAACTATTCAACTTCAATTCCTAAAAACTTACTTGATATTTCCTCTCTGTTAGCAGAAAATTCTGTGCAAATTTAACGGTTTTAAGTTGGCTTGTTTATCTCCGAAAAAATAAAATTGGAACGGAAATTTTGAAACAACGCAATGGAGGTACGCAGTTTGGTGCTTTGGCCATCGACACGTGAAATGATCGATTCAAGGTGCGGTAGCTGCCTCACTCTGATACGTCGTTTCAGGAGCTCTCATGACGCGGGCGAAGCCAAAACGCCTTCAAGTATTGGTGGATGCAACCCGCACATCCACAGATAGCGAATAGGTGCATCCAGACGTTGGTATCCATCTCACGTCGTTGTTCCTCTGACGTAAGGGCGTATCTCGATTTGCATATGAGCCCTGTTTCACATACAAGTCCATGCTTTCTGGGGCTCATACGAAAATAGAGATACACTCCTACCCAGAGGAGCAACGACGTTTCCGCGTCGCGCTATGCCGCTTGAATATTGCCAAATGGCCATTTCAACGAAACTAAAATGTATATAAGGCTGAAAACGGACTCATGTGTGTCAAGGAAGTTTAGTTTATTGCAACTACTCTTTGAATACTAAAAATAAATGGAAACTTAACAAAAACCAAACTTTAGTGCGCAGTGCGAAAAGAAACTTCAAGAAATAATGTTGGTTTTCTCGCCTTAACAAAAAAATGAGAATTGGGAGTTTGGACGGCGTTAAACAGAGAGGAACCAGGCCACATCAGCTTTTGCCAAATTTGACAGGGAAATTTTATTTTTTGCGTGAGAACGTTCGTGCGGATCCCTTTGAAAATTTTAAGGAATTTGCTTTGTATTATGGAAAAAATTCATTGAAATTTGCAGAAAATTCTGCACAACCGTTTTCATGTAAAAAATTAAATTGCCCGATCAAATTTGGCAATAGCTCATGTGGCTTGGTTCCTTTCTGTTTAACGCGGTCCATTTTATAGTACCGTACACGAGTTGCGCGGCCCCTTTTGAGCGAAAAATGTTAGAATTATTGATTTAAAAGTGAACAATAAACCAGATTGTCACTTAAGTAAACTGATTTGTAAAATTGTCAATAAGTTATATGTGTTTAAGTGGAAATATTTTGAAGGAACATACTTTGTCATGTGATTTAATCCTTACTTTGCCCGGCGGTCCATTCTAAAGGCTGTTAGATTCAAGCCTAATGAATTGTTTAATGGACACAAAAGGAATCTTTAACTTGCTATTGGACACACACGGTGGCAATCCTTTATCTCCACTCACAGTTTCGATGGGAAATATACCCGTTGTCCGCTCAAAGCACGATCGATTTTCATACTGCCCGCCTCTGTCCCTTTTCAGGGCACGCAACGCTTCCAACCGGAAAATTAGAATTTTTCAGATCCGCTTAATAGCTCAAAGAAAGGTCAATTTCACAGAGTGTCGCCCCTAGCTCGTAAATGAGTCTGTTGCACACAAGCGATACAGATTGATGAATGAATCTTCCAAAAGTAAAACAAGGCAGAAGAACAAAGAAGTCTGATATGTACTCCTTAACCCACGATTTTTAGATTCCGTAAAGCAATTATTTTAAAAATTCCCTTTTTTGTCGACGGCAGTGAGATTTTCCTAGGTAGAAATACAAGAAAGTTTAATTTGAATGCGCAAGCAATTTATTTTTATTGACACACGCTTTTGATTTCACTTATTTCAATGCGAATTCTCTTTCTTTAACTTTTTTTCTGAATAGGGAGAAAAAAATGATTTAGCACGACAGTAATGGAACGAGAGAAGGATCGAGGAATCGCTATCAGACTTTTGTTTAATCCATCTCGTAATTTTTGTGCGATTGTACTTTTATATATTTTACTCATTTATTTTTATATCTTTTGTGAAACAGGTTTATTCCAGTTTTTCCGTCAAGTTCGTCGTTTTTTGAGCGAAATTTTCAAAAATAATACCAATCATTGGTTCCATTGGTTTCTTTGGAAAATTTTCTTCTTTAAGCACCCCTTAAAATTTAAAACTTGACGAATTAAACATCGATTTGCTGTTTTAATTAAAATTTTTATGTCCGACCTCTCTGATTGGCTCGATCAACTGCGCCACGGCACAGAAAAGGCTCAAGTCGGTTTGATCGAGGTCAAAGTGACGCACTTTTCAGATCCACACACTTTTAACATCCGGATGTTGGATTCGCAAGTTATTTTTCACCGTGCAAAAAAATCCAAGCTCACTCAAAAAGCTCATGCGAGACCAATTTCTCACCCCGATATGCGAGACACCACCATGGGGTGAGACCACATTAGATTACACGAGCCACAAGGGTTTACAAAGACAACCCGCCAATTGCGAGAGGAGAAGAGGGGGGGTAGGCGAGCAGCCCCGAGCAACAATCCTTGCGGCGCAGCGCGTGAAACACGGGGGAACTCTGCATAGATAAGAGGATTGCGTGTCGGTGGTAGCACAGCGGGACGCCCAACAACAGGTTCGAACGGACTCAAAGAGACCCACTCAAGCTCCGAAAGTTACACCGTTGAGATACGATGTTTTTGCATGGTAGAGCGGTGGAATCGCCAGTCAAACAGCGTTTCCAGTTCCGGGAATCTTTTCCTGAGTTCGCTGCTTTAACCGGTGTAAAAAAGCGGCACAAATGGTAACGCCGATAAAAGGGGTCAAGAGCGGCGTTGCCAACGCAAGGGTAATTATCAGAAGCCAGGGGGTTGAGGAATATTCAACATTATCATACCAAAGGATGGGAATGAGAATATTACTCAGCAGATCCAGACTTACTGAGCGGGGGAGAGCGTAAGGGGGGTATGCGGGGCTTCTCCCTCCCCCAAATTTTCCGAAATTTTAAAACATCTGCAGTTTGAGTCAGTTAACTAGATTTGGAAAAAGAGGGAAAAGAAGAAGAAGAAGAAAATGAAATAGATCGAAGACGAGAGGAAGAATAATAGCAAGCAGGAAAGGAAATGAAGAAGAATTGGAGGAAGAAAGAGACAGGGAAAAGAATGGAGAAACAAGAGGAAAATGAGTCAAAAGAAAAGTCTTCTTCTTCCTCCCCTTCCTCTCCTTCCTTTGCCCCTTCTTCTCCTTCTTTTTATGCCTTGTCTTCTTCTTCCTCTTCTCTTTCTTCTTCTTCTGCCTCTTTATCTCTCTTTCTTCTTCTACTTCTCTCTCCTCTACTTCTTCTTCTTCTTCTTCTTCTTCTTCTTCTTCTTCTTCTTCTTCATCTTCCTCTTCCTCTACCTCTTCCTCCTCCTGTCGTCATCATACCGGCTACGTATAAAAGTAGATTTAGTAAAATAAAAGTCTGTATACCCTATCTGTGATATGACCCTTATTTGCGAAAAAAATGCAAATTCCCATAAGTCGAGGCAACGCTTGTCGAGGATTAGGTGGTCGGTCTGCGGCGAGAGCGGAGTGGGTGGAGGGGCGGAGGGAGGGTGGAGGGTTCAGGTCGGAGGTGAGCTCGGAATAGGCGGAAACTCCGAGGCGTGCTTTAAATCATCTGTGTTTATAATTTAACAAATGACGATTAATCCATCTCTTTCCGTCTCGGGTATACAAAATACCTAACATGCTCCGAATGAATTATTTATCATCTCTCATACCGAAAATTAAACGGGCTTTAGCCCGCAGCCCACGTCTTGGCGGATTTTTTCCTCCGTGTTCCACCGCGGTTTGTTTCCTCTGCCTCGGAAAAATAACTCGGGTGCCTTTTTTGACTCTTCGACCTTTGCGAAACCGCGCGCTGTCCCGGAACGACGCGCCTTTGAAGTCCGACGTCAAAGGACGGATGTTCTTTGGAACGTCAGAACGTCGAAGACGTTCCGGGATAAGGCACTCGGCATTTCGATTTCGCTGATTACACCTCGGCAGCTGCTCAGTTGCTGGAAAATCCGGAGCTGTTTATCAACGCAGATGTTTTCGAATACGTCGTCGTTTCTCCCAAGAAATAACGTAAGTGCATTTAAATGTTGGCAAATTTCTCCTCGAAAATTGCAATTTTGACTGTTGGATCTCGGGCATTTTTAACTGAAAATTTTTCATCTGACCTGTAAAAATAAAAAAAAAAAGTCGGCTTTCAAATGGCTTTCTACGTTCACAGTACATGGTCTCGTCGAGGTGCGTGGTTGATCTGGCACTGTTGGCTCCTGAATTCCATTCATATGCACTGAGAAAAATAATATGCTGTTTTAGCACCTTGGATGTCAAAAATGTGTCTGGTAATCCCAAGATGCTGCCTTTACTGCCCTGGAAATTAACATTACATCCTATGAATGCAAATTTAACTGCGTTGGCAATCAAGGTAGTATCTTAGGATCACCGGACATATTTTTGACATCCTAGGTGCTATAACAGCATACCATTTTTTTCAGTGTGCTAATTACCTATGCCAAAATCTATGTCCTAATCAGGTTGATGTATGCGAGTCTATGACGCGCCTTAGCAACACATTGTGTCGGAGTTCTCCGCTTGATTTTTACTTGAATTGAATTCGTTAAAAGGTATTTATTTCCCCTCGGGGCTATCAATCTGTCAGGACACCTGTTACAGAAAAAAACGTCCAAAACAACGCCTCATACAAAAATTAATAAGTACCTTCGCCACTATGACCGTTCTCGTGAAACGTATGACACTTCAGGAATTGGAGCGGTGCACCATCAAATTCCGGTGAGTAAATAACGCTAATGCAGTGCTCTCTGCCTGATGCAAGCGTTAAAATTTAATCATGGGGGCGCGTCATTGCTTACATGCCAGCGAACGGTTAGCGGATGGGTTTCGATGAGGTAAGCTGCTAATTGACCAGACATGCTGCGGTTAAATTACACGGGGTAGCATGCAGGTCGTTATCGAACTACCGACGATGGTGTCACCTGTCACCATCGCATCGCCTACCCCTCTCCCTCTCCCCAACACAATCGGCACATCGCGACGAAGATAGTTCATTTCAACCCTCGAGCTTCTCAGCAAGGTCTCAATAATAGGGGTATTTTTGCTTCGGATCGGTTAGAATAGAACTGAAATACATTTTGCGATTATAGGAACCGATATTTTAGGTTCATTTAAAAAACATCGTATGCGCTTTTCATATTTCCATGGAGACAAGTGCTGCTTAATTTTCCTCCTCTTCTCTCTTTTTCTCTTTTTTCCTTCTTTTCCTCTTTCCTCTCCTTTTTCCCCTTTTTTTCTTTTTATCCTTCCTCTTCTTTTTCTGTTTTCTCCTCATCTTCAATCGCTTTTTCCCCTCCTACTCCTTGCTTCTCTTATTCTTCTCTCCTCCTCTTTGTCATCTTCTTCCTCCTCGTTGTCTTCTTTTTTCCTATCCTCTATTTCATTTTCCCTTCCTCTCCTTCCCCATCTAGTCTTTCTTTTTTATTTTTTTCGCTTTCCTCCTTTTTCATTTTCCTCTTCCCTTTTTCTTATTTTTCTTTCTCCTCTTTCATTCCTCCTTCTCTTATTCCGTTTCTTCTTCTCTAGTGACAATTTTGCAAGTTGGCAACATTGCTTTTCCTCCATATAAATTCATTAAAAATATTGATTTTAAGTGTAACAAGCTACCTCACCTAAAATCGATTGTTTTACATACATTCAAATGGCAAAAAATCGAAGCTGCCAACTTTCAAGAACCGCCGCTGCTCTTCTCATTTGCCTTTTTTTACTTCTCTCTTTCTTTCTCCCCACCTTCTATTTCTTCGTATCTTGTCCTTCTCTCTTTTCGGTTTTCGTCCTTCTTTTTCTTCCTCTGTCTTTCTTTCTTCTGTCTTTCTTTCCTCCTCTCTCCGCACTTTACTCTCCTATTGTTTTAATCTCCTCCCTCTTCTGTTTATTCTCCTCCCTTGATTCCCAGTCCGCAAGTAGGTATTTCATAAATGAACCAGAAATTCTAGTTCCTTGTAGCAAAATTTAGTTCAACTGCCAGTGATGGCAACCTGGTTGTCCAATCAAAGCTTATTTTGATTTCGCGATATTGAGTAAGCAATGACGACCAAGGCATCGCAAGTGTAACTAAATCCAATTCTCTAGTTGCATTACGCTGTATACATGATGCCTTAGAAGCCATCGGTATTCTCAATATAAATCATGAATCAAAACCAGTTTTTGCGTGTGATACTTGTTATCCTGGAGTTTTCCCCTCCCGGACCAAAACATAAAGGAATCCGAATTCGGGAAGATCTCACAGATAGATAAAATAATCATTCTTTAAAAAAAAATACTCTCCGAAAACTCCTAAAGAATATAGGTAAAATGTTCGTTTAAATAAGAAACCTCCTTCGGCTAATGTAAATGTAAAGTAAACTTTAACTCGTAATGAAATTTACTCAAAGAAGTCTTTAAAAAAAATGACCATTTTTCCATGAGTATTTCGAAATTGTTTTACAAAAATTTTACCTCTCGTAAATGTTTCCTAAAATAATTCCCAAAAAAGGGTTTCCCAATACAAACTTTTTAACAGTTTTTCTAAAAGCTGTCTTTTTAAAATTTACGAATTTTGTAAAAGTTGTTTTAACACTCGTTGCCACTGGGGATGAGTAAGTTTGTGCTGATCATAGAATCGTACCTGGATTTTAGAAACATGCAAATGTGTATTCATTCATGAAATTAAGGACTTTTTTCAAGATAGCGTTTTGTATTAAGTTGACCCGAAAATTATTTGTCAGCTATACTCAATTCTCGACGGAGAGCGTTCTTCAAATATATCTCCAAAAGAAGCAAAGTTCCTCCACGTTAATGAAAAGCGCTAACCCGTAATTGAATCCGAACACTTCCGTCACTAAGCACACATTCAAAATGAGAATAGAGCAAGAGAAAGTACGCGCGTTGATGAGTGATGACGGCGCAGAGATGCGACTATTCGTACTTGATGGATGTCCGTGTTGCGTACTCACCGGGCACGTGTTTTTAGGAAACCTCGGGATAATTTGACCCACCTTGGGCATCTAAGAGTTAATAATAACAATAAGCCAAAAAATCTGTGATTTTCCATACAAGTAGCATTACTAGAGTTTGCTTCAGTTTAGAAGCATACATAAGAACATGGAAGCATACATAAGAATCGCTCCGAAATAAAATGTTTAATTGCTCCAACCCCCTCTCCCCCAATAAATACTGGCATCAAAATTTGAAAATTTTTGATGTTTTATGATGACGATGAGTTTTGATGTTTTTGAAAATTTTCCGCCTTCCCCTCGTAAAAATATTTTCTTTAAAGCCCTCTTACTTTCCTGAACTCCACTCTTTGAAGACATGGTTTTAGCCCGTCTAAAGAGAACCCCTCCAAAAATTTCCTTTTTATAGAGATTTTTTATAAGGGAAGAATATAATAACATAAAATAAAGCGATGCTATCTATATTATCATCGTTTGAAATAGACTCCCGTACTTCTAAACACATTTTTCCCCGAAATTTTAAAGGTGTACGACCTGGCTCATTTGATTTGCACGAGTAGAGAGGATTATAAACTTTCACGTGAACATTGGTGCAGAAGTAACAAAGCCATACCAGGCTTCATGAATTCCGTCAGGATTTACCGGAAACCTTTCCGGATTATTCTTCAGAGCTCATCAGTCGTGCTTTTTGAACCACTTTACTCTTTTCGTCGGTCTTCTGACGTAAGAGCATATCTCGATTTTAACGTGAGCCCTGTTCTCTGCATGTGTCTATGCTTTCCGGGGCTCAGGTGGAATTAGAAACATGCCCTCGCGTCAGAAGAGCGACGTTTTTTGAGCAACATTTAATCCGGCAGTGACTCGGAGAGAAGGGTCTTGCGATGATGAGCAAGAGAGGAGAAAATTCATAATTTTCAATTCGTGTGACTCTCAGTTAAAAAAGTTGACCCTCCCATGAGTTGGTTCAATTGTGGCATGAAAAATTACTTAGCCTCGGATGGATGGAAATTAGGTCTTAAGGTGATTCGATGGACGCCATATTTTGTGTCAGAACGGCATGCGATACATCGCATCAATTGGCTCCATTTTTTCAGCTACTCGTCATTTTTCTCGAATTTTGAGATCGCAATTCTGTTGTCAGGAGACTGAAGCACTCACTTACCAATTTAAAAAAAAAAATTCAACGTAATTAAAAGAGAGAAATCCTCGCACTCGAGTGCAGTTGCGATATCAGTATCGAATGCGATGTTTTCTCTCTAAAAGAAACCACGCCTTTATTACGTTGAATTTCTTAGTTAAAATTGGTAAGTGAGTGCTTTAGTCTCCTGACAACAGAATTGCGATCTCAAAATTCGAGAAAAATGACGAATAGCTGAAAAAATGGAACCAATTGATGCGATATATCGCATGCCGTTCTGACACAAAATATGGCGTCCATCGAATCACCTTAAGCGTATTTTCGTCGATGATCAGTCGACCCAAAATGGGTGGATCATAAGAAGTCGTATTTTATTATCATCCTTCGTCGGACCAGCATCGGGACTCACCAGACAGATAGAAGGTGAAATTCTTGCAAACGTTGGAGCCAAAATATAACCCTACAAAAAGAAGGGTTTAGAAATGACCAGATGAAGATAATGGCATCCGACCAACATCAATTTCGAAAGTCTAATATCAAATGTTTACCAACTCGATTATGATCTCGCCGCCATTACCGCGGTATTTTAGCTCGACCGATCATCAACAAAAATACGCTTCTAAAGAGAACTAATAAATAGCAGAAAGAAACGTCGTTGGGCTGGAGGGAATATGAGAAGAAAATGAGAGGACTAGCACTTTCGGTAACTCGCTGCTTATATTCATTGTTTATGCAAATTCCCTATCCTAGAAGGATATAGCAGCTTAACTGATGAGACATAATATGTATACGAGGAGATGCGATTCGGTTGAAAAAATAGAGGCAAAGTAATTGTATTGTAGGATAATACGACGAAACTAACAATGAATTCAACGCAACCATATTAGAAAAATAGGAAACGCACTCGGTGGATTCTAAAACCATCTTAAAGTCAATTATACTAAAGTTTTACCGTAAGAAAGTTTATAGCCTCCTCATCCGAATCCTTCCGCAAAAGCGGCAAGAACCTCCATTGAATTCAGCGAGCAGCACTGTTGTGATAAGGAAAAACGCCATATGAACATTCGAATGTTGCCAAATTCCTCCCGATAAAAAAATTATTTTGGAAGAGTCATGTATATGTTTTTGTGACATTTTCAGATATCTGACGTTGAATTGCGAACAAAATTTTCGAGGAAATTGCGAGAAAAATATTCACCAATTCCCCCAATAGACTCGTGTTTTATCAAAGGCAATTTGGACGTATTTCTATCGAACAGAACTATGTGCAGGTGGGAAATATGGGGTGTGCTCGTTAGTTCTCTGGCCGTAAGAGTGAACGAAAATAATAAAGCGCCAGTGACGTCAACGGAGATGGAACCGCCGTCGTCCCGCCTCCGCTTTCGCTTTAACTCATGAGCCCTGTCCACAACGCTCTCGTGCCATGCCCGTGGCTCATGAGTCCCGCATTCAGTTGGCACATAGTTCTGTTGGCTGAATTTAAAATCCCGCTTTTCCAATTCTTCAAAAGGAATCACGCCCACTCACCACATTGTTTCTTATCCAGCTTTCCAGAGCACACCCCATATTTCTCAGCTGCACATACTTCTGTTTGATAGAAATACGTTCATTTGGAAACGCCTGAGGGTTCATGCGGCGTTTTTCCTTGGCTCAGCAGCGTATGTGAGAAGAAGTTATGAATCACGATGCAGCGCTTTACGTTTTCTCATTAACTTTTCGCGTGGAAAACATCGGAAGGAAAGTTCGGAAATGAACGTCTGACAGAAAGAGTAACGTTTGTAACTTCTCTTAATTGAATATAAAACAGTCCACGTCATACGCTCTTCAATTATCATTAAGTAGCGTTGATTATAAACGTTACTCGCTCATTTACGACTTATTCTCCGAACTTTTCGTAGCGTGCAACGTGTTTCACGCGAAATTTAGAGGAATTAAATTACGAGGAGCTTTATTTCCAACTTAGAGTACATGTGAAAAACCATATGCCACCCTAACTTTTTATTTTCCAGGCAACTTTGCCTAACAATTCCTGACTACGCGTTTTAAACTTCCTTATATGTATTCTTTTAAGCGCTCAGCCGATATAGACAGCGTTTTTTGATTTCGACTTGCCTCTAAAGTACTAGTATACTAGTGCTAATTCTTTTAAATGACGCACCAGCTCATCGATGTGTAGGCTTTTGGGGGGGGGGGGTCCAGTTTTAAAATAAATAAAGTTGTGAAAACTGTATTTTATGCTTTTAACGTAATGCGCAGGTAGTTTCGATCGTTTGTCTATAAAAAAATTTCTTAGCGGTAGAGTAATTCTTATCGAAATTGATCGTTGAACTCAAATGAAGCCTAAAAAAAAACGCACCTGATGAGCTCAACGGCGAGCTCATTTTCGGGAAACAAAAATACGCGTTTACGGTTTCCTTGGTAACCTTTGTTTGCTATCAGCTGAAGTTTTGTTTCCATTTCCCAGCCAAGTCGACGGAGTTTATACTTCCTCTCTTCACTAAATACATTGACTAACACCTAAGCGCTTTTCTAATACGACAGTATTAGAACTTTTTTTATTTTGCCACCTACTGCCAAAAAGCTCCCACAATTTCAGAGGGAAAGTTGAATGATCACCATTTCCAGACAACGACACTTAGCAATTCCTTATTGCGATGCTCCGAATACGAAAATACCCATGTAGCAGTCCCATTTCCCCGATTGTCTCCAATATTCTCATTCTATCTTATTTTTTCGATTCGTTTCTTACGAACTGCGATCCATATCCTTAGAATTTTTTTTCTAGAAATCTCAGATTTAACCTGGTTAATATTCGTAGACTTTTCCGCAACTGTGATAGTAAGTTTCTGACCCTTCTTTTTTTAATTTTCTAACTTTTCCTTCAAAATGATTAAAATTCTTTGACTTTTCTCTGACGACCTAGTTACGATAACCACCACGGCAGAGAACACAACTGTCATGGTGCGGTTATAGTAAATACCGGGTTTGTGTCCTCTACCGCGGTAGTTATCGTAACTACCACACGGTAACTGGTGCATTTTTAACCATGCAGCCGCTGATTGTGATAACTATCCTATTTTTCTCGTGTTTTCCTTCCAATTTCTTTGTCTATTTCTATGTCCATCGATTTCAATCAATTATAAACCCGCTAGATATGGTTGAAAGAGGCCCTGTCGTTACGGATTCCAATACTTCACTTTCAATATCACACGAGCACTTATATGCACATTGCACATACATTCGTCCCGTCGCACAATGGATTGAGCCAATCAGAGAGGTCCGACCTCAAATGTTTGACTAAAACTGCAAATTTCGATGTTTATTTCGTCACATTTTAAACTTTAAGGGGTACCTCAAGAAGAAAATTCCACGAGGAAACCAATGGAATCACTTTTAGAACCTCAAAGTTTTGCATAGACGAAGTTATAAGCGTTTGAAGTTTCCAGATTTTGTCCGGCATCTCCAATGACTCAATCCGCTGTGCGTCGGCCCGGATTCACTGATTCCAGATCCACCTTTCGATTGAATTTTAAACGCGATTTGTTCGATAACGCCGCGGAAACAATGACTGTGTGCGGAATAATTAACCCGGTTCTAAACTTCCGGGGGCTGCATCTCCGGACACCGTTGCCAGATCTCTCGAGAAAGTCCCCTCTCCAACGCCGCGGAGCTCCACGAATTATGATGTGCTCAGCCAACGCTATACGAGTCTCAGGGGCTGAGGACAGAACATCGTAACTGCGATGGGGTGGTCCTGTGTAGATGCGTGGTTTTTGCCCGGGAAGGATGAGATTTACGAGGGATTCCGCGATAATTTCATCTCCGGGCCCCCATTCAAGTCTCGTTAAAACTTTTACTCGGACGGATGTGGGGTTTGCATTTATCGCCCCTGGCCCGGAGTGCTTATGTTCCCTCCTCGCAGTTCCTCTTTGCTCTGCTTTGAGTGGTTCTGAACGTGGGTATTTTAGTGCACTCGTCTGTGTGAAATGTGTCACTTGTAAACTGAGAGTTCAGCAGTCGCCGGGAAGGGGGGACTAAATGGTTCGCCAGCGTTTTAGACAGGATGTCTCGGATTTTAACTACCGGATCACAGGAGTGTTCTTTGGCAGGGTGGCACACGGAAAAAAATCAAATGTTGCTTTAGCATTTATTATGTTAAAAAAATGTGCGAGAAGATTCAAATGCTGTTTTTACATTAAAAAAATGCTAACTTAACTGCGGCCACGGTTAAATTAACGTATTCAAAAGTAAAGTTAGCTTTTTTTAATGTAAAATCAGCATTTGAAACATCTCGCACATTTTTCCAGGATTATACATGCTAAATAAACATTTTATTTTTTTCCGTGCATGAATCGTGAGAAAGAAATGAAAGATAGGACATTTCTGTGAAATATTTCATGACATTTTATAAAGTTGTGAAATATTTCATACTTTTCAGGGGCTAGAGTATGCAACCCGCACTCAAACACACGAAAATTGAAGCAAGTCACAATTTTTAAATTTTGCAAAGAATGATTATGAACCGGTATTTTTCAATATCTTTCATAAATTTCCGAAATCTCATGAAATATATTTCACGTAAAATTTCGTGATTTTATTTTGCATGAAATTTTGCCACTCCGAGTTGATATAAAATTGTTTTCCTTGATCAAGTTTTTTTTTTTTTTTCAAAAGTTCTCCCATTCAAACCAACGTGGTTCAGGTGCGAAACGCCTTAAAGTTTTCCGCTACAAGGTGACCAAAGGAGGAACACCCTCTGCATTTATCAAAGTTCATGGGTGCAAATTTTTTTTTATTACTTCAAATACCACACAAGTGGTAATCCATACGCTTCCAGTTAGAGCCCCTCCCCCCTCCGTCCCTACCATGTACCAGCCCAAGGCAACCATTGTTTGAGACCATCAAATTCGGGTCGCCTAGCCGGGAATCGAACCCGGGACCTCCTGATTGTAGAGCCAGCGCTACAACCACTACACCACAGGAGGCCGACGTTCAAAAAAAACAATCGGCGTTCAAAAAAAAGCATAAGGGCCAATCCCGAAGTTACACCCCCCCCCCCCCCCCC
>NW_017566832.1:4753348-4830118 GCF_001854935.1 Bemisia tabaci
AAAGTTTCGATGCGAGAGAGCGATCCCTCAGAAATCCCATCGAATACCGCCACACCCCCGACTAGAGGGCTTGTCTCTTTTTCCACATGAGCCCCGAAAAACGTAGAGTTATACGAAGAGCAGGGCTCACGTGGATATAGCGGTGCGCCTTTACGCCGGTGGAGCGACGGAACACGTGGAGAAAGGAATGAGCCAATTTCTAAATCCTGCGTCGGGAAGAGTGGCGCGCGAGGAGGATGGGGTGGGGTGGGGGTAAGAGTTTGTGATTTAATTTGAGGGAAGTGGCGAGTCACGTACCTTGACTTGGTCTTGCTCTCCCTGATACTCGATGTTCTGGAAAATGGTCCATGTGTACCGCCGCTTCACCTCCATCCGAGCCATGTACCGCCGGTACCACTTCTGGATGAGAATGGCCGCCTTCATGCCTGGAACGCAAAACAGTAAGAACAGAGTGAGTTCAAGTGACCAAAATCTTGTGTTAACCAAAGTGTCATCAACACACAGAAATGTTTAACTGTGCACGATCAGGGCGGAGCACTTAGTACGGATGGGTGACGTGCTAAGGCAACATCCCGTATATGAGCTCTCAGACGTAGCCATATTTTCTTCGACAAAAAACAAATTCATCGGGAAAATTTTGAATATTTTTCTTCAAATTTTCAGACCACTTTATACACTATGTAATGTAAAATGTCTGAGCATTTCATTAAAAAAATATTAACGATCACTTTATTCAAAACTGCATGTTTTATCCGGGGAAATTTGGCAATCCTCGAATATTCATACCCATATGCCGCATTCCTCAGCACGGCAGTGTATTTAATGCGATGAAACAGATTGGTGCCGTTAAGTATGAATTTTAGCCGTCTGCATTTCCTAGTGAGCGAGTGGAGTAATGATTCTCATACTCCTAGACAGGCGACGTAATTTAATTAGCTCACTTATCACAGCTGAATTTTCATTTGGAGGAAAATAAGCGCAAATAAATGATGGAACTATAAATCACGCATCCTAGTCAGTAGTAATATGGATTTTTTTCATACATTTCATTTTTGAAAAACCAGAATTCATCGCCATTGCAAGAAATTTTAAGTGAGTTTTTCTCTCTTGCTTTTGTCTTCTCTAGAAAATGCTTTGAATTTTTTTCCAAAAATGTCAAATGATACTTCTGATACTACTTCAAAGAAAAAAAAATTATCATGAGGGAAATGATAAGATTGGTACCTAAGATCAAAGACCATCCTTTGTTTACCAGTGAAACAGTCGAGTTTTCATTCCTTTGATTTACACGCTGAAAAAAATAGGTCTGCAATTGAATTCCTGCTTTTCGTATTTTTTTTCCCCTCTCAAATGGCTGAAACACAACCCAAACCTCAATACACAATGCATCATAAACAGATACGCTTGGGCACAAATCTATGGGCACGAAGCGCCTTCATTTCGAAATGATACGCAGCTACGCTCAAAAGTCTGAATAATTGTATCCTAGGTTTACATGAAAATCAATGAAGGCGCGCTCTCGTATCTTGATCAGACCGAGTGGCTATTTAAATGATGAAGAGGAAGAAATATCATAGGCGGATGCAAAAATCTCGGACGGGGGGTGGGGGCCTCTTCCAGAAAACTTTTGAATTTTTGGGGCATCTCATAAATGTCCAGTTTGAGTCAATTTCGTCATGAATAATTGCCCAATTTATGTGTCTCTCTCTCATCTTCCCTCGTTCCTTTCTTCTTTTTTCCGTCTCTTTTTCTTCTTCCTTTTTTTCGGGCGAAGGAGGAGAGCGTACGCCCCTTACGCCCCCACCTAGGATCTGCACTGAAAAAAATTCTCGGCGTTTTTACCAAGGTCCGTTGGTACCTTTACCATCTCACTTTCTTTACCAATTATTGGTAATTTTACCAAGACAGACTGGTAAGCTTACCTAAAAACCGGTATTTTAACTGTTTTTTTCAGGTAATAATACCACTTTTAATGGTAATCAATTCCCGGTAACTTTGCCATTTTAATTCTACCATAGTCGATTAAAAATATTGGCGTTTTTACCAGAATTCTTGGTAATTTTACCCTTTTCTTAGTAAATACACCGAGGATTTTTTTTTCAGTACGCCTATGAGAAATACAGGTAGAATATATTGACGGTGAAACTACCAGACCACGTATCTCGTTTGCGGTGGTTATAAATCTTCCCTCAAATTTTATTTTTTTTTTTTTTTTAAACGAGAAAAATCAATATCATTCCTTGAAGTTTTCACAGAGATTTCTTTGCCTAGTCAAGAAAAAGCACGGAAGTTTTCAAGAATTGATACTGAGTAGTTTTCCATTTAAAAAATAAATGTAAGACGGGAAGTCTGCAACGTCACAAACCGAGATACGTGGTCTGGTAGTTTCTCCGTCGATATAGGATACGGAAAAATCGGAAGTATACGCAAATACGAGAAAATTCGGGGACATCAATGAGAGAGAAATAAAAACCATTCTCTCTAATAGACGTTTTCAACTCCCTGGCATCAGCCTATCTGGATTTCAGCCTATTGGGCGTTTATTTTTTTTAACCAAAAGGTAATCAACATGAAAGCTTCAGCCTTTCTGTAAATCCTTGGATGTAACGAATAGTTTCAACACATTTCCAGGCAGAAAATCATTTAGTTTTCTGCTGAAATAAAAAAAAAAAACACACACGAGAGAAAACTAGGCAACTTGTTGCATCACAAGTTGTGCTGCGACTTGCTGATTCCAATGAAAGCCATCCAATTTGACATGGCACATACCATATTTATGAGAATATCAAAACACGACTGTGATCCCGTGAGATCAATTTTAGCGCGGAAGTTATCAGGCGATTCAAATATGATCCTACGCGCTGATGAGGACTCATGTCGAAAATGATGAGAGTGATCTCGCTAACGACAACTTTAATCGGACGAAAATGCTTTTGGACGTCGCCGTAATCGATCATCTGCAACATCAATTGGAAATGAATTCATGGCTCTCCCTGCGGCATAAATGTTGTCAGTGAATGGAGATGTTGCATGTGTGAGGAATTTGCGATTTGACTGTTGATTCTAATGTAAAAGTTCGCGAGAAACACGATGGTGCCACTGGTTTTCTCTGAAATTAACTCCCAAGCTCAAATAAGCTCTAAAGGGTGAGGAAAAAACGGAGGGGATATCCCACGCTATCCTGAGGGTCCGCCTCTACATCAAGACAAACTCCCCATGCAAAGATAGAGAGCACATTTTCAAGGAAACTTGTGAGGACTGCGTGTATTTTTCCCACTTTGTAAAATAATTTTACTCAGTATTTAATCTCAAGCCTCAAAAACCTCCAAGATTATATATTCTTAACTTTCCTCGACGATTAATATAATCGGGGAGAATTCTGAACATTTGAAATGTTCGTGTCGACGGTAAAACTGCTAAAACCACGTATCTCGTTCGCGGTGTTTGAAATTCTCCTCTCCCATTTTCTTTTATTGAAGGAGAACAAATCGATATCATTTCTTAAAGTTTTCACAGAGTTTTCCTCAAACAGAGAAAGAAAATCACAGAAGTTTTCAAGAATTGACGCCGAGTATTTCTTCATTTAAAAATTAAATATGACAGGAAATCTACAACGTCACGAACCGAGATACGTGGTCTGGTATTTCCACTGTCAATATGGCGTTTTGCCGTTGTGCGGCAAAACGCTATCAGTGTTTGTCAGTTTCTATGAGCGGAGCGACAGTAACGAGATATAAACGTCAAATCAAACTGAAATATGGCAACCCTCGGAAAAGTTTGAGCGGGGAGCTTTGAGGTGGGATACACAATGAGTCAAAAGGGAAACCAATCCCCACAGAGACAGGGAATTACCGGATTTCTGCTCAGCTTTCGAAAAGTTCGAACCTTCAAATTTTAAAAGTACCGCTGCTTTCGCCTCATTGCTCTAAATGTAATTTATCTTCATCATAGCTCAGTCAGCATAACTTGTTGAATTATTTTCCTCTAGAGTACCTTCATAGACAGAGTATGGTCATTTCTGTGCCGGTTTTTCATTGGTCGCGTGAAAATAGGCTGACAGGGTGTTCTTACGGCCGTAAATAAACAAACAAGATGGCTGTTATCAGCCATTCATTCTGCTTCCTCTACTTTTCCAGTAAAAAAAATAACTATATCTCGAATTTTTACCCTCTTTTTGATGGGAAACTGGCGTGCAAACCGTTGCCGTTTCATGAGTGCGAAAGGTGCATTTCGTCGATCGGACAAGACACGCATTCATTTCTCCAAGACAAAAATTCTCGAGCTGATAATGGAGATGTTGTATGTGTGAGGAATTTGCGATTTGACTGTTGATTCTCATGTAAAAGTTTGCGAGAAACACGATGGTGCCACTGGTTTTCTCTGAAATCAACTCCCAAGCTCCAAAAAAGCTCTCAAGTTGAGGCAAAAATGGAGGGGATATCTCACCCTGCCCTGAGAGTCCACCTCTCCATCATGACAAACTCTCCATGCAAAGATACGGAGCAAATACATTAGCAGGGTTGCCGTGTTTTCAGTTTTGGAGTCCCCAAATAAAGTGGCAACCAACCCTGCTAATGTATTTGCTCCCTATCTTTGCATGGAGAGTTTGTCTTAATGGAGAGGTGGACTCTCAGGGTAGGGTGGGATATCCCCTCCATTTTGGCCTCAACTTGAGAGCTTTTTTTGAGCTTGGGAGATAATTTCAGAGAAAACCAGTGGCACCATCGTGTTTCTCGCGAACTTTTACATAGGAATCAACAGTCAAATCGCAAATTCCTCACACATGCAACATCTCCATTGCTGCTTCAGGGGTGCTGTTTTCAGGCCTATTATATTAAAGGGTGAATTTTAATAGTTTCCAGTAAAAAAAGTTACTGCATTTCAAATTATCACCCTCTTTTCGATTGGAGCCTGGCGTGAACCGTTGCCGTTGCATAAGCGCGAAGGGCGAATTATGTCGATCAGACAAGACACGCATTCATTTCTCCAAGACAAAAATTTCTCGAGCTGATAATTGCTGCTGCGGGAATGCTGTTTTCTGGACTACCAGGACTGAAGGATAAATTATAATTTTAATGCCCTCCACCTCTTCATAGATCACATTCATTCTGCTTCCTCTAATTTTCCGGTAAAAAAAAATTACTACATCTCGAGCTGATAATTACTGCTTCAGGGGTGCTGTTTTCTGGCCTATAATATTGAACGGTGAATTTTAATAGTTTCCAGTAAAAAAAAGTTACTGCATTTCGAATTCTCACCCTCTCTTCGATTGGAACCTGGCGTGAACCGTTGCCGTTGCATAAGCGCGAGGGGCGAATTTTGTCGATCGGACAAGACACGCATTCATTTTTCCAGGACAAAAATTCTTGAGCTGATAACTGTTGCTGCGGGGGTGCTGTTCTCTCGCCTACCTCGAATATTGAAGGATACATCATAATTTTCATGCCTTTCACCTCTTCACAGTTCACATTCATTCTGCCTCCCCTAAATTTCCGGTACAAAAAAATTAACTGCATCTCGAATTTTCACACTCACTTTGACGGGAACCTGGCGTGAACCGTTGCCGTTGCATAAACGCGAAGGGCGAATTTTGTCGATCGGACAAGACACGCATTTATTCCGTTAAAGCTTTTATTGTTGGGGGGGGGGGGGTGCGGGAGGGGAACCTGTCAACCGCATCCGGCTCCCGGTTTTGCGGAAATTACCTTCATAGAGACCCCTGCACCCTGTATCTCCTTCGCTTCCCGGCACCGGCGCCGAGCGACCCCACTTGTTGCTCCGATGATTTCGAATCAATTTTGACGGGAAAGTTGCATGTCGCGCGGAAATATTCAACGTCGTTCCGCCTTGCTCATGACTTTCCGCTCATCGAGATGGCGTTTACATCCTCGATCACTGAGTTACGGTCTCATTTGGACCCTATTTCTGCCAAACGGAACCATAGACGAGTCGGAAAGATGGGGCGTTCTTCAGAGAGCTGCATAAGAAACAATGTTGAAGTGGGTGCATAGAGAAAAAAAAAGGTTTTTGCAACTTGAGGTTTGTTTACCCTGTGACGTAGGTCAGTACAACCTGGCCAGCGAAATTCGGAATTAGAAGTATGAAAAACGGACCATAATGTCTGATTTTTTTGCTCAAATCAACTTTTGATATAATTTCAAACACTTTCTATAGTATGATTTTTTCCATAAATTACAACATTTCCAAGAAATTCGATGATAAAACTCGTTGTACCGACCTACGTCATCAAAAAGAAGCCAAGATGCCCGAAATGCAAACACCTCCTTTTTTTTCTCTACGAAGTGGGTGTGATTCCCTTTGGAGTAGTGGAAAAGCGGGATTCTACATTCTGGCAAACGGAGCTATGTGCCAACTGAATGCTGCACTCGTGAGCCTTGGGCATTTGACAAAAGCTGGGTGGCATGAAACGTGAGAAAGTTCGGAAATTTCGGTGAAATTTACATGAGATTTGCAGGGAAGTCATGAATATTTTTCCTTGAAATTTTCAGGAACTTAGTTAATGCAGTTTAGTGCAGTTAAATTGAAACCAAATTATCAAAAAAAAAAAAAAATGATGAAAAATATTCATAAGTTTACCAGGAGATTCGTGTTTTATCAAAAAAAATTTGGCAAACACCTGAAGGTTCATACGGCGTTCTTCCTTAGCACGGTAGGATACGCACCTCACTAGAAGGTAACGACTTACTTGCGGTTTTGCTTGAAGAATACAACTGCAATCTCTTTATTGATGGGCCGAAGATTACTTGTAGAACGCACGATTTGGGGAAATTAACGGAGAAAAGAAAAAAAAACAAGAAAATTCGATGTAAAAATGACGTGCACGAAGGAATTGGCGACTGAACCGTAGAAGGATTGATCTAGAACTGCTCAAGTTTGGGGCTGGGGACAAATTTCACACTGGCTCATGGAATCAATCAACTCTTACTGAGACAGAGAGAGAGAGAGAGACTTGGTCCTTTGGGGGAAAAGGATTTATCTGCCTCAACTAATAGTCTGCTTTTTGCAGACAAACAAGATCAACGTTAGATTAACTACATGCATTGAATCACATATAATACACTCAGTGGCGAGGCGTGAACGATCGATTATCGATATTTCCCCATCTAAATTTATGGTGAAGAATCGATTATTGAGGTGTTCGCTGTGAACACCCTGCTTTTCGATTCTTTTCCATAGGTTTAAATGGCCAATCAATCGAATCGCAAAGAACATCACGCCACTGCACGATTTCCGCATCTAACGGTGAATCTGATGGGGGTTTCGAGATTTGTCTCGAAGTTTCGAGAACCCAGAGTCAGATTAGAATTGAATCATCTGGCGAATCAGGGAGATATAAGCGTAGTATTTTCGGGATTTGAATTTTTAAGAAAATATGTATAACAAACTATATTTCTCTAACTTTGAGATTTTTTAAAGGGTAAATTTTTGAATTTGTGAGTTTTTGTTTTGTTTTGAACGACAAAAAATTAACTAACCACTCTGAACTGTGCTTATCTCATTTTTTTTTTTTTTTTTTTTTTTTTTTTTTTTTTTTTTTTTATTTTAATGATGTGAACAACACAAAATTAACCACTCTAGGCCGTAGTTATCTTATATTTTTTCCGCTTGAAGGAAAATTTGTCCTGACTCCACCACACGTATAGTATGCATATTCGAGGAATAATTTATAAATAATAGTTTTAATCCTTTGTTCCCTACTGTGCGATCGGACATCTCGAGCGAGGCACGGGTTTACTGTCGTGCTAAGGAAAAATGCCGTATGAACATTCGAGAGTTGCCAAATTTCTCTTCAGAAAACAGCTATTTTTGAAGGAAGTTATGAATATTTTTCCTTGAACTTTTCAGGAACTTTAGGTGTAATTGTGAGCAAAATTATCTGAAAAATCGGAAAAAAAATATTCACGAGTTTACCAGGAAATTTGTGATTTACCAAAGGATATGTGGCAACGCCTGAAGGTTCATACGGCGTTATTCCTTAGGATGGCAATTTTGTGCCACCCAGTTTTAATTAGTTGTTGAACTCCGAACGCGCGACACCACGGAGCGAGGCTGTCACCGGCAATGGCGGTCAGTACGTGGCGGAACACAATGAGTTTGTTTTTGTCATGCCAGCCGGAATAATATCACTACTCCTATTGTTCTTATCTCCACAGATATGTATTTTTACGAAATTTAAAAAAAAAAAAAAAAGTCTGTTGGACGGGGCTCAGGGATGTTAGCTGAATAGGTGGGATTCCGACCGTGCACAACTGAAAAAAAATAGGTGAAAACCTTGATTTTATTTTTCGGGGAAAGCATGCATGGAACAAGCGCCTTGAGCTGTTCATCGCAAAAACAATGCACATTAGGATGGTAGAATGAGTATATAGGAATGTGGGATACTTTTCGATGATTTGAAATTGAATCAGTGAGAACGAAAACGCACCAACTGAAAAAATGAAAATAATCAAGACACACACAAACTGCACAGTAGGTGAAGAAACTAGTCCGAGAAAAATATTTTTGGTGCCGAGAAACTATAGTACTTGAGGATACTTTAAAGGTCCAAATAGTAACAGATGCGCTAACTTCAATGACCTTTATGAAAATTGACTGTCTTTAATGAAAATTGAGCATTTTCGAGTTACCGAGTGGTGCGTTTTCGTTCTCACTGATTCAATTGTGCTAACCCTTAGATGACCAATGCTTTTTCCATACGGCAAGTCCCAAGTGGGTTCAATTTGACCTGTATATCGTTTTTGAAGTATCGTCTGTGTTAATTCTATGTTTTTAAAAGTGAAATATTTTTTTTTTTTAAATTGTTACCTTTCAGGTACATACTGGCGCTTTCTCACCCCCAATCCTCATTCGCTTTATGAAGCTTCTTCAGAAGAGGTAGTCGGGTCAATTTCACCCGGCTTAAGATTTCCTACGGTAATCGTCAACAAAAAATCCCCGACACAACACAGCTCTCACCACAATTCCAACTTTTAGAGAGCTCGCATGATCTCTCAACATGCTTTTATGTTTGGTTTCCTTTTTTTTCTAACTAATTATTGATCACCACATCATAGCATATTTTGAACAAACTTGACCTTGAATTTCCAAACTTCAAAGATAAGAGACACCTCAACGCGTATTGATGACGGCGCGGATACAGAGCCATTCGTGCTTGATGAATGTCCATGTTGCATCTGCAAAATTGAAGGCGCGAGGTGTAAACTTGTAATGTTCCGCTCTACATATGATGCCAAAGAGGAGTCGCTCCAGTAGCGTGGCAAGCTTTGCGATATATCGATAGATATGCCACTCAAACCTATGAAAAAAGATCGATTCTTTACCATAGTTTCAAATGGCGAGATATCGATAATCGATCATCCACGCCACGCCACTGAGTCGCTCAGATTCGGGAGAACGAGGGATGTTAAAAAACAAGCCTCAATTACGTCTCTCCTGTCCTCGGCTGTGTTGCTCGCGTAGCCCTTCGAGCACCACTACGAATAAGACAACCGGTACCAACGCAATACGGGAATAGGGCAAAGGAATGAGGACGCGCGGTGATGACGGCGCAGAGATACAACTATTCGTGCTTGATGGATGTCCGTATTGCATCTGCAAAATTGAAGGCGCGATGGCGCGAGTCGTGAACTCGCAATTCTCCGCTCTATATCGACGGTGAAACTACCAAACCACGTATCACGGTTTGCGACGTCGCAGACTTCCTGTCATACTTTTTGTTTTAAATGAAAAACTACTTAACATCCAGTCTTGAAAATTAATGTGATTTTTCCTCTTTGTGCGGAGAAAATTCCGTGAGAATTTCAAGGAATGATATTGATTTGGTCTACTTCAAAAAAATAAAATGTGAGTGTAGATTTTTAAACACCGCAAACGAGATACGTGGTTTGGTAGTTTCACCGTCGATATGTTGCCAATGAGGTGGCGCTTGGATTCAGTAGAAAAATTAAAAAACCGAACCCCAAATTCGTCCCTCCTATTCTCGGTTTAGTGGAACTCAATTTCGAAAATTTTATAGTCACTGCTTTCTTTACGGCAGCGTAGAGAGCTATTTTGGATACCAATGGTCTCTCGTGGGTTGCCGTTAGTTAGTCTATTACCAACCTGCTTTGTCCAATGCAACCACCCGCGTACAAAGAGATCGCGTTATTTCCATTTTGTCTTCTCTGTCTACCGTTTGTGTATGATTTTCAGTAATCACCCTCTATTTCAGAACTGTGACACGTAACCGTCGGTCTATAAAATGGACTACACTGCCGTGCTAAAGAAAAACTCCGTATAAACCCTCAGGCGTTGCCAAATTTTCTTAGATAAGACACGAATTCCCTGGTAAACTTGGATATTTGCCTTCCAATCTTTCAGAGAACTTTATTTGGATTTCGATCCAAAGCTCCTGAAATTTTCAAGAAAAATATTCATAATTTTTCTCAACAATAAACATTTCATCGAAGGAAATTTGGCAACTCTCGAATGTTCATACTGCGTTTTTCCTCAACGCGCAGTGCCAGTCTCAATGCGTAAGATTCATTGCTGTGGTTATAAGCTCTGATAAAAATTAGAGTGATGGGAGCTTGACACGGCGCACGGTGGATCGAGTCAATGGGGAAGGTCGGTCTTGAAATTTTTGACTAAAATTGCAAATTTTGATGTTTAATTCGTCACATTTTAAATTTCAAGGGGGGCTTTAGTTAGAAAATTTTACGAGAAAACCAATGGAACCAATTTTAGAACCTTAAGTTTTGTATAAACGGAGCTATGAGCATTTAAAGTTTCCAAATTTTGTCCGTCCTTTCCTATCAACTGCTCGACCCACCGTGCGGCGGAGGTTTTCAAAGAGAGTGCGGGAGCTCGGTACGAGACCTACCACTTCCGTAACACTGCGTATATGAACACGATACTAATTATTAACATAACCGCGCAGAAGGGATGGGGTGGGAGGCATGCGAAGTAAACGACCAGCGCGGGTGTGAATGCATGGGTTAAGTGAGCAGCCCGCACAATAACAGACGGTGAAGAACGTGTGGTTAACAGTTGGCGAAACTTGGTTAAACTGGGCGAGAGAATTCTCCATGCGGGCACGTCTCTTAAGGTGATTCGATGGATGCCATATTTTGTGTCAGAACGGCATGCGATATATCGCATCAATTGGTGCCATTTTCTTAGCTACTCGTCATTTTTCTCCAATTTGAGATCGCAATTCTGTTTTCAGGAGACTAAAGCACTCACTCACCAATTTTATCAAAGAATTTCAACGTAATTAAGGCGTGGTTTTTTTTAGAGAGAAAATATCGCATTCAAGTGCAGTTTCGATATCAGTATCGAATGCGATGTTTTCTCTCTAAATAAACCACGCCTATATTACGTTGAATTTCTTTGTTAAAATTGGCATGTGAGCAGTGCTTTAGTATCCTGACAACAGATTTGCGATCTCAAAATTGGAGAAAAATGACGAGTAGCTAAGAAAATGGAACCAATTGATGCGATATATCGCATGCCGTTCTGACACAAAATATGGCGTCCATCGAATCACCTTAAAGTGATATCGTGCACCGTGCACCGTGCACCGTGTGACGTTTAAAAATTTCCGCGGCTATTCTATTTTTTCACAGAGAAATTGTTCTTAGGAATCAATTGAGGAATTCGGAATTTTCAAACAAATTCAACCAACAATATCTTTGTAAAAATAATAAAGTGGCGTGGAAATTTTGAAACGTCGCACGGCGCTTGTGATACTTTGGCCGGAAGGTTACGATACAGCAGCTAAAACTGCGTCTTGACACTGTTGACTATTGAGATCCCTGGATTCACTTAATCAACTCTCTAAAGCAAAGTATGCATATAAAATATTCATGGTAAATCAAAAAACGTAAAAATAAAAAAAATACGAGAAATAAAATAAAGAAACAAACAATGGAACTAATAAACAATAAGGGAATACTGATTATTTTGCCTGCTTGATTTGGATTAAGCACTTTCTTCTCGTTGGATATATGATAGCACCCGGTGTCCCGGTTGAAGGACATTTCGTCAAGGATTTTTTGTCCGCGCACCTGTTTTTTCCAGTATAATTTACGTCCACGCGTTTTTTCGGTACGGGAGTTTTGGCCCACGTGCCAGTTGAGACCCAAAGTTAATTGGCCCACATGTAAATACAAACGACCATTGCTCACGACGTTTTCGGATGAAAATTTATAACGTCTTGGAAGAATGAGGGTTTGCCTGTTTTTTTGTTTTGTCTGTTTGGTCCAACGGAGCGTGATATAAAGTTGTGAGTTTTGCTAAAAATAGGGGAGCGTCAACTCACTCAATTCACTAAAACTCCCTACACCTCTTTGGTGTATAACAGGACTTAATTATCTTTCAAGAAATTTCCACCTTCTTATATCTGAACCGGATAAACCTCTATATTTGCCTCAGCTAAAGGCTCTTAGATTTTTCCTGTGTACGATAAGTATCTTGATTTATTTTGCGAGGAAAGATCTGTACTTTTAAATGATGCCTGTCATTTTTAATACGTTCAATTTCGTATAATCTGTGCAACCCCTCTGTTGGGAAATAGTTGCTTCAGGCGCCGCCGCACGGCGGTCGGGCGGCCAGCGCGAAACGCGCATTGGCGCCTACAAACCTAAGTGGATACTTCAAGCAATGTGCCATGCGTGAAGTATCCACTTAGGTTTGTAGGCGCCAGTGAGCCTCTCGCGCTGGCAGCACGCCGCCGCTCCGCTCTGTTAGGCTTTATTTATACTCGCATAGTCAGCGTTCTTTAACTCATGATTTTGAAATGTTTGCACGCTCTGCATTGATTATTCTCATTTAAATTGATGGGAAAAAAATATGTATCAATTTATCAAAGGAGAATAATAATATAATGTGTGCTTTTTATTGGTGGTTCCGTGTCAAATTAAATGATTTCCAAAGCACTTTAATTTTTTCTTTTACATTTTGTGCTTTTATTGTACTGCAGCGAGGTGTACGCGCAACCAAACGCTCGAAATTTGACGTATTTGACTCTAAAAGATCGATGTACAGATGGGTTAAAACTAAAGATTGCGTGCTTCTTGGTTTTTTCCTCTTTTATTCATTTTTGCAGTTTCTGTCGGCGCAACTGCGGCTCATTGGGATTAATGTCGCTTGGAAAAGGTTTTACAAATATTTGCCACGTTTTATCGATTTAATCGATTATCGATCATTGTGCACAAATCCAGCGATTTCCCCGATGATTCGAATGACGAAACTCATGATAATTTTCCGTAAATCTGAAACTCTCGAATTCAGTTCACATGAAGTGTGTGTGTACGTTCGGGTGAAGATTTCAGCGCGACGACCAGCAACGCTGCCGTGCTACGGAAGAACGCCGTATGAACCTTCAGACGTTGCCACATTTCCTGCAAGAAAACCTTAATTTACTGGGAAAATCGTGAATTTTTCTCTTCAATTTTTTCGAACAATTTTGTTCGCAATTTTGTCTAAAATGACTGAAAATTTCAAGGGAGAATACGCATAATTGTTCTCAAAGATGCATGTTTTTTCCGGTGCAATTTGGCAACTCTCGAATGTTCATTCGGTGTTCTTCCTCAGCACGGCAGAACGGGTCACCGTTCCATTACGCTTCCCTCCGTGATAAATGGATGTAACTCGACTACCCCGCTGCTGCCAGATGGGGCTGGAAAATGGTCATTTCATTTATAAAGTTTATGAGCTTCAAAGTATTCGCAGATTTATATTTGGCAGCATCGCAGAAATTCCACGTCAAGGGTGCAAATGTTGTGCGATCGGGCTGTGAGAATGTACCACACGTATGGAAGGCAATACTGCCGAGCTTTCCTCCGTTAAAATTACGATTTGCAGGGAAATCTGAGAATATTTTTCCTCTTGTTTTTCAGAAAAGTTTATTCACTGTCACATCTAAATAATCTGAAAACTTTAATAGAAAATGTTCAGAACTCTCCTCAAAAATAACACTTTATTTGAGGGAATGTGGTAACTCTCGAATGTTCATGCGGCGTTTTTCCTTAGCATTGCAGAATAGGGTACAGCATGTTTCAGGATTTCAATCTCTCACTAGGTCAGCGGGTCAGTAGGTATATTTGACGGGGAATCGATTTTCGTGAGATTTTACAGATAGCAGAGGATGAATGAAATGAATTTTCAGAATATTATTACCGACCGAGAAGTATAAACGTGTGTGATAAACATTCGATAGTGAGAAATAGCCCACGCTATTTGCCGATTTGAATTTGTTATCGTAAAATGAAAATGTTTTCGGAGCTTCCGAAATATAAGGTGACTGTTCAAAATGCAGAGATTTTGTAGATTTTTATGAGAAAAATAAAAAAAAAAACTTCTCATTTTTTCGATAAAGCTACTGTTATGCGGGGGCTCTCGTGAATAATTTTCTGAAACTTGTTTAATGAAAATTACAGATTTTCCAAAATGACTTCACACCTAATCGTCGTCTACATATTTTGCAATTAACCAAATTGTAAGACTTCACTTCGATAATTTGCGAGCCGTACATGGAAAAAATTAAATTGCCGATTTAACAATTGAATTGCTAAAAAAGTGACTGCAATGTTTCAATGTAGATTTTATACAAACAAAAAAATGCTACTTTAACCGTCCCCAAGGTTAAATTGGCTTACAATAGTGGTTAAAGTAGCATTTTTTTGTCGTGAAATCTATGTTGAAATATTGCAGTCTTTTTTTATAGCGCGATTGAATTGTTAAATCAGCAATTAATTTTTTCCGTGTAGGTCATGTTCTGCACTGCTCTGAAAAAATCCGAGAAACACGAGGCACCGAGGATCCGAGGGGCGTGGCCCTAAAATTTTAGACACATATCGAAGGTGAGCATTGCACTAACTACGCAAAACTCATATTAGCGCCTAAAAGATTGCAGGAATACTTCACGCGTTGCGCCTAATACAGTGCGGTCGCTGCATGGTCGGCCCAAAAAGCATATTAGCGCCTACAAGAGTGCAGGAATACTTCACGCATTGCACTCACTACACTGCGGTCGTTGGTCGGTCCAAAAAGCATACTTGCGCCTACAAGACCACAGGAATACTTCACGCATTGCGCCTAACACAGTGCGATCGTTATCGACGGTGAAGAAACTCTCAGACCACGTATCTTGGATTGCGACGTTGCAGATTTCCTGTCATACTTCATTTTCTGAATGGAAAGCTACCAAGCGTCAGTCCTTGAAAACTTACGAGATTTTTCGTCTCTGTGCGAAGAAAACCGTGTGAAAACTGTAAGGCATATTGGTGATTTCTTCTTTTACAAAAAAATAAGATGGAAGCGGATATTTTTAAACACCGCAAATGAGGGTAGTTTCACCGTCTAAATAGGGAGGTATCTCGGTGGTGTGGCCCAGTCGAAGACACCTCTCGCGCTCAGTAGGTATTTTTGTGATAGAGAGAAAGAGGACGAATCATAGTATTTACATATCTTTAAAATGTGTATACAACTTTCCCATCGTACATTTATGAGACATTTTTTACTCTTATGAAATACTTAATCGGATGTTCCTAACAATTGAAGACTTTTTCGGTAAAAGGGCGTACGAGGGCCTAAGATGCTAAGATGCTGCTATAAGATGGCCTTCAATGCTACTAAGATTGTGCAACTTTTTATAGTGTTCGCGGCAGATGAAATTCATTCACAGTCGACTTACTTCCTTACAATAGTTAGAGCAAACTCGGAGCAGAATCAGGGAAAAATTATTAGCAGAACTGTCGGTTAAGTTGCCTTCAATTAGGGTACTACGTTGCACGATCTTAGTAGTAGGAAGTTTCATACGCATGTTTACTGAAAAATGCTTCAATTTTAAAACTCTATTTTGCCTCATCTCTTGATCTACAATCTGTTACCTACTTGCATAAATGTATACAATCGCACGATTAAATATGAGCAGAGTAAATTTTTACTCTTGCTACAGATGTGGGTGGTACACGAATATGCTGATTTCACCATTAGCAAAGGAGATTCCTCCATCGTGGCTCAATTCTGCCGTGCTAAGGAAAAACACCGCATGAACATTCCAAAGTTGCCAAATTGCCCCGGATAAAACATGTATTTTTGAGAAAGATTATGCGTATTTTTCCTCGAGATTTTCAGACATTTCAGACAAAATTGCGAACAAAATTGTCTGAAAAAATTGAAGAAAAACATTCACAATTTTCCCAGTAAATTAGGTTTTCATTGACGGAAATATGGCAACGTCTGAGGGTTTATGCAGCGTTCTTCTTTGGCACGCTGAATTCTAGCCAGCATAATGGTTTTCTGTCCCATATTTTTCATATTCATTTACATATCTTTTACTTCCACGCAACTTCGAAAAGCTAAATCTATCGGATGCAACAGAATAATTCGGGAAAAAGGAGGAGGATGGGTGCTTGAGCCCTGAATCCCTAAAGAGGCGAATCAATACATTTCAGCTTATTCCTTATGCCGCTCACTGCTTAATATGCGGAGCGCGTCTTTTTGACCTCTATGAAAAAGAATCGGGTTCAGGAACTAAAATACTGGAAATAATGGGGATGAAATATTCATCGTTTCATCCGGGAAAGTATTTCAAACATACCGGCTCTAATGCGGACCATGAAGAGTGGTTTAAAATCGCAAGTCACTCCTTGACTAAGCGCCCGCTCCTCCGAGTCGAACCCAGTAGAGTAGCGTGCTGAACGATAAATCGATTGATCTGGCATTTAAACCTATGGAAAAGGATCGATAAACAGGTTGCTTACGACGAACATCTTAATAATCGATTTTGTACCACAGCTTCAAACGAGGAAACATCGATAATCGATCATTCACGCCTCGCCACTGGCTGTCACTGACCTGTTCGAGATACGGAAGATAACCGAGTGATATGATTCTTGGCAGAGGATCTCATTTTTGAGCTCTGACCTTTGAAGTTCCTCGAATTTTAATTAATTTTGCGTCTGTTAAGGTTAATGCATCCGGCAATTAGACTCGTGAGTTGTTTGGGCACAATCGGGTTCTTCTCATGGCGGTGAGTGTAAATCAAGAGGTGTGCCGATGGGTGCAATATATTCCCGAAACGCGTCTATAGTTGCTTTCGTCATTGTTTGTATGCTAACATTGTGAAGGTGAAACTGCGGAATCACGTGTGTCAATGGACCACTAGACAAGGTACGAATTTCAGCATTCTGATACATATTTCTTGACCAAAATTTCACGTGTAACACAGTGCGCGCAACAAAAATTACCGATATCAACTCCTTACAAAAATATTTAATGATTCTTAATGCGTGAATTCAAACCATCCGCTCATGGAAACTCAATGCTCTACGTGATTCACATTACGCGCTAACGCTTTGGCTCAGCTGTAGCAAGTTGCTTATAGTTTGAACAACACATGGTGGAAAATGAGCATTGCTCAATTGAGAGGCTTGCTGAAACCGTTGTAGTGCGCGATTTGACTCACGTAGAGCTTTGAGTTTCTTGTGAGGGCAGTTCAAAATCCGCGTAACCAATGTGAAATAAAAAGGTTAGTATCTTCGTTAGGAGTTGGTTTCAGTAATATTCATTGCGCGTATCGCGTTCTACGTGAAGTTCTGGTTATAAGAAACATGTATCAGAATGCTTGAATTCGTGCCTTGTCTATTTTACTAAACTTTTAATATCGCACAGTTTATTCCGTGAAATTTTTAACCAAGGATTTTCCTCTGTTTGGAAGAAACGGCTAGGTTAGGTTTTCCGAGACGTAACAATTGAGAGACGTCTTTTTCGATGGTCCCATCCGCCTGTTTTAATTATGTGAATAAACTTCTCTGATTGCGTCACGTCCCTAACGGAAGAACGTATCTACATTTCAATGTTGCAAAATATCCGCTCGCGAATTTTATTCTTGTCAACAAACCTAAGATAAGAGACCCTCCACTAGTATCTTGGCAATGGTGGAAGCTTTTACTTTTGGGACTTTAGCATTCTACTGTTGACTTACCTACATGGTTGATGTTCAACAACGTGTTGGCAGTTTTGTTTTGCAAACAAGCCGAAGTCCGGGAAACTTGTTTGGCTCATTAACGTCACCCGAAGCTCATCATCTACCATGTAGGTAGGTCAACAGCCGAAATAAGAGTGATGACTGTTGTTCTCCTATAATTGCTCATAAGGAATTGTTGAATCCCCGAAAGTAACAGCTTTCAAGCAAGAGGCCAGTGGAGGGTCTCTTGTCTCTGCTAGATCGTTTCTATAACTGAAAATTCAATTGATTCTGCTTCTGATCACGTGCTAAAATAAGCAAAATTTTGAGCAGAAATCTCACAGTCAGGATATTGTCGAAAATCGGCTCGTTGGAGTATTTCGTCTGAAAACGACAATAACCGCACTTAGGATCAGATTTCTCATCAAAGTATAAGGGCTCCATCCCACGATAACAAGAGTTCTAAACAGAAATTTCGGAAAAATCAATAGGGATGAGTGGCAAAGGGCCGGAAGGGTTCGAAACTTTTGATGAAAATGAGATGACATCCCTTGATGCCTCCGTTTTATAATCACTATCTTGTAATACGCCGGCCGCATGCTCCCCTGCTCGGTAGAAGGGATGAAAGTTTCTTGGGGGGTTTTTGCGTGTTGAGTTTTGGATTTTAATATTGTACGTGAGGCTTTTTGACGATAAAGCCTCGTTTGAAGCTGGTGGAACATTGGCGCAGAAGTCAGAAGAGATTCTTTCAACACCGTCTCTTTTCGCCTCTGCATTTGCCAACTTTCATTCTTTTAGTCGATATACTTACGAACACTTAGAATTAGATGGATTTACGCGTCTTTCAAAATCAACCTGGAATTCATAGCGGATACTTTCAGTCTTAGATATTCCATAAAAGTCATTTGATTTCCCTCTGTGACAAACGAGTAATTCAGCTCATTCATCAATTGAGAGGCTTGGAGGACAAGACACAGAAGGGTTTCAGGACATTCCGTCTACGATTTTTTGTCCGTGTGCCCGTTTGGTCCGGTAGTTTACGTCCACGCGTTAAATAAGAAACAGTGACTTGGTCCAAGTGCTATATTTTAGCCCATTTTTCAAAATCCTGAGTCCCAAAATCCCACATTTCAAAATCCTGAGTTGAAAAAAGCTGACTCCGCCAGCTTAAATATTAAAGCCAAACGCAGAGCGGAGCGGCGGCGCGGCATGCCTGGCCGCGCATCGGCGCCTACAAACCTAACAGGGATACTTCACGCATTGCGCAATGCGCGAAGTATCCCTGTTAGGTTTGTAGGAGCCAATGCGCTGGTCGCCCTCGCCCGCCGCGCCGCGGCGCTTCAAGCAACTATTTCGCAACAGAGGTGGTGCACAGTATCATACGAAATTGAAGGCTCTCCAACATATTAAGAATGACAGGCATTCTTTAAGAGTACGGAACTTTCCTCGAAAAATAAATCAAGATACTATGGCACAAAAAGAGAGCGGTAGTCCAAAAACTCACTAAGTTCTAGCATCCGTATTTAGGTTTAGCATAATTTGTGAATTTCATCAGAGAAAAAAGGGACTCGATTTGGGCTGAAACATTCTTGAGTATGCTGTCAAGAAGATTTTATTTTGAATCGAGAATAAAATAGCTGAATGAAAGCGGGGTTCTGCTTAATTAAGGGACTTTTCGTTTTATATAAGCATCTTTTCTTCTTGAAACAAACATTATTTTCTTTATCGGTTCAAAAGGAAATCGTCTCGGTGGTAAATTTAAGTGTATTCCTGCTTGAATCAAGTCACTTTTTCCTCTAAGGAAGTTCAAAAATCACGCTAAATTTTATTGAATACAGATACTAGGACTAAGTAAGTTTTTCGACTATACCGCTCTCTTTTTGTCGTCGTCACTCCATTTAATTTGCAATCGATTTTCGTGCTTTTGAAATATGCCATCAATCATGATACTTTTGTGAGGTGCTTTAAATCTCGTATGATACTGTGCAACACCTCCGTGGCGAAATAGTTGCTCGAAATACCGCGGCACGCAGGCGCCGTCGCGAAGTTATCGTACCTACACATGAAAAATCTAAGAACCTTTGGCTGAGGCAAATCAAAAACTTTATCCGGTACCAAGATAGGATTTTCTTGAGAGATAATTAAGTCCTGTTGCATCAAAGAGGTGTAGAGAGTTTTTTAGTTAATTTTCTCTCATGAAATTGATGCCCTCCCATTTTCACCAAAATTCTCAATTATATATTTTTCCCCGTCGGACCGAACAAACAAAAAGAAACAAGCAAACCCTCATTCTCCCAAATCATAATACATCTCCATCCATGAACAATGTGTCCCAACCAACCAATTGTCATTTGTATTTACATGTGGACCAATTAACTTCGGGTCTCAATTGGTAGGTGGACCAAAACTCCCCTGCCGCAAAAACGCATGGACGTGAACCACTGGAAATACAGGCGCGTGGACAACAAATCGTTGACGAAATGTCTTATAACCCGCAGATTTGAAAAAATCGAGGTATTAATGATTTCGAATCAAACTATTCATAATGCATATTCTGTGAAAAATTCGCTCTCAAATTATAATTTTTAAGCATCCAAAAGTCAGTTCGAACTTTTTTTCGCCATAAGGATCCATGTGATTTCGGAACTTCAAACACGCAGCTCTCGAAATAGCAAAAACTGCACTTATGCGCCTTGTCCTCCAAACCCCTCAATTAGAATTAAACATTGTCTCACGGTGGTCATGGGTGTGTGTGTCTTAGTCTTTTACTCCGTCTTTCTTCTTCTTTCTCTTCTTCTTCTTCCTCTTCTTCTTCTTCTTCTTCTTCTTCTTCTTCCTCTTCCATTTCTTCTTCTTCTTCCTCTTCTTCTTCTTCTTCTTCTTCTTCTTCCTCTTCTTCCTCTTCCTCCTCCTCTTCTTGTTCCTCTTCTTCCTCCTATTCTTCTTCTTCTTCTTCTTCTTCTTCCCCTTCTTCTTCTTCTTCCTCCTCTTCTTCTTCTTCCTCTCCTTCTTCTTCTCCCTATTTGAATACACTAAAAATGAAGTAAAAAACGGATGAAGTGGACTTACTCCTTTCAGCTTTGGGCATGGCGGGCTCGTAGTTTTTCTTGAAGCCTTTGAAGAGGTTCTTGGGCGACAGGGCGGCTATGAGGGCGGCGATCCCCTCGGGTTTGGCCACTTGCATTTTGGCCTCATCCCCCGCCACACCGCCGCCGGCGGCGCCCACTTTAGAGCGACTCCGACTTCGCTGCATCCCCTTGCCCTTGCACGGACACCGCAACATAATAGATCATCTGTTCCAACAGGAAACAACAGGACCAAGTTAGAATGAACCTCCTCGCACAAGAGTCAAAATTAACACAGGAATCGGGTAAGAAATTGCCAACGACCGCATTCACAGTAGTGCTGTAACTACCCTTAAGGAGCCACTGAAAAAAAATTCTCGGCGTTTTTACCAAGGTCCGTTGGCACCTTTACCATCTCACTCTTTTTACCAATTATAGGTAATTTTACCGAGACAGACTGGTAAGCTTACCTAAAAACCGGTATTTTTACTGTTTTTTCAGGTAAGAATACCACTTTTATTGGTAATCAATTCCCGGTAACTTTGCCATTTTATCTCGGTAATACCGAGATTTCTCGGTAAAATTACCAATTCCATGAATGGTAATTTTACCAAGAAAAAACTGCGATCAAATAGAACCCTGAATTCTTGGTAATTTTACCCTTTTCTTAGTTAATACACCGAGATGTTTTTTTCAGTGAGGTTTCATTAAAGGTCGTATTCATAGTCTTGCCTTAAATGGCAGGAGGCCTTGTCTGGTTTACATTGTGACTAAGGAAGGTTTCAAAAAACACTTAAAATAGCATCATAAAAAGGACAATAATTGGACTGCGTTTTGCAATTTGGAACTATAAATTCTAGCCCGGTTTAAAAACAACGTATATGCCATTAGTTTCCCTATGCACATAAATGTTTTTCTAGAAGGGCCAGACTTTATGGTTCCAAATTGCATCAGTCCAATTTTCGCTAATCTCGAATAAAATTCAGCAGTGATTTATCATCACTTTGCAAATGGATCCTTACAAGGAGTTAGGGCCGTCCTTAAATTACGTAACGCTTTAGAGGGAAGGAGGGGCGAAGAGAGCTTTACGTCATTTCTTATTTACATGTAAAAGCATAGAAACCTACGCCACTAAAAACGCTAGAAAGCGTTACAAGGGTGATGGGGGGGGGGGGGTTCAAAAATTCCGAAAAAGAGCATTGCATAATTTAGGGATGACCCTTTATCAAGTGATCCTCTTCTGTATTTTCTGAGAAATTCAGTTTTACGAGTGTGATGTAATTTTTTTGTCACAACGATGAGTAAAAAGTACGAAAAACAAAATATATATTGCGAATTTTGTACATTTTAAGATAGTTTCACACTTGCCTTAAATTTGTTCAATATCGAAGAATGTTTTCTTCCGTATTTTGCAAGTTTTGTTGTGATAAATAATTTTAATCCCTTGCAAGGGTCCATTTCTAATATCATACTGTTAAATTTTACTCGAGGTTGGCAAAAATAGCCTTTTCAATGCTACTATTTTAAGGGCTTTCTCAAACCTCCATTAATCACAATGATAACAAGGGTCTCTCTGAAGAAAAGAGCTGTTTAGATTACTCAGCATATCGATGGCCAAAGCGCGGAACCAAGCACCTTCGCTTGCGATGTTCTAGACTTCCTGTCGTGCTTCATATTTTCTTTGGAAAACGTATCAGCCTAATTTTTTTGAAAAATTTATTGGTATTTCAACTCTGTTGGCAACAGTACCTGGGTATAAATTTTAAGCTAAAAAGTTGGCTTGTTCTCCCTCATTAAACAAAATGGGAGTAGATACTTAGAAACACCACCCTGGAAATACGTGGTTTTGCACTTAGGTCATCGATAAATAAAGAAGCATGTCTACGAATATAACCCTTTGTTGCAAGCAAAATATACCAGTCACTCAATTTTCCAATCGGTCCTCACTGCGTGTTTTAGCGGAATGTTCGGTTTAGGAACTGTTGAACTTCAGGAGGTAGGTAATTAAGGGGGGTTGTACCTCCTTCCGGCTTGCAAACACTCAGCGGAAGTTTGTTGGAAAACAATGCGCGAAGTTTACAGGTCCGCGTGGCTACACCCTAGAGGCATAGCGGAAGTTTATCCGCAAACTTCATCCGAGTGACAAAATTCTCGAGATTCCAAGTTACTTCCTATGTCTATTGGAGAGGTCGCTCTACATTAGAGATAACCCTCGCTGCATATAGTCTTAACCAGGAATTCTCGGTTTAACCATCAATTTTTGCGTATACAATATGTGTAACAGACTTTCCAAAATAATTTATTGACATTCTAAAAACTAGAACTTTGTTCTGGAAGAAACTATTTAACATAATTCTCTCTTGTATATTTATTGCCTGTTCATATTTCCCTCTTTTGGAGTAAAAAAAACAAACAGGTAGGACTACAAAGCAGTCGAAAAGCGTATCGCCGTGATAATCAAAAACGTCGTATGAACCTTCAAGTGTTGCCAAACTTCCTTTCGTAAAATGCGAATTTATTGGGAAAGTTGTTAATATTCTCCTTCCAATTTTTCGAATTTTATTCGTAAATCAATCTAAAATATCTGAAAGCTTCAAGGAAAAGTATGCATGACTTACATCCAGAGCAAATGTTTTATCAGGGACAATTTGGCAACGTTCGAATGTTTATACGAAGTTTTTCCTTAGCACAGCAGCGCAGCCATCTAGTTATTTTTAAGACACTACGAAGCATTTTATATCGATATCTCGAAATCGAATTTTTCGGCAGAACCCTACACATATTCCTCTACTACAATTTTTGCTATTTGGGGTGCTTTTTACTGTGGACGATCTAATCCCAACCCCCTATCGTTATGAAGAAGCAGTGCTTTCCTACACTGCCGTACTAAGGAAAAACACCGTATAAACATTCGTGAGTTGCCAAACTTTCTCCAGTGAAATGTTTAATTTTGAGGAGCGTTATCAATATTTTCTCTTGAAATTTTCAGATAATTTAGATTTAGTCACGAAGAAAATTCTCTAAAAAATTGACCGGGAAGTATTCACGATTTTTTCTGAAAATTCGGATTTACTCAAAGGGAATTTGGCGACTGACAAAAGTTCATACAGTGTTAATCCTTAGCACGCTAGCGCAGTGCATGGAGAAAACATTTCACTGGTCGGAAAACCATCCTAATTATATCCACCTACTAGCGCAATTCACGATTTTGTTTATCCCAAATCCCTTTGCGTTTTTCTTACCGAAAGGTATGATGAAAATGGGGCAGAGCAGTGGCGCGGCTTGAATTGCGATATATCGATTGTTATGCCATTTAAACCTATGGTAAAGAATCGATTATTAAGGTGTTCGCCGCGAACACCCTGTCTATCGATCCTTTTCCATAGGTTTAAATGGCATAACAATCGATATATAGCAAAGCACGCCACGCCACTAGGGTAGAGGGGAAAGAACGTATTGCAACTGACGGCTCCAGATTAAATCGAAAGTCCGTTTGAAAAAAAAAAAAAAAAAAAAAAAAAAAAAAAAAAAAAAAAAACGAATAAGCTGAAATTTGACCGAAATTAAAAAGCCCGCAGCTCCGAGTCAATTCCGAATCGTCGCTCATTAGAGCCGAGAAGCGCGGAGTTAGACAACAGGCCGCTCCACGGCGAAACAACCGTAAGTACATTTTTGGAATGAGCCTCGACGAGGACGAAAGCCCGCTCCATTCGCGGCTCACGTCGAGACGCACTTACTGCTGTCTTGCGTAGGAGCGCGAAGAAAAGAGTTCGCCTCGGGTCCTGTCCGTTAATCCAGTTTGCGTTTGTGTCAACTCGATTGTTTTCCGGCAGAATGTGTTCTTCACGATTTGCTCGAAAGCGAGAGCCGAGCAAAGCGCAAAGCTCTCCCGCTCTACCGTACTAAGGAAAAACGCCGTATGAACCATCAGGCGTTGCCAAATTTTCTTCGATAAAACACGACTTCCCTGGTAAACTGATGAATATTTTTCTTCCAATTTTTCAGGGAATGTCCTTTGTATTTTGATCTAAAGTCCCTGAAAATTTCGAGTAAAAATATTCATACTTTGCCTCATAAATAAACATCTTATCAAATGAAATTTGGCAACTCTCGAATGTTCATACGGCGTTTTTCCTTAGCACGGCGGCGCTCCCCCGAGTCCCTCTTACTTTTGCTGCTCTTTTGTTTGCCGCGGATTAGACCTCCGCCGCACAGTGGACCGAGTCAGTCAGAGAGGTCGGGCAAGAAATTTGTATCTAAAACTGCAAATATTGATGATTAATTTGTCACATTTTAAATTTTAAGGGGTGCTTCTAAGAGAAAATTTCACGAGGAAACCAATGAAACCACTTTTAGAACCTCAAAGTTTTGCATAAAGGGAGTTATAAGCTTTCAAAGTTTCCGAAGTTTGTCCGACCTCTCCCATCGACTCGATCCAGTGCGCGCCGTCGCGTGCTGTTTACTCTACGGCGGGAAAAATAATGTCACTGCACTAATGCGCCACCTCTTCTTTTTCTTCCGTACGCACTTTGGCGCCCCGAACAATGGGCCGCGAGACGCCGCCGATAATGGGAGTTTTTGTTACGATCGATTGACGGACGCACGAGATTACCGCTCTGCCAGTGGCGTGGCGTGAATTGCGATGTATCGATTGTTCTGCCATTTAAACCAATGGTAAAGAATCGATTATTAAGGCGTTCGCTGCGTACACCCTTTTATCGATCCTCGTCCATAGTTTTAAACGGCATAACAATCGATACATCGCAAGGCACGCCACGCCACTGGCCGCCGTGGTTTAAATTCGTAACGACCGTCACACTTACGATACGCTAGGATATTTTGTGTGTAAAGAGAAGGGGGGGGGATGCCTGATAAAAAAACCCACATTAAATGTTCCGTATTGGCTATTTTTTCGATTGATATTGCAGCTGAAATTGAGAGCAAGTAGTTTAGCTTTCAGCCGATAGATCGCGTTGAGATCGCCGGCCTGAGAGCTAATAATTTGTACCGTTTTCCTCATTGATTTTGCTCAATTGAAGTCATCTTTCCTGGACCTTGCTACTTGCCAGATAGATTGTTGGCATTTTTGACTAAGTAGCCTTTGATTTATTGTGTGTTGTATTGTTAGCACTAAGTTGTTCATTTTATTCGCGAGAATTGGCGAGCTTTAGTTTTTGGTTGCCCGGCCACTGATTCCTCCTAATCAGTGTCTCTGGAACGAGTTACGTAGAGCGAGAATCCCAACCCGGCGATAGCTAGATTACAGACAAGTTGCGTCTATTTAGCTATTGTCACCTCTTTTGAAGAGAGGCCCGGACCGGACACTGTTGCCTGAGCACGTGCTCCGTGTTTCGTCAGATTTTTTGTGATCAACCTTGGAGTCCTCAAGCCAAAGCTAAAAAGGCATGTTGAGCCTATGGTTTTGAATCTATGAGCCAACACCTCGGTGTGATCTTTTGTTGAGTCAATCTTCGAGAGACCCTTGAGACAAGACTAAAAAGGCTTGTTGCGCCTAAGGTCTTGAACCTATAAGGGATCACCTCAAGTGCGGCTAAAACCCCCCTTTTTTGAATGCTCGCGAATTCTCGCGAGTGTTAACAGGTGAACCACGTTGCGGTCACCTATAGCCGATTTTTTGTATTGAGCTGCTAAGAAGAGAGCTAAAGTCCAGATAGCCTTGTTGCGGTTTCTGGCACTTATTTTGAGTTCTTATTCGTCTTAGTCTGGGGGAGGAAAATTCGTGTTTTTGAAGTTTAGTCAGACTGCCATGTTGCGGCATCTGACCCCAATGTCTTTAGTTTTTTCGGGTCGAGTGTTGCAACTATGATGATATACAATTTGATTAGTTTCGCTCTTCTATGCTACTGCAGCTAGAAGCAGCTTTTGTTCGTTGTTTTATTCTGAGTTGCAACCTCACCCATCTTATTGATTTTTGATCAATTTTGATTTAGGTTCTTATCGAACATTAAATTTGAACCGAGTTTATCAGAAAGGAATCCCACATTTTTAAAAAAATTTAGTTAGGAAATTTTTTGAGTTCCATTAGCCGTATTTTTACTCCTGTTAAAGACTAAAAGTCGAAAAAGTTTTCGTAGAATTGCCCGTATCGACGGTGAAACCACAAGACCACGTTTCTCGTTTGTGGTGTTTAAAAATCAAAAAGGAGAAGGAATCAATATTATATCTTGAAATTTTCACCGTATTTTCTTTGCAGAGAGAGGAAAAAACACGAAAGTTTTCAAGAATTAACGTTTAGTAGTTTTCTATTTTGAAAAATAAAGTATGACACGAAGTCTACAACGTCGCAAACCGAGGTACGTGGTCCGGTAGTTTCACTGTCAATATGTGTTTCACGCTGACCACTGACCAGGGACCGCACTATGTTAGGCGCAATGCGTGAAGTATTCCTGCACTCTTGTAGGCGCTAATATGCGTTTTGTGCCGACAACCGACGCGCGGCGGCCGCACTATGTTTGACGAGATTAGAAACGACGATACAACATTAGATTTGAAAAAAACTGCAGAAAGAGAGGAGAGATAATACATTTGAAAAATGGCTGGGCAAAATTGATGAAACGGTTCATGCAGAGTGCAGACCAAAATATTCACAAAATATTCCCGTTTGACAGAATGTAAAAGCCCGCTTTTCCGTTTCTTCAAAGGGAATCACACCCACTCTTACATTGTTTCTTATGCAGCCTTTTAGAGCGCACTACAGTGCCTGTATACGGGAGAGAATTGTCTTCTCTGTGCCGCTCTCTGATTGGTTCATCAGTTTTAGGTTATGGAGCTCCAAAGCTGGCCCAATGTAAACAAACCCGACCCAAAGGGATACGTATTATCAGCTGAGAAATGAATGATAATCACACTCAAAGGTTAATTTTCGGCAAAAATATCCATTAAAGGTCAATTCAGAAGTTGATCATAAAAAAATTTCTATCACATCCAAAATCACGTATAGAACTTTGTCGCCATCTTGTTTGTTTATAATGGGCCAAACAAGGAGCGGAAGGGCTGGAGTTTGTTTACATCGGGCCGACTTTGGGGCTCTATGATAGCCGACCAATCAGACAGCGGCACACTTTTTCTGTAGTGAAAGGATTGAGATGGCAATACTCTCCTGTATACAGGTACTTATAAGAGCACACCCCATCTTTCCCACTCGTTCATACTTCCGTTTGGTAAAAATAGATCGTATTCGATACATCAAACGGGTGAGATTGTATCAATATCGATCAGTTCAAAACATAAACATACCCTCAAAAGTTAGCTGAATAATCTGACGGAACGGGTTTTTTATGATAGATGTTCGATTCGTACAAGTACTTATCGGCCAAAAGTAATAAAATTGCTACGGAATTTCTCATTTCTAGCTTTTCTGACAAATATCCTAACATTTTGGTTCGAGGTTATGTTCTATTTTTTTGAACCAAACGATACATCGAACCACTATCGAATACGATTCATACATCCAAATATTCACTAGTGTGACCTAAAGTACCTATATAGGGAGAGTATGGACAACTCGAAATATGTAGTTCTTAGGGCTCAAAAGGGTAGGTAACCTTCGAAATGAAAAATGTCACTGTCAATCTCCAGACTCCAATATCAAACGAAAATGGACGAGAAAATTCATAAGTAAGCATTCGTCCGCAAAAGTGAGTAAGTTTATGCGAAAAACAAGTCAAATACGAGTTTTACTAACGACTGTTCCCAACAATCGTGACTATAAATGGACTGCATTTTGCAATTTGGAACTATAGATTCTGGCTCTTCTGGAAAAACACTTATGTGCATAGGGAAACTAATGGCACATACGTTGTTGTTATACCGGGCCAGAATTTATAGTTCCAAATTAAAAAAATGTAGTCCAAATCACTCTGGATAATTTGAATTCATAGGTTGGCTGCCTTTTTGGGGTCTAAGCAAAGACATAAAGACGGAGCGCTCGTATCTAAAAGCACGGGGAAAAAGTGAAGCTAGGTTCGGCGCTGCGCGCTTGTGTGAGTGTGTAAATGAGCGCGGGAATCCATGGCGGCAAACGGAAATTTGATTTGAACTTGTCCTCTTGATTTTTGCATATTTCTTCTTCGAAACGTATTTTAAATTCCTAAAACGAATATACTAAGAAAGTTCGGTCTGCGTCCTAACATAATACACCTACTTTTGCTCGGTAACAGGCAGTAATCTCAGATAAAGTTAGTTTTTCTTCTGCTCATGGTGGTTCTGCAGGTTCAAACAGGTCGTTACAGTTCTAGATCAACGTTACTCCCAAATGAAATTAATCGGTCGACGACGGACGGAAACTAACCTAGAGTTAAAAAAATATGAGTTTGTACCTGAATTTGGGCAAAAATCAACCTAAAATACTTTGTTTCCGCAATTATTTTATTCAGTTCCCGCCCTATATTTGAATTCAAACTTGTCCCGATTTCGCCGCCAATCCTCTAGCCAATAGTAGAGGTGGTTGAAAAGAAGCTTCATTTTTTCCTTTTAGCCCTCCGTCTTTATGTCTTTGGGTCTAAGAGCTCCATCGTCTAACCTCAAAATTTTCGACAAGTCCATACTCTCCCTATATGGTTACTCTAGTGTGACGTCACAAAACGGAGTAGCCATCGCCCTTCACCCTCTGATATTCGACGAAGAACTTCGGCCTCGATTGCATCATATCAAACCACTCGCATATGACCGAGTCGAGCGAGTCCTTCGTCCCCCGGGAAGCGCGGATGACCCGGCTTATGATCTTAGAGGGTAATTAGTCGGTCGAGCCGCAACAGTTGACGAGAAAGGGGCCGGACCAGGGATCAAGAGGCTTAAATGTACTCATCATTATTCCGGCATTCCACTCGGAGTGATCGGCGGGTGATTTATGATCCGCGGATTTCAGCCCCTAATCACGTCCCGCGGCTTCAATCACCACCCACGGACCATGGGGTTGCTGTGCGTGAGGGCCTCGTCGTCTAATGAGAAAATGAGCAGCCTTGGCCGGTGGGCTACTTCAAGAGCTATGCCGAAGACTCGGTCACTTACCGCAAATTGATACCGATCTCGAATTGATTTTATGTGGGTGAGATGGATCATCAGCATTCACGTGGTGCATCCTAGGTTTACACGCGATTTGGACGTATTTCTGCCGCGCGCCGGTCGGCTGTCGGCGCAAAACGCATATTAGCGCCTACAAGAGTGGAGGAATACTTCACGCATTGCGCTTGATACAGTGCGGTCGCCGGTCGGTACGAAAAGCATATTAGCGCCTACACGAGTGCAGGAATACTTCACGCATTGCGCCTAACATAGTGCGGTTCCTGGTCAGTGATCAGCGTGAAACGCATATCGACAGTGAAACTACCGGACTACGTAACTCGGTTTGCGACGTTGTAGACTTCGTTTCATACTTTATTTTTCAAAATAGAAAACTACTCAACGTTGATTCTTGAAAACTTTCGTGCTTTTTCCTCTCTATGCAAAGAAAACTCTGTGGAAATTTCAAGATATAATATTGATTTCTTTTCCTTTATATGCATAAAATGGGAGCGGTTATTTCTAAACACCACAATCGAGAAACGTGGTCTTGTGGTTTCACCGTCGATACGGGCAATTTTACGAAAACTGTTCATCTATATTCCATCCATTCAATCTCATTTCTCTTCCTCTGTCATTTTCCTCTTCCTCTCTTCTTCCTCACCCACTTTCTCTTCTTTTTCCCCTCTTCTCTTCCTGTTTTTTCCCTTCGTTTTCTCTCATTTACCTTCCTTCCTCTACTTCATCGGATTTCTAACGCATCCTCATCTGACGTATCGTTAAAATCCTCCCCACGATCTAAGTGTTTCAGACTGAGGTTAAAAGAAAAGCCCTTTTCCAAATGGCGGCATGCTCTTAGAAAACGGAGTCCCGGGTTATCTCCGTCGACACAGACAAAATAAAACAGCACGTGTGTCGCTCTTTCGGATGCAAGAAAACTCAATTTCAGCGAAATGGCTTTCCGCTCGGAAAACAAGACCCCTCTTACAGACCCGGAGTCTCAAAAAGGACGTGGCTCAATTTTGAATACGCAGCACATGCGACATTTCAGCAGTCACTAGGCTTGGGAAAATGTATTCGGAGTGCATAATCTCACGGTCTGAAATATTCCGTAAATGCATCCTGTGCTGGCGTTTTATAATAACTGCATTTTCACGCTTCGAATTGAATTTTCGGAAAGGCGGATTCCGCTAGCTCTCGAAAGGGATACCGCGATAAACTTTATCCCTGCATCCAGAGAGGTAGGAAGTCCGGGAGTTAAGCCGTTCTCTGCAGGAACGACGTAACAACCTCCTTATGATGTGGAGATCGAGTGACTTTGTGTTTGATTTGCAGCTAAAGGGTGTGAAGGTGCATATTAGTACCTAGACTTTTCGCACCAAAAATGTATGGTTTTTTTTTTCATCCATTTTCCTGTGAAAACTACTAGCATATATGTGTTTGTCGCTTTCCTGGTGGACTCAGGTATTCGGATTCCTGGCAAACAGGGTTGCACGGGTGAAATGAAAAATATATGAAATATTGAAATTTCCGTTAAATATTTCATGAAATTTCACAAAATTGTGAAGAACATGAAGCATATTTTTAGTGGTTGGGTATGGGACACACTAAAGAACACCAATCAGCAAAAACCAGGCGCCTTCGATTTAATTTTGCATTTAATATCGAAAAAAATTGTCATATTTTTCAACATTTTTCATATTTTTCAATATATTTCATATTTTTCAATATATTTCATATTTTTCAATATATTTCATATTTTTCAATATATGTCATATTTTTCAATATTTTTCATATGTTTCAATATTTTTATACTTCCATACAATGGCTAAAGTGCGAGACCACGTATCACCGTTTGTGAAGTGGTGGACTTCCACACATATTCTATTTTTACCCCAGAAAACTATGAACGTAATTCCTTAAAAACTTCCATGATGTTTCTTCTCTGTCGATAGAATATTCTGTGTGATTCCAGGCTATAAAGCAGACTTGTTCCTCTTCGAGAAAACCAATTAGGAGTGGAGATTTGGAAACATCGCAATAGAGACACGTGGTGTCGCACTTTAACCCTAGATATGATGGATGTCATATGGAGATGAAGAAGAAGATGAATGTAAATAGACGAACAGGACGCAGTAGAAGAAAAAGAAAAACAAGGATGAGAATAAGAAGGAGGGGGAAAGTAGAGAATAAAATAAGACGAAGAAAGGATGGAGGTGAGAGAGACCAATAAAAAGAAAAAAAGAATAGGCGAAAAAAGAAAAAGATACAGAAAAAGAAGAGGGGGAAAAACGGGAAGAGAAGACACTATTTTCAGTCTCCTTCTTTTTTTCCTCTCCGCTACTTCTTCTTCTTCTTCCCTTCTTCTTCAATTTCTTCATTTTCTTCTGCTTCTCCTTTTACTTCATTTTTTCTTCTCCTTCTTCTTTTCGTCGTTTTCTCCTTCTTTTCATCATTTTTATCTACTTCTATTCATCGTTTTTCTTCTTCTTCTCCTCCTTTTTCTCTCCTTTCTCTCTTTTTTCTCCTTTTCTCCTTTTTCTCAATTTTCTTCTTCTTTTTCCTCTTTTTTTCTTTTTCTCTTATTTCCTTCTTTATCTTCTTTTTCTCCTTTTTCCTCTTCTTTTTCCTCTTCTCCTTCTCTTTCCTCTTCTTCTTCTCTTTTCTCTTCTTCCTCTTTTCCTTCCTTTCTCCTTCTCCTTCTGCTTCTTCTGTTAGCTTTTTTGCTTCTTTTTCCTCCTTCCTTCTTCTTTTTCTTCTTCCTCCTCATCTTCACCCTCGTCTCCGTCTCCCGGGCCTGAAGTCTCGGGTACGAGGGAGATAAGTCTAGCAGACTGGGCCAACGTTAGTACGATGATGCAGCTTAAGCTGAGCAGCACTGCGAGGCTCGAACGTCGTTTCTGCGATGAACGTCTCAATCGCGGATCGCGCGGTCCGCCGAAAATTTGCCGCTGCAAAGGCGCAAGGCGCTCGAGCGGAATTTCGGTCACAATGGATGCAGCTCATCTGTATGCAAATGATAATGAAAACGCCGCTGTCGCCCCCCCTCCCCCGGTTCGGGGCGACGGGAGGAGGGGGCGGGGGGGGCGAACAACAAATTCGCCGTGTAAAAAGAGCGGGTGGTGGTGTGGTGGTGGAGTCGTGTTGCGCGGTCCATTGAGGCCCGCTGACAGATTGCTCTCAGCGAGGGAATGTTTGATTTTCGGCCGATAAAACGTTACATAAATCATCCTTCATCCCCCCCCCCCCCTGCGCCTGGCCTCGCGATGCCCGATAACAATCCCTCCAATCCCGGCTCCTTCGCGCCGGATCGGGAGGAAAGCCCTATCCGTCCCTGCGCTAGCGAGCGCGGCCGTATCAACGTCCCGAGTTTGTCAGATTTCCTTCGACAGAAGTGCCCGTTTTCGGGATGAGGTGTGGATTCCTTCCTGTGGGATTTTCGACCACTTTAGATTAGAGTCCCTTTATACTGAGAGTCAAGACAATGTGAATCCATTTATGATTGGTTCCCTTATTTTAGGCCTCCACAGTGTCACAAACGGGAATCAAGATTACATTTCCACCGATTGCGAAGATTATAATGTAGAATGGACCGGGGAATAACGGGTTCGACAAAGAGCAAACGGAATGAGAGAAGGAATGGAGAAAGGAATTTGAAAATGAGCCGTTCAAAGATTACGAAAAACTGTCAACTTGTGTAATCTTTATTCCCGTTTGTGACTCCATGAGGGGGGGCTGTCTTGACTCTCCGCATAAAGGGACTCTACTTTAGATTATATCGCCACCTACCGGCCAAAGTACATATCACAAGCGCCGTGCGATGTTCAAAAATGTCCGCCGCCATTTGATTTTTTTTACAGAGAAATTGCTCTGCGAAGCTGTCCGAAAATTTCACTGGATTTTCTTTGTACTGCCGATAAAATTTGGTGAAATCTTCAAAGAGATTCAACCGAAAATTTATCTGTAAAATAATAAAATGGCGGCGGAAATTTTTAAACGTCGCATGGCGCCTGTGATACCTTGGCCCAAAGGAGACGACTTATGCTTGAGGTCACTAGTTTTATTACGTGCGTGTTCGCGGGGACATCGGGTGCTATCATATATCCAACGAGAAGCAAGTGCTTAATCCAAATCAAGCAGGCAAAATAATCGGGATTTCCTTATCGTTTATTAGATAAATTGTTTGTTTTTTTATTTTATTTCTCGTTTTATTTTTTTACTACATACTGCACTTGAAATACTTGAAATACTTACCTGAAATTTTCTAACAGATTCAACCGAAAATTTCTCCAAGAAAATCAAATGGCGGCGGAAATTTGGCGCTTGTGATACTTTGGCCGAAAGGATATTGTGAATTTTATTTCGTTAAAAATTTGGATATGAATAAACCGGAACTATTGAAGAAATTAGGTTTTTACTGGCAGAAATCTGACAACATCTGGATTTTTAAACGGAGTTTTTTCGATTAGGTCGCGCGTGCCTTACCATGATCCGTGTAGGCTTGGAAAACTGAAATTGGACGGCTATGATCAGGATCAGCCTAAATGCAGTTTACTCCGCCTACTTTTCTTTTTCATACATATATAATATGTTTTTTAAAACATAAAACTAAGCTATATAATGTTCTGATACTTTTTCTACCGCAATTAAAGTCGATAGGATACTTTTAGGTATAGTACTCAGAGCTAGTGTCACATTATCAAATCGAGCCATCACCGAAGAGAGAACAAGAGTCCACGTCGAAGGGGAAAATGCGTGACCACCTGATGTTCCTGCGCCTGTTTTTCAGCCAATCAGACACACGACGCGGCCACTTTTGAATTTCATTTGTGAAATAACATAGGAAATTAAAATCATGATTTTTTTTTTTTTTTAATTCCGCCGATTTTTTGGGAAAACGATTTCAATGACTGATTCTCGAGAATATGGCGTTTCTGTCGATGTATAATACATTCCTCTTCCTCCAAAAAAACCAACAGAGATCTTGATTTTTGAAATTTCAATTTTTTTCCATTTAGGTCAATGTTTTTGACTGCCTCTGCACTGCTGACACAAGTGGAAGAATATTGAATTTTCAAAAATCTTGATTTTTAGTATTTTTTTTGGAGAGAGAGGCATGTATTATACACCAATAGAAACACTAAATCCTCGAGAAGTCAGTCATACACAGTGTTTGAAATACACGCCGGCCAAACAGCAATTTGCCGGTAAGAAGTCGCCTTCGGCCGCCAAGAAACTTGCTGTTAAACTCCGTGTTTGGGATTTTTCGGCGTATTCCTGACACGAGGCATTTCGGAAGGGCATTTTTTCATTTTGGCTCCTAAGAAAGAAAGTTGCGAGTCAGATGGCTGCGGAGACTTCATGCCGAGTTTCAAACACTGCATACACATCTTTTTCCGGAAAGTCGTCCGATTCAAAAAAATATTTGGTTTTGATTTCCCATGTTATTTTCCATTAGGAATGAAAAAGTGGTCGCGTCGCGTCGGGTGTGTGATTGGGTGGAAAGCAAGCCCTGGAAGAAAAGAGACAGTCGCGCATTTTCCCTATTCGATGCGGTCTCTTGTTCTCTCCTTGGGCATCACTCGCTTACGGAGGCTTTAGCATCCAAGTATGGCGAATCTTTTCTTTTAATTTTTGTCAATGTGGCGGGGACTATTGCCAAATGCTGGCTGTAATCCCCCGCCCTTGCTCGCTCTCAACTTTGCCGCAACCATGAGTTTTCTCGAATATAGCACACGATTGGCTTTGAAGTATGTAAAATCGTCGTAATAGAATAATTTAGGTAAAATTCCACGGCACGAAACGTTAATGAAAGTATATTTTAAGTCATATTTTTCATTTGAATCTGATTGCAACGCCCGTCATTTTTGGGCCTCGATGCTTCATAACAGTCGAAGATGGAGGAAACCAATCAAAAGCAGACGGCTTAGGGTGGTGCTCTCCGTGTGAAGGTACTCGTAACTCAGTAAAGAAGACACAAAGAGAACACAAGAGCAGCAATTTGAATTGTGGACCGATAGGCACCCCGAACTTTCAGTCCACTTCCCTACTTTTGGTCGTGTCTGATTGGCTGATCCTCCTGGTGCTCACTTTCTTGGGGCCCTTGTGGAAAATAACGCAGAGGATTCAATTTTCGTCGAAAATATCTCGAAAACGAGGAAAAAATCTTACGTAGGAGATTTCAGAAATCAATTTTCCATATTTTTCTGAATAGATTGATGAGTAATACATGATACTTTTTCCTCGAAGACACCGAGCAGTTTGACTAGGAATTTTGTTTTTGCAACTTGAAATACGAAAAAAACAAGATGCCAGGTCAAACTGTTCGGTGCATTCGAGAGAAAAAGACATGTATTACTCATCAATCTCTTCAGAAAAATCTGGAAAATTGATATCTGAAATCTCCGACGTGAAAATTTGTCCTTGTTTTCGAGATATGTCTGATGAAAAATGAACCTCCGTTATTTTCTATGAGGGCCCCAAAAAGTGGGCACCAGGCGGATCAGCCAATCAAGACAACTCGTGAATAGTGGGTACGTGCCACTCGGTTCGCATTCAAATGGAGATGTTGCATGTGAGAGGGATTTGCGATTTGACCATTTATTCTTCCGTTAAAGTTTGCTAGAAACACGATGGTGCCACTGATTTTCCCTGAAATCAACTCCCAAGCTCAAAATAAGCTCGCAAGTTGAGGCCAAAATGGAGGGGATATCCCACGCTATCCTCAGAGTCCACCTCTACATCAAAACAAACTCTCCATGCAAAGATAGGGAACAAATACATTAGCAGGGTTGCCACTTTATTCGGGGACTCCAAAACTGAAAACACGGCAACCCTGCTAATGTATTTGCTCCCTATCTGTGCATGGAGAGTTTGTCTTGATGTAGAGGTGGACTCTCAGGGTAGGGTGGGTTATTCCCTCCATTTTGGCATCAACCTGAGAGCTTTTTTTGAGCTTGGGAGATGATTTCTGAGAAATCAGTGGCACCATCGTTTTTCTCGCGAACTTTTACTTAAGAATCAATGGTCAAATCGCAAATCCCTCACACATGCAACATCTCCATTGCTTCTGATGTTTCCTCTTTAAGTAAACATCAGCGGACAAAAAATGTAAGAATTTCGGCGAAATCCGGCATCGACGCGGACGTTTGACGGCACGCCGCGCTTGAGTTCGCACAAGCTCGGGAGCTTAGCTTGATTTATCCTCGGATAAATGAAAGTGAGCGGCTAATTCACGTCGCCGAGAAAAACTCCCGAAAATCCACGCACATGAATACGGGGATGCACGAAACGGAGGATAAAAATCGGGAAAGCGGGGCGGAAAATTCAGATGGGTTGCAAGTGCTAATGAAACCCTGGCACCACTTCGCCCTATTTGCCGGGTTGTGCGGTTCACTTTGAATATTTTACACAGGTATAAATGCGGGAAAAGTGCTGATTTTACAGCACCATTCGGCAACAACGGCCTTCTCCCGAGCCCGAGCCATTTCCACCAGCGAATGAGCTCGAGGCTATCTAGCAGGGGTTCCGCATCCAAAGGCGGTGGAAGTATCCACTCTCTCGTGAATAAATCTGGGTGAAAAATCGGTTTTCCGTGATTTTTCTTGGACGAAAAATTGAGGGCTGAGTTGGCCTACAAACGGAACGCCTGATTGTATGCTAATTCTGCGCCTTCATTAAACAATATATACTACAAAGATTCTCCGAGACAATAATTGTTATGTATTCGAAAAAATGCAGGAGATCTGTTGCGAGAGGTAATAATCCCGCGGGCGGGAATAATTATCTATTTAAAGAAATTCACGAACTTTAAAAATCAAACCACCCGACTGAAATACTACCGTGCTAAAGAAGAACGCCGTATGAGCATTCGAGAGTTGCCAAATTTCCCTCAATAAAACATGTATTTTTGACAACATTCATGCACATTTTTCTTTGAAATTTTCATATATTTTAGATTACATTGCGTGCGAAACTGTCTGAAAATTTCGGGAAAAGATATTCAAAAATTTCCCTGTAAATTGGATTTTTATTGAAGAAAATTTGGCAACGCCTGAAGGCTCATACGGCGTTCTTCCTTAGCACGGCAGAATAGGGGACGCAGGATTGACATAAGGAAAATGTAGTCACGGACATCGCTTTTTTGCCATCGATTTTCAAGGCAGGCCAGAAAATTCGTTTACGCCAAAATCTCCGCTCCAATTTATTTTGTTTAAAGTAGAACAAACCAACATCATTCCTTGAAAAATTTCACAGAAGTTTCCTCTCTCAGAGAAAAAAATCAAGGAGGTTTTCAAGAATTTTCGTTGTCTAGTTTTCCATTCAAAAAATAACAGACAGAGAATGCAGATGACAGGAATTCTGCAACGTCACAAACCGAGGTTTGTCTGTGTCGCTTTATCAAAACTAGCCATCAAAATATCAAGGTGAGGTGTTGTGATTCGCTTATGCGATGACTTAGACGAATCACGGTAATAGGTCAAAATGTCCAAAAAAAAAAATGTCCAAAAGTCAAAATGTCCAAACCCTGAATGCCCAAAAATCTAAAAAGGCCAAATATCAGGAATGTCCAGCAGACAAATAAGTCCAAAAGTAGGCAAATGTCCAAATGTGGGATTAGGCATTGGTTGAGTTGTCATTGGATTTTTGGGTGCAGGTTGGCAAGCTGATTGTGAATGCAGCCGTAGAAACAGATGCGTCGGATAGTGAAGATGTGCAGGTTAAGAAAAAATGGTGATACAATTTTTCATGAGAACAAGCAAATTCTTACTCTTAAAAATGCATCAGTGATTTATTTTCCAAAATTTAAGTGATATTGACAAAGATAACAAACATGGCTAATATTACCCCGTTTGTTATGAAAAGCCAAAAAAAAAAAAAAAAAAAATGTATTCTTGTCCATAACAACTTCCTATATCAACGCCACTCTGCTTATAAGGCCAAATACTCTTTCCATTAATTTGGACATTTGCCTACTTTTGGACTTATTTGTCTGCTGAACATTACAGATATTTTTTGGCCTTTTTAGATTTTTGGGAATTTAGGGTTTGGACATTTTGACTTTTGGACATTTTTTTTGTGGATATTTTGACCTATCACCCAGCACTTGACCTTGACTTTTGATGGAGTATTTTGATAGTGTGACGCAGGCAATCAAAGGTTTGAGAGTTTCACCGTCGACATGCAGCGCTACAATGGAGGAAAGCGTAACTAGAATTGTCGCAACGCTATGTTTGATCACTCCGCGAACACTGGTTTTTGATGCATTCTATAAATCACGCTGGGACCAGCGGCATAAGAGACGTGTTTTGCGAACTAGCCCCGAGGCACGTGAAAATAGAACTGCGCTTTTGGGTAACTTCCAGATTTCTTTCGACTTAAACATTCTGATGGTAGATAAAAGACATCTCCCACGGCTCATTTATGCAGTTGAATCAATACCACAGAAAATCGACGTATACGCGGTTCGGTGATATCGACATGAAAAAGAAAGGAAAAAAAAACACTGTTCATCTAGTCGGTAGCAATTTTGGGAACCACCCCATTTACGATTCCAGTATCCCGCAGGCCGGTTACGTTGTCAAATCTGTCGAAAACCCCGTATTTTTCATTCGGTTTTAGAGCATCAAATTGGGGAGCTCCCCGAAATCCGCAGAGCCTGTTTAAGCCTCGACGCGGGCTTTGGCGGCTTGGCGCTTGTATTGATGGAAGGGGGATGGGGCCAACACGCCCCCACTGCTCTTAAACTCCAGGCTCACCCGGATTCAAAGCAAATTTAAATGAAATTAAAGGGACTCCAAAAGAGGAAAGCTAACACTTCACCACTCTCATGGAGGGACAAAAAAACTGGCTGAAAAGAGTTTCAACACTTCATAATGAGCCTGCCATGCTGCTGCCGCCGCATTCTCTTTTATGCGCCGCGTTTCATTTACGAAGAGAAAAAAAACTGAGCTGAGGCCCTGGAAGTTTAAATCTGGGACTGAGTTCGCGATGCGGAGTAGGGTTTATCAAAGGACATTTGAACAGTGGATGTGTGTTCGCTGAACACAGCAAGGACGCGGAGGGGTCAACCTGTGCGAACATTGTTTTCTCAACGCGTGGGTACAAATGAGCCGCATTAAGCAGAAAAGAACCAAGTTACAAGAGACGTCGCCAAATCTCATCGGACTTTTTATTTTTTTAGCGGGAGCTCGGTTGTAAGTAGGTTCTTTTGAAAATTCCAGTGGGCTTCTTGCTTGACATGGAGTAAATCAGTGGCGTGGCGTGCTTTGCGATATATCGATTGTTATGCCATTCAAACCTATGGAAAAAGATCGATAAACAGGGTGTTCGCAGCGAACACCTTAACAATCGATTCTTTACCATGGGTTTAAATGGCATAGTAATCGATACATCGCAATCCACGCCACGCCACTGGAGTAAATTCCCTGAAATTTTCAAAATAAGGTGTACGCAGTTGGACCGCATTGAGCAGAGAGGAACCAAGCCACATTAGCTATTGCCGAAAATTGGGCGATTTCATTTTCTACACGAAAACGGGTGTGCGGATTTTTGTGAAAATTTCAGTGAATTGTCTGTACCTATATTGCGAATCGAATTCATCAGTATTTTCAAAGAAATACGCGGAGAAGTTTCTTGTAAAAAATTAAATTGCCCGGTTAAATTTGGCCATGGCTGGTGTGGCTTGGTTCCTTCCTGCCAATCGCGGCCCAATGGTTCCACTGTAAAATTGAATTGTTCGAAAAAATTTGAAAATGGCTACTGGTTACGTAGTTCCTTTCTTTTTAATGCGGTCCGAACAACGTTAAAAATACTGAATAGAAACTCCCAAACCACGGATCTCGTTTGTGGTGTTTAAACATATCCGTTCCTTTTTTATTTTTATTATTTTTTTTTTTTATTTATTTTTTTTTTTTTTTGAGGGGATCAAATCAACATTATTCCGATAAGTTTTCTCAGAGTTTGCCTCGCGCTGAGAGGGAAAATCAGGAAAATTTTTAAGAATTGACGTTGATAAGTTTTCCATGTACAAAATAAAGCATGACATGAAATCTGCAAAGTTGCAAACCGAGTTACGTGGTCTGAGAGTTTCTTCACCGTCGCAACGATCGCTTTTTGTTAGGCGCAATGCGTGAAGTATTCCTGTGGTCTTGTAGGCGCTAGTATACTTTTTTGGCCAACCAACGACCGCAGTGTAGTGAGTGCAATGCGTGAAGTATTCCTGCTTTCTTGTAGGCGCTAATATGCTTTGATTGGGAGAGAGGGTTGTATACAAAAATAGTCTTCCAAATGGTGTGAATACAACCCTATGACTCTCATGACTGAATCTTTATCGGCAAGTTCAAGGGGCTAGGAGTTAGAAAAGTTTGGCTACAACATTGCCTTCAAAATAATGTAAAAGTTTATGACATCGGGAATTGCGATGTTTTAACACTTCCTAAGGGATATTAGATCAATAAAAGTCAATTTCATTCGTGGCTAGTACGTGAGAATGAAAATATTTCGCACCCACTCATTCGTGTATGTCTATATAGGAAGTCAACCCCTTATACTATAATCTACAGACCTATAAATAATGAGTTATATCTGCTAGCAGCCACTAAAGAAGGAATCAAAGGGGACCCTTCTTCATTTTCTTTCTTTTTAAATTTTTCAATCATGTCAGAGAGTATGGAGTTGCAATCGCCTAATTCACAGAATACAAAGAATACATATGCTCTTGATCATAGTCGATGAGCTAAAGATTAATGTAAAGGACTTTGATAAGTTATTTCGTAAGAAAATCCGACCATCTTTCTTCTAAATTTTCTGTGAAGAAAAAAAGGAGACGAAGCGGAGAGGTTGGAAAAAGAGATTCTCTCGTTGAGGCGGAAATTGGTTTTATTGATGACGTTAAATTCCGATCTGAGAGTCCAGCGGAGCTCTGCTGAAAGCATATCTCTTCCGTCTCTTTCCATCTCATATGACCCGCAACTAATAAAAAAAAAATACATTGACACGGAAACGTGCTTCACGACTGAAGCCATCGACATAACTATTTTTCCACGAAAGCTCTGCATCGTTGTCATCAAATGGTAGCGAGTGATCTAACCGGCCTTTCATTTTCCTCTATACTTGTCTTTATGGACACTATTCGTTGTGCAGGAATACCTCGTTACATAGAATCGGATCTTAACGGTAATGACCTAACGTATTGCAGTGATATCAATGAAACTATATCGATATCTATCCCTTCTTGGTGGCGTAGTACTTCTGTCTTCCATATATCATCACTTTCAGCTCAGTGATACCGTTGACACTCATTTTTCGTCTGGGTTTTTTCTTGAGCGCTACACCACCGGGAGACTCCTTATGATTGGAAGCTCTTGTCATACACGAGTACGACTGAAACAACTTATGAAACAATTATCTTCTCATTTTAAAACACAAGATTCCTTATCACCGCAAAGCGGCTCTTGAGTCTCGATTTCTGGAAAATTGGCGACATTGTTTTCTTCCATTTAAATGTACGTAAAATAATCGATTTTAGGTGAGACAGCCTGTTTCACCTAGTATCGATATTTATCGTACATTTAAATGGAGGAGAGACAGGTCTTGCAGCAACTGGCGAGAGTCATCACCGAGTAGCGTTCCGGGGGAGGGACTGCGGAAAGGAAAAAACACCTCCTTACAAGCCTTTTAACGTTGTCAAATTTCCTTTGATAAAACATACATTTTCCAGGAAACCTAGGAATCTTTTTCCTCAAAATTTTCAGAGAATTTTTTTCGCAATTCAATCTGAAAATTTCAAGAGAAAATATCCATAACTCTCCTCGAAAATGAACGTTTTACTGGAGGAAAGTTGACAACTCGCAAATGTTCATACGACGTTTTTCCTTGGTCCGGGAGAATAGGTAATGTCCTATGAAAAAATACCTCCAGGACTCTCATGATTCTACTTAAGCTGTTGGTACTAAAATATTACGCTTTGAACAAGTCTCTTCATTGGTGATAAATAAAATAAACAAGCTTAGAATTTCCGAATCAATTTCAACCGTGAAGGTCGTAATTTCTACCTCTTTACGTGAAACACACCGAAAAAAAGAGGTGCTGTAATAACATCCTGGATGTTAAAAAAATGTGCGACAACTCCTCGATGTTGTCATTACCACTCTGGCTGTTAAAGTAACATCCTATGATGTTATTTTTACATCCTATCATGCTACGTTAACTGCCAGAGTGTTAATAGCAACATCTAAGAGTTGTCGCACATTTTTTTAACAACCGTAACATCCGGCATGTTACTACAGCATCTTTTTTTTTCGAAGCACGGATTAAAGCTAAAAGAAACTATGTGCAGACGGGCTCCGTGCGACTTAGGTCCTTTCAACATATAAATACGTCCAGTTATTGCGCTTCTTCATATTTATACATAATCTATAGATTATAATTGCGGTGAAATGAGCAGTCACCCGGACGAGGATATCAAAAAGCGAGTTTTTCCAGAAACAAAGCGCTTCAAACTTTCAAACGCATTTTTTTCCCTTCCGGAGCGCACAACTTCCCGCGCCCCAATTTCCCGAAGAATACCACAATCAACAACACAACAAATCAACCCCGCATTCAAACAAAACAAAACACTCTACTCGCATTCGTCGTGTTCGCGGGAGCACATTAGTGTCGCGAAGGTCGGTTCACTTGATCTTTCACAAGGTTTAATCACTTTGCATAAAAAATCGATCAGCAGGGATTGAGCCGAACAGCGAACAAAGTTGAACGTATTTCTGCCAAACGGAATATGTGCATTAAGACACGAGCCCTGAGACCCATAAGAATATAAGCGTAACAGGGCTCACGTCATTATGCACATAGTTCCGTTTGATAGAAATACGTCCAGTTAACTGTCATGCGAAGGAAAAACCCCGTTCGTAAACATTCGATAATTGCCAGATTTTCCCGGATAAAAATGAATTCTTGAGGAAAGCTATGCACTTTTTCCTTTGAACCTCTCACTTATTTTTTTTTATTATTATTAAATATATCGAGACAATAGTCTCGAAAGTTAAAAGAAAAATATTCAGAATTTTCGCAGTCGCTTAGGTTAGAGTCCCTTTATACTGAGAGTCAAGACAATGTGAATCCATTTCTGATTGGTTCCCGTATTTTAGGCCTTCACAGTGTCACAAACGGGAATGAAGATTACATTTTCACCGATTGCAAAGATTAAAATCTGGAATGGACCAGGGAATCACGGGTTCGGCAAGGAACAAACGGAATGAGAGAAGGAACGGAGAAAGGAATTTGAGAATGGGCCGATCAAAGATTACGAAAAACGTTCAATTTGTGTAATCTTCATTCCCGTTTGTGACTCCATGAGGGGGTGTTGTCTTGACTCTCAGTATAAAGGGACTCTAGTTTAGGTTTTTATCGAAGGAAATGTGTCAACGTCTGACAGTGCATACGGTGTTTTTCCTTGGCGCGGCAGCACAGCCCTTCACCCTGGTCCCCATTGTTGCCATTCTTGCATTAATTCCGAGTATCGTCCCACGTAAATTGCTGCGAGAGGGTGTCGCCTTGGCGGTTGTGGAGTTTGTTTCGGCGGTTGAAGGGTTTCGCCAGTTTGCCAACAGCCCTGCACTTGATTTCCAGCTCGCTCTCACTGCTTTCCCTGCCGCGCTGGTGGGTCAAGCATACTGACCTACAGAGACAGTTGACATTGAGACCGGTAAGCCAAGGCCTTCAACTTGATGAATCTCACGATACGCCACGTTGAGAATCACTCCCACGCGGTTATATTCGAACGCGTTCGTTGAAAAACGCTAGGTTCCCTTCAGGGAGGGATTCGGCAATTTTTTTTACAACACTACGGAGTGTGCTTCCTAGCCGTTTTGCGGCCGACCCCCCCCCCCCCCCCCCNGCTTCGCATCTCTAATACACGAAAATAATTAATTTACATGGAAAAAAATAACTTGTTGATTTAACAATTCAATCGCTAAAAAAGGTTACTGCAATATTTCAAAGTAGATTTCACAACACAAAAATGCTACTTTATCCACCCATGTGGTTAAATTAGCTTATAGTAGTGGTTAAAGTAGCATGTACGTGTTGTGAAATCTACGTTGAAATATTGAAGTCACTTTTTTTTAGCAATTTAATTTTTTCCGTGTATGAATCTAAAATTTCTGGCACAATTTCATTTTGCGAAATATTTACCGTGTGCGTTGTGAGATCCCGCCTCGCGCCATCGCGCCTTCAATTTCGCGCATGCGACACGAACATCCATTAAGTACGAATAGTTGTATCTCTGCGCCGTGTCTACGCGCGTCCTTTCCCTTTCACTATTTCCATATTATGTTTGTTTCCGTTTCTCTCATTTGTAACAGCGCTTCGAGAGCTATGTGAGCAACACTGACATTGATAGGAGAGACGAAATTTGGCCTTGTTTTTTTAACTTTTCTCCTGAATCGGTGTGACATCTCGCTCGCAGCATAGAGCAGAGCATTGCGAGTTCCTGTCTCGCGCTATCGCGCCTTCAATTTTGCGTATGCAACACGGACACCCATCACGCACGAATAGTTGTATCTCTGCGCCTCGGTTCCGTTCTTCTTATTTGCAGTATGTTGCTTCAAGGACTACGTGAGAAATAGAGCCGAGGATAGGAGAGACGTAATTCGGCCTTGTTTATTAACTTTTCTCCCGAATCGAAACTATACCTCGTTAGTAGCATGCATAGAGCAGAGCATTGAGAGTTTACTTCTCGCTCCATTGCGCCTTAAATTTTGCGTAAGCAACACGGACATATATCAAGTATGAATAGGTGTATCCCTGCGCCGTATCAACGCGAGTCCTTTTCCTTGCTCTATTTCCATATGGTGTCTGCTCCCAATTATCTTATTCGTGATGGTTAAAATACCATGTGAGCAAAACAGCCAAAGATAGGAGAAAAGTAATCCGACCTCGTTTTTTACTTTTTCTTTTAGAACGGAGGTGCACCTCACTTACAAAGTGGAGCTGAGCATTGCGAGTTCGCGTCTCGCGCCGTCGCGCCTTCAATTTTGCGTATGCAAAATGGACATCCATCAAGCACGAATAGTTGTATCTCTGCACTTCATCAACCTGAGTCCTTTTCCTTGCTCTATGTAAGTGATATTCAAATAGTTTCTTCATGTAGATGCACTGGAATTATGGCGGTTTAAAGTCTGCATTAAAAAATCGTACTTTCGAATGAAGTTATTGAAAATTCTAATCTGCACGCCACCGTATTATTATGATGCAACTTCACACTCTCTATCAGCATTGAAATTATTCCACGGGACACAGGAGAGTTCGTTCGGTCAAAATATCAAAGCAAATTCCCAATCCACCTCAAGAAAAATTGATGTTCTAAAAATGCTACCTCTACGATGATTTGTTTGGTGGGGAGGCTTCAATCCTTTGAAAATATAAGCACATTATTCAGGCCCCTTACTTTCTTGGGTAGACAACTAGAGTACACGAAATCGCACGCACTGCCCTTTCAAAGTCGGGGGTATGCAACCAAAACATTCGATGAATCCAACATTTGGATATGAGTGCGTGTAAGTAATGGTGAGATTGCCGTCGATAAAAATGAACCCTGATTGACATGCAAATCCATCCTTTTTGAGGCTTATGTGGGAATCGGGATACGCCTTTACGTCAGAAGAGCGACGACACTACTGTGCTGCAGAAAAACACCGTATGAAAATCCAGAGGTTGCCAAATTCATGCCGAAAAAATGATTAAAAATAATTTGAAAAAGTCTGAATGTATTCCATGACATTTTACAGTGATTTCACTTATACTATCAAGTCTGAAGAAGTGTCTGATTTCAAGGGTAAATTTTCCCGAAAATGAATCTCCGGTCAAGGGAAATTTTGCAATATTCTTACGTTCCTACGGCGTTCTGTCATAGCGAGGAGGGATACCCACCCAGACTCTCCTCTATATTCATTTCTATTCATATCGTCGTTGTGACAGTTATGAGCTATTCCGTACTTTTAGTTCATCTAAAACCCGCAAGAGAGTGGTGGGCATCAAATTCTTAAAAAAAGGGGGATTGGGATGCCGAGCACGTATTTTCTCTCCACCGAAATATATTCGTCTGGAAAGACGAGGGTGGTTTTGCCGGACGCGTCACGTATACCCCCGTGCTAAAAGAAAACGGCGTATGAACCTTCAGACGTCGTCATATTTCCTTCAATATAAAACGAATTTTTTGGGAAAATTGTGAATATTTTTCTTCAAATTTTACAGATAATATCGTTCGCAATTTGATCGAAAATATCAAAAAATTTCGAAGAAAAATATGCATAACTTTCCTCGAACATGAATGTTTTATCTGGGGAAATTCGGCAACTCTCGGATGTTCATACGACGTTTTTCCTTAGCACGGCAGTATAGGGATGAGCCTCGTACGATACAAACGATGAGACGTCGAGAGATTTAGAAATGTCAAGACAAATATGCACGGAGGGAACTCGACTATCGATATTTCCCCATTTCGATCCTTTCTCACAGGTTTAAATGGCAGATCAATCGATATATCGCAAAGCACGCGACGCCACTGATTTTGAAATCCAAACAGCATCAAAAAGCGACCGAGTTCGCCGTTTGCGTGTAATGACCTGAGAGATGAAAAATGTCAAGAGATCCCGCTTTAACGTATCCCCGCGGCGTAAATGTTACTCATGGAGATCAACGACGATTTCCCCCGAATGTTAGCCGATGGGTGATAATGGGCCACGCTGCCGTGCTAAGGACAAACGCCGTATGAACATTCGAGCGTTGCCAAATTTCCTTCGATGAAATGTTAATTTTCGAGGAAAGTTATGAATATTTTTCCTTCAAATTTTCAGAATCTTTAGGTGAAATTTCAAACAAAATTATCTAAAAAACTGGGAGGGAAATATTCATGAGTTTGAGTTTACCAGGAAATTCGCGTTTTATCAAAGGAAATTTGGCAACGCCTGACGGTTCATACGGCGTTTTTCCTTAGCACGGCGGCACGAGACAAGATCTGAAGTATGAAAAAAACCTCGCGTTTTGTTCTCTTCAAATCCTACTTAGAAAACAATTAACCTTAACGGGCAGTTCAGAAATCAACTCCTGAACGAAATATTGACAGGTACCGAGAGTGGCGGGACCCCCCCCCCTCCCCCGTCGAGTAAATACCGTCCTCATGATGTGCAGTTAAAAGAAAGTGATAAATATCTTCAACACTGATGATCAAATGGAAAAGTTGGATTTTACAAGTAACGCAGAACACAGAGAAAAACTCCCCCGCGAAAACCACCTCGTTTTTGGTCCTCTATACATCGACCGAGTGTTTGGTTTGTGTAACCGAATCTCTGTTTTCTGTCCTCTTGCTTTTATAGGTTTTGAGAACTCGGTGATAATCACATTTTCACACGGACCTCTTTATTAGTTCGGTTTTAAGTACCTCTGTTCTCAATTCGGTTAAATGTAGAAGTTCAGTTATCCGAACCGAACAGTTCAATCTACACAGAACCCTGAGAGAATAAAATGGACGTCTTTTTACTTATTTTTGGTCCACTCCGTGTAAAAGGCTGTACACGTGTGTATTTTTTTTTCTTTTTTTTATCGCCACGGTCTAGTTTATCATCGATTATACCTGAAAAGCAAAACTTCTTTAGCTTTTTTCTTACTTTTATTTGTTTCGTCGCTACGCATTTGCGCGTAAAGCATTTTCTTTCCCAGATTTGATATTTTTGTCTGAACCGTAAAATAAAGACAGCCTGTTCACCATGAAAAACGACTAATAATGAATCGACCGTGGATGAATGAACTGACACTACAAAATATACCTAAAAATAGGAATCTGACTTCATCATAAAGACTCTTGAAAAAGTAATTTTTTTAATGGCATCGAAGAAAAAGATTATTCCCTCCGCTCAATTTTTCCTTCATATTTCTATTTTTTTCTTTTTCAATTCATACCACGAAGATAATTTTCCGAGCTTCTTAAGTTAAGTGCAATTTTTTGCATAGCATTCAGACGTGTTAAAACATTTTTTCTCGTAAATGATAGCTTTCATTCACAGTCTATGTTTAGCATACTAAAAACATATTTTAACTTCTACCAGAAGTAAACCATTTTCGCCTGATTGCATTTAAGAATGAAAGATCAAGTGATGCGGCTGAATTGTTTTTTGCTTTGAAAATTTGAGGTAAACCTAAAGAAAAAAGAATAAAAAAACATGGAACAATAGATCGCTACATCTGCTTACTTATGTCGAGCGGAAAACATACTCAGGCAATTGTTTAAAACCACATTTATCCTCAAGCTCGTATTAATTTTCTGAGCATTTTTTCATAGGTATAAAGATGAGGAAAACAGCTATTGCGATTTCAATTCATCGGAAAATTATCTTCTTAAATGGCTCTATTAAAGTCTGAAAGCAACTGTTGAATTTAAAATTGCTATTGAAAATAACCCCAGAAGTCGACGTCGAGATTATGTTTTCCATTTTTTGCATGTTTACTTCACAGAATTTCGTGAACTATCAAAATTTGACTATATCTGACTAGGCAAATGATGAAATACCGCCTGTATTCGTAGATTTTATGAATCCTCACTCTCAAAATATTGAAAACTTGAAAGCTCTTGGTATAAAAATAATACAAAAATATACAAGTGTCGTTCCCATTACGAAGGAAGGCAACTCCATTCCAAAATGGCAAAACTGACACAAACTCTTAAATATGTCCCAAAACTGCACCTGCACAATTTTTTACAATATTTGCATGAAACCAGATGAAAAAGCAGTGAAGTTTTTTTGAAGAAATGCTCAAAATTCTCCCGGTAAAAATGCAATTCGCGAAGAAAATTTAGAAAAACTGAAATATATTTACGTTCTTCCGCGAGGGGGATCAAAATTTGACTTCTCGTATGTCTAGGAATTTCATAGAATGTATACTATTTTATTGGTACAGTGCTTAAATATTATTAAATATATTCTCCTATACCCCCACTTCGCTAATGCTAATTAAATATGTTTTTTATATTTATTCATTTAAATATACTTAAGTGCTGTTTCATTAGTACAGCACTTAAATGGACCGCTTTTAGCAGAATGGAACCAAGCCACATCAGCCATTGCCAAATTTACCTGGACACTCATTTTTCACGAGAGAAAGTTCGTGTGGATTCCTTTGAAAATTTAAAGGAATTTACTCCGTACTATGCAGTAAATTCACTGAGATTCGCAGACAAATCCACACGACTGTTTTCATGTTAAAAAATTAAATTGCTCAGTTAAATTTAACAACTGTTGATGCGGCTTACTTCCTTTCTGCTTAACGCGGTTTAAATATTATTAAATTTATTCTTTTATACTGCCGTGCAACGCAAAAACGCTGTAAACGCCATTTTAAATTTTTTCGAAACAATGTATCATGCCATAAAAACTTGGGTCCCTTTGGGACAATGTTTTCACAAAATTCTTTCGCAAATACTGTCAAGAACTTGACCTGAAAATTTGAGGTGAATGAGTAAAACAGTTTTAATTTTACAAAGTGTTAAGTTCCGAAAAACGCGGGAAAATTTAAATGGATCGACGTTGTTCTTGCTTAGCACGGCAGTGTACCTCTACTTTGCTGATTCGTATTAAAAATATTTTTTATATTTATAAATTTTTCGAATTTGCCTGCGACAAGTGGATTGTGTCTCTTGGAAACTCAATAAACTCACCTTCGAGAATGATCGGAATTGGAGTGGGGATGAAACACGCTCGCGCACGATCTACATGTTCGTCAGCGAATTCGGCTCTGCGTCGAGCAGGAGCGTAGCCCGTGGCGTGAGAAGCTCGAGCGGATCCCGAAGCGAAACTGATGATCAGGAGCGTCGCGGCGCGGCTGTCGGCGTCGCGGCGACCAAACCGCGGGTGAGCGTGAGCTTACTCAAAACTGCCGCCAACCGCGAAGCTCTTGCGCGCGCACCCCGGCCGGATCCAAGGTTGTCACCTCGTAAGAAGTTTTCTGATGGAGATGTTGCATGTGTGAGGGATTTGCGATTTGACAATTAAATCATATGTAAAAGTTCGCAAGAAACACGATGGTCCCACTGGTTTTCTCTGAAATCATCTCCCAAGCTCAAAAAAAGCTCTCCAAGTGAGGCCAAAATGGAGGAGATATCCCACCCTACCTTAGTCCACCTCTACATCAAAATAAACTCTCCATGCAAAGTTAGGGAGCAAATACATTAGCAGGGTTGACACTTTATTTGGGGACTCCAAAACTGAAAACACGGCAACCCTGCTAATGTATTTGCTTCTATCTTTGCATGGAGAGTTTGTCTTAATGTAGACGGGGACTCTCAGGGTAGGGTGGGATATCCCCTCCATTTTGGCCTCAACTTGAGAGCTTTTTTTTGAGCTTGGGAGTTGATTTCAGAGAAAACCAGTGGCACCATCGTGTTTCTCGCGAACTTTTACATAAGAATCAACAGTCAAATCGCAAGTCCCTCACACATGCAACATCTCCATTGGACTTATTGAAATGCGAAAGGAGCTATACAGGGTGATCCGGGGATAAACGATCAGACTGCAGGAGCCGAAACACCCCCAAACCTCTTTAAATGGGGATGTTGCATGTGTGAGGAATTTGCGATTTGACTGTTGATTCTTATGTAAAAGTTCGCAAGGGACACGATGGTGCCACTGGTTTTCTCTGAAATCAACTCCCAAGCTCAAAAAAGCTCTCAAGCTGAGGCCAAAACGGAGGGGATATCCCACTCTATCCTGAGGGTCCACCTCTACATCAAGACAAACTCTCTATGCAAAGATAGGGAGCAAATACATTGACAGGGCTGCCACCTTATTTGGAGACTCCACAACTGAAAACACGGCAACCCTGCTAATGCATTTGCTCCCTATCTTTGCATGGAGATTTTGTCTTAAAGTAGGCGGGGACTCTCAGGGTAGGGTGGGATATCCCCTCCATTTTGGCCTCAACTTGAGAGCTTTTTTTGAGCTTAGGAGTTGATTTCAGAGACAACCAGTGGCACCATCGTGTTTCTCGCAAACTTTTACATATGAATCAATTGTCAAATCGCAAATCCCTCGCACATGCAACATCTTCATCGAGGCACTGGATGCACTTCTCGGTTGCAGTGTTTCCGAGTCTCCTCTAATATTTCATTCATCGTAAGGAAAGTGAATGCATCAATTTCACTAAAAATGTTACTGAATATTCCTTTTGAATCCACAATTTTATGGAAAGAATTCTGAAAAAAGCACCCATTAAATTCTTCTCCAAAGGACTAATTAGCAACTGAAATTCTGAAACACCGCAATCGAGAAGTGCCCTTTTCGCATCCAGTGCCTCAATTGAGATTTCGATTGCATGAGATTTGGTTCACAACCGTTGCCAAAATTCAGGAGAAACGATTTACTAGCCGGCATTGGGGGGAGGGGGGAGTTAGCTCCGACTGGCGGGTGCACTTTATCCAGTGGCGTGGAGTGCTTTACGATAAATCGATTGTTCTGCCATTCAAACCTATGGTAAAGAATCGATTATTAAGGTGTCCGCTGCAAACACCCTGATTATCGATCCTTTCCCGTAGGTTTAAATGGCATAACAATCGATATATCGCAAAGCACGCCACGCCACTGCCTGTATCTATCCTAAAATGACGACGGTGTAAGTCCACAACCATGTATCTCGGTTTGCGACGTTGCAGACTTCCTGTCATACTTTATTTTTTAAACGGGAAACTCATCGGGGGAACTCACCGGCAATTCTTTAAAACTACCGTGATTTTCCTTCTCTGCAAAGAAAATTCTGCAAAAACAAGGAATGATATCAATTTGTTCTTTTTTAAAAAAATATTATTGAGGTGGAGATTTTCAAACACCGCAAACGAGATACGTGGTTCCGGATTTACGTCGCCCCGTCGATGAGCCCTAAGAGCCATAAAAATGCATTCATAACAGAGCTCACGCCACAGTGCTGCCGAGGTAAGGAAAAATGCCGTATGAACCTACAAGCGTTGTCAAAATTGCTTTCATAAAATACAAATGTATTAGGTCAGATGTGAATATATTACTTCCACTTTTTTAGACAATTTTGTTTGCAATTTTATCTAAAATATCTGAAAATGTCAGGGAAAAATTGCATACATTTTCTCCAGCACAAATTGTTTATCAGGGAAAGTTTGGCAATATTTTCAGATCATTCTGTCCGCAATTTGATCTAAAATATCAGAAAATTTCAAGGAAAAATAAGCATAACTTGCCTCCGAAATGAATGTTTTAGCCGGGGAAGTTTGGCAACATTTGAATTTTCATACGGCGTTTTTCCTTACCACGGCAGCATGGATTTATTCATGGTCGAAGGGCGAAACCTCGCATCTCCGTTTGCGGCTTTCCATCATATTCTACTCTTTTCCCGAAAATCGAGTGGATGTAGTTTATTGCGAACTTCTTTGATTTTCCCTCTCTGTTAGCAGAATATTCCGCAGAAATTCCGATGAATAACGTTGGACTTTTATTCCTTCAAAAACTGTAAAATAGGGGCGGACATTTTAGGTCACCGCAATCGAGATAAGTGGTTTTGCACTTTGGCCGTCCGTGTACTTAGTTCCTTTTAATTTTTCCAATTTAATGTGAATCTGTAGCGGACAAGTAAGCAAATATCGAGGTATCGAAAAAGTACCGGTGTCCTGTTAAACCGATGAGAAAGAGGGATCCTCTCTTTAATTGATATCTTGGCAATGTGGGAGAGCTTTTACTTGCAATACTCTAACATTCAACTGATGACTCATACCTACTAGGTGGATGTTTAACAGGGGTATTGAGTTTTGTAAAGAGACTGAACCTGGACTTGTCTCAAAACGTCACTCGAAGCTCATCATCTACCTAGTAAATAGGTCAACATAGCCGAAAAAAGAATTATGAATGATGCTGCCTTATAATTGTTGTCCACGAGGAAGTCTTGCATCCCCGAAAGTAGAAGTTTCCACCTATCGCCAAGAGTTTAGTGGAGGATCTCTGTGTATCTGTGTTAAATTTTCGTCCAAAAAACTTATATTGGACATCAATATATTAATATTCGAGATATCGACGGTGAAACTACCAAACCACGTATCTCGTTTGCGGTGTTTAAAAATCTACGCTCACATTTTATTTTTTTGAAGTAGACCAAATCAATATCATTCCTTAAAATTTTCACGGAATTTTCTCCGCACGAAGAGGAAAAATCACAGAAATTTTCAAGACTGGATGTTAAGTAGTTTTTCATTTAAAAAATAAAGTATGACAGGAAGTCTGCGACGTCGCAAACCGAGATACGTGGTTTGGTAGTTTCACCGTCGATATACCAGATATGAAGTTTAATGCAGTAATAGTTACTTACAGATAAGAAGAAAAAATCGTCGAAAATATGAAAGCACAGTTACAAAATGGAAGCAATAACAACATAGAATCAGAGCAAGGGAAAGGACGTTGATGACGGCGCAGAGATACTACTATTCGTGCTTAATCGATGTCCGCATGTTGCGTCTGAAAATTTGAAGGCGCGATGGCGCTAGGCATGAACTCGCAACGCTCCGCTCCGAATGCACAAATGTTAGGCCCCTCTCCGCCATCTTGTTTTTGAGCTGGTGCATCATTTGAACGCATTGCCACTAGTATACTAGAATTCTAGAGGCAGGTTGAAATAAAAAAGCGCTCCCTATCGGCTGAGGGCTTAGAAGTGGCTTGCTGCCCCTCGTTAAAATGATATAAGAGCGTAAATCCCGAAACACTGCAATGGAGATACATGGTTTCGTAATTCAGCCATCGATATATCGACGGTGTAAGTCGGCAATCGCATAACTCGTTTGCGGTGTCTGAAAATCTCCGCCTCTATGTTATTTATTTAAAGGAGAACAAATTGACATCATTCCTTGAAGTTTTTGCAGAATTTTCCTCGCACAGAGAAGAAAAACCACGGCAGTTTTAAAGAATTGCCGTTGAGTAGTCTTCCGTTTAAAGAATAAAGTATGATAGGAAGTCTGCGACGTCTCAAACCGAGTTATGTGACTGCCGACTTACACCGTCGATATGTAACATTGTATCTTCAGGTTCAAAGACTGAACTTCTTTTCTTCGTGCACAGGCCAATAGCATAGAATAAAGAGACTAGCGTCAACAGAAGCGCAAGCAACCGGCTATTTTCATGTCAACGAAGCATAACGAAGGGAAGCTGTTTCAATAAGTACTGTTTACGTTTGCGGTAGGTCAACGTTTTGGAGAAATAATGACAGATACATACGTTTTTAGGAATGGAAAACGTTTTCTTTAAACTTATTTATCGTTAAACCGGAGAAGTACCATAGAGAAAAAAAAGGAGGTGTTTGCATCTTGAGGATTGTGTACCGTGTGACGTGTAGGTCGGTACGACCTGGTCAGCAAAATCCGGAATTCGAAGTATGAAAAACGGACCATGACGTCTGATTTTTTTGCTTAAATCAACTCATGATGTAATTTCAGACACTCTAAGAGGGAATGCATTTTCTCCATATACCACACAATGCCAAGAAAATCGATGATGAAAGTCGCCGTACCGACCCACGTCATCAAAAAAATTCCAAAACCCCCGAAATGCAAGCACCTTCTTTTTTTTCTCTATGGAGAAGTACTGTGAATTTGCTTAAAATTTGATGTTTTTTCCACTTATATATTCGTAGGTAACCTCGAAATTGGTTTCAATAAGTACCGACTCTGAGAGGAAAAATGTTAACATCGGTTCTTACGGAGCTTTCGCTTCTGTTGACGTAGTCTATTTATTCTATGCCAAAGGCAAATACGAAATCGGGAATTTTGAACACGAAAATAAGCAACTGCAACTCCGCTCTTGCTGGACTCGGGCGACGCGTATCATGATTCCCGACTGCGATCAGGATAGTCCCCGGGGAACTCCTGCGTGCTTTGGGTCAGAAAATCCCGGGCACAAAAAATTAATCGTGTATACTGCCGTGCTGAGAAAAAACGCCGTATAAACCTTCGAGAGTTGCCAAATTTCCCCGAATAAAACATGTATTTTTTATGTGAGTTTTGCATATTATTCCTTGAAATTTTCAAGTGATGTAGATTAAATTGAGAACAAAGTTATCTGAAAAATTGGAGGAAAAATAATCAAAATTGTCCCATAGTAGATTCGTTTTTTATTGAAAGAGATATGGCAACGCCTCAATGCTCATACGGCGTTTTTCCTTAGCACGGCAGTATACCGGATGCGTGTGCGTCACGAGAACTAGCCTTTGCGTCAAGCGATCTGATTCATCAGTGTTGCCGTTTTAAACCTCCACACAGAAAATTCGTGGTCTTCGAGCGAGTAAAGAGAAAAAAGAATTGTAACCCTAACACTGAGTGAATTCACCTCATCGATACTACGCATAACCACAAAAACAGGAAAAACCAAAACTCCTTCAAATCCCCGTTTATGTAATGAAACCATCCATCAGGCACAAAATAATACACGGGAAAAATTGAATTGCCGGTTGAACAATTTTGTCGTTAAAAAAAGTGTCCGGCATGTTTCAATGTAGATTTTACAATGAAAAAATGCTAATTTAACCACCCCCTCGGTTATTTGAATCAGTGAGAACGAATACACACCAACTCGGAAAAATGAAAATAATCAAGACACACACAAAACTGCACAGTAAGTGAAGAAGTTATTGTTTAAGAAAAAGATTTTTGCTTCCAAAAGGCAAGTACCTATGGACTCTTCAAAGGTCAAAGTTGGAACAGATGCGCTAACTTCAATGACCTTTATGTAAATACTGTCTTTAATGGAAATTGAGAATTTTCGAGTTACCGAGTTGATGTGTTTTCGTTCTCGCTTATTCATTTTAGCTAACATTCTCGTAAAATGTACATTTGAAACATGTCGGACATATTTTTCTAATAATGTAATTGTTAAATTAGCAATCCATTTTTTCCGTGTAAGATGTCCATGAGGAAGTGTTGCATCCCCGAAAGTGGAAGTTTCCACCTATCCCCAAGAGTTTAGTGGAGGGTCTCTGTGTAGGTATCTGTGTTAAATTTTCGGCCAAAAAACTTATATTGGACTTCAATATATCAATATTCGAAAAAGACCAGAAATGAAGTTTAATGCAGTAATATTCACTTAGCGATAAAGAGAAAAAATCGTCGAAAATATGTAAGCACAGTTGCAAAATGGAGAAGTTCACAACATAGAACTAGAGCAAGGGAACGCGCGGTGATGACGGCGCAGAGATACAACTATTCGTGCTTGATGGGTGTCCGTGTTGCGTCTGAAAATTTGAAGGCGCGATGGCGCGAGGCGTCAACTCGCAATGATCCGCTCCATGCTGCCAATAGTGCCAAGGAGGTATGACCCAGACTCGGGAGAAAAGTTAAAAAACGAGGCCTAATCACGGCTCTTCTATCCTACTCTGCCGTATTTCTTACTTACCCCTTGATGCATCACCACAGATAAGACAACCGGGGACCTACACAGTAAGGAAATAGCGTGATGGAACGGCAACACGTTGATGACGGCGCAGAGATACAACTATTCGTGCTTGATGTGTGTCCGTGTTGCGTTTGAAAATTTAAAGGCGCGATGGCGTGAGGCGTCAACTCGCAATGATCCGCTCCATGCTGCCAATAGTGCCAAGGAGGTATGACCCAGACTCGGGAGAAAAGTTAAAAAACGAGGCCTAATCACGGCTCTTCTATCCTACTCCGCTGTATTTCTTACTCACCCCTTGATGCATCACTACAGATAAGACAACCGAGGACCTACACAATAAGGAAATGCGTGATGGAGCGGAAACACGTTGATGACGGCGCAGAGATACAACTATTCGTGCTTAATCGGTGTCCGTGTTGCGTCTGAAAATTTGAAGGCGCGATGGCGCTACGCATAAACTCGCAACGCTCCGCTCTGAATGCACCGAATGTCGGACATATTTTTCTAATAAAGTATATGTTAAATCAGCAATCAATTTTTTCCGTGTACGTAGTGTTATTTCCTCCGGCAATGCAACTCTATTAAGAAAAATGTCTACTCGAATCAAATTGAATTTCAATTGAATATATTCCTTAAAAGAATCTAGGTTGACTCAAAGGCACGTATAAATTAAGAGTAAAGAGGAAATGGTGCTTAATCTCAGCTCTATCTCTTCATGGAGAGGGTAATTCTTGCATGCAATTAACATTTTCTAGCGGATCACTTATTCAACTGGTCAATCAGACATCAAATTGAAAAAGAGAAAGAAATTAATGTCAATATAGCCGCGGATAGGAAATACGTACATTATTTGGGCCTCGTTTATAGAGCAGAGGGAATAAAGTGCGTTGGGAGCGTGGCTGTGAGTTCACGCCTCGCGCCATCGCGCCTTCAATTTAGCAGATGCGACACGGACATCCATCAAGCACGAATAGTTGTATCTCTGCGCCGTAGCAATGCGCGTTGAGGAGTCTCTTATTTTCGAAATTTAAAAGTTAAGGTTAAGTTTGCTTAAAATATGCAATGATGTGTCCATATCAATATTTATTTTGAAAGGGGGGAGGTGAGGAAATTGGAGGTCTATCAATCGCCCTGACCTGATGTGCCACGTCTAAAAATAAATTGCTCTTTGGCGAGAGTTAAGTCTTGTCGGGGAATGTTTTTGACGACTACCCCTGGAAATGCCCGACCCCTAAAAATTAACCCAACTATCTCTTTTGGGGATTTACATGAAGCAGATGAGGATCGAGGGGGGGGGGGGGGGGAGAGTGCCAATATGCTACCCAAACCAAAAAGTGAACATTGAAAAAAAAGAGTACTTACCTCTAAAAACATTGAAATAGCGTACATAATATTTTAAAAAAATTACCAAAATCAATGCGTTTAAATACGGGCAAATTTGACCTGGCTAAAGACTTTCTATATAAAAAAAGTTTAAGGAGCGGTAACAGTTAATTTCCCCCATTCCTTTGAATTTCTAAAATGAACCGATGGTAAAACAGAAATGTGAATTTTAAGATTTTATTTAGAACATAGCTTTGTGGCGAAGGAATTTAGCGTACAAGTTCAACCTGGCACCATTCCTGCACTATGTAGTAAATGCACTGTACTAAATATTAGAAGGCATAACTCAATTTTTAGGAGGAAAATACAATTTCACTTTTTTGCGTGTTCTCGATTTTGTCTCGCATGCGAAGCGTAAATTACACTGATGCATGATATCGGGACCGCACTGCATTTCATCCAATTCCTTGCTGAACTTTGGCTGAATTACAGAGAATTTAGTTACTTCTTTTCGGTTAATTTCTATTTATTACTCGTTAAACTAATAAAATGATTGCATTACAGATCAAGCAACCAGGAAATAGCATACTGTTTTCCTGTTACATTTGACGGTGCAAAAACTCCTTCAATTCATCAGCTCGGCAACAAGCAGTGAGAGAAAATTATGGAGCTGCTACTGTAGCGCTTCATGCGGCAGTTTGTAGAATAACTTATGTTTTGTTTTTTATCAGTCAAATAATTCAGAGTGGAGTATGTAGTCCGTATTTGTGTCAAAGGTTTTTTTCACCAATTATCCTCAGAGATTTTGTCTCTGCTTTTCTTCCCTTACAGTATATGCTCCGAGAATAGTGAAATGTGATTTCTATCACACGTAAACGTTATCTTTCGTTGCTTTTTTTATTTAATCCTCCCATTTCTTCTTACCCTCGTCAGCAACCTAACCATGTAGGCAGACACAGATAAGTCGCAGACGTAAGTAATCATCGGTTTTATCACTTACAACTTGATTTTTCCACTTCTGGAACCCCTCATTGTGAGATTTTCAACCCTAATAGTCGTTGGACAATCTTCGTCTTCGTGGATTCTTAATTGAGATCATTGATTGTCAATGGCGAAAGACTCAGGTACCATGCTTATCGTATCAACTGTTCTGAAGTCGCAGGTATCTGTGCAGTTTCCTCAAAATTAAATACTTGTATTCTCTTAGACGCTTCTATTGCTGTAACAAGCTAAGCGTTTTCATGCAGTTTAGCAAGATATGGCATGCAAGGGAAACAATGTATGTCATCGGGCTGACTGTGCTTCCGCTCAGCACTAAAGTACAGCCTCCACAACTTAGAAACAATTCAATCCAAGTACACAGATTGATGTCGAGAACAAGAAATCATTAGTTGGGCTTTATTGAATGTACGGTGGGGTTCCATTCTTATCATAATGTTTTAGCATCGTTCCAATTTGAACCGACCATCTTACGAAACCATGTCTGTCAACTAAAATTGCTGTATTAAAGCGGGTAATTTCTCCTAGCATGAGTTTTAGAGAGTTTTAGCAGATATATAGTGCTGACTCTTTGGCACTATATGTCCCAATTATGGGGGAGAAGCTTATGAAACTCATGAGATGAGAGAAACTCTCTCATCAGTTTTTGGTGGTTGGCAGATTACAATGAGGATGGATATACTTTAAATCTTATAACTGCTCGCTCTTCATACATGTTGCTCAATGATTCTTACATGTTAAATATCTTGGTCTAGTTGAAGATTATTTGCCAGGTACCTGTATGTTTGGATCATTTTGCTTCATGTTGAGTAGAAGGAATACTGATCCATGAAGATTCCTGTTCGCCAGAAAGTCCACCTAAGCACCTATATATCGAGTATATTTTTTCGGAGAAGAAGAATAATCTCTAGAAGTCTATGACTATCAGTCAGAAGCAGTGAAAGCTAATTTTTCTATCAATATATTTAGGAGTAATTATGAGACAATCTTTAAAAGCTGATGCAATACTGGTATTCATGTGATGCGATACTTAATGTGCGTTTCACACTGTAACCAAGAGTTTAGATAGATGTCTCTAATGATTATTGACCAGTGTAATTGACCTCCAGATAAGGAGGAAGCACTTAAGAGGCCATTCATTTGTATTCTACATAAATTTTGAAGAGAAAACTCATTTCTGAACAGTTAAATTCTTACCTTTGAAAAAAATTAAGTGACACAAATTAATGTTCTTTTATTTCAGGTTTGAGCAAAAGTGCGTTCAACAGAGGATGAAGGCTGCCTCCATCTTCATTGGCGTATCTTTTTACTCAGTCAGCAGATCAAACCCTCCTCCCTAAAATGACCAACTACACTAGCACTTTAAAGTTCGACGAATTAGATGCTGATATTTTACTACTCATCTTTGATTTCTGCTCCTTGAATGATGTGGTGGCTCTGAAACGCGTTTGCCATTACCTCAACTGTGTTATCAACGACTCATACCTGGTTTTTCGTAAAAGTAAACGTGTTTTAGTCAGCAACCAATCTACAAAAACAGTACTTAACAGGTAGGTGTATCATGTGGTAATATCTACCGTCTCTCTATAACCATTGATTTATAATATGCAATTCTTATAGCACAATTGTATCAAGTACCAAGCAGAGCAGTTTTTCAAAATATCCATGATTTTACTTTGACTCAAGGCTTGTGTCGCCTCACAAAATTTTTCCATGCCTCTGTTCTGCGAGTTTAAATATTTCTTCCATACTTCGTCAAACATATTTTATACCTACTCTGTTTTTGCTCTTTTTCTAGGAGTTATGCCGTTTTAAATCCTGCTGAAAAATGTAGAATATCCAAAAATTGGATTAATGGAAGTTACAAAGAAACAGTTTATCGGTTCAAAAACAAGTAAGTAAGCTCACACTGCTAAATCATCTTCTATTTTTTTCTCAGGATCTCATGGATAAGAGTATTTTACCTCATGTTTCAGGGTAACATATTTATCTAAAAGATTGAATTTTTTAACTCCTAAATTTTTTTCTTGTCCTGCTAGGTAGAATGAGGATATTATAATAGCATCAAACTGCATGTTGCAGAATCATAGATCTGAATCATTCTTTTTTTATCACTCATGACAAAAGTGCTATCAACAAAATTTTGAGTGTGAACGATTATTCATGTTGCTTCAAATTTGCGCTGGATAGTATGATGAAGCATTTCCTTACCTCATAGAGATTTTGAAAGGAAATAGCAAGCTCGTATAACCGTTTTCATATGCAAGTTTTTGCCTTGTGTGCTGTGTTCAAAGGCCTCAATGCTCTTGATATGAAGGCTGATTTTATTTTTTAGGCATATAGTCACTCTTTTTAGGTTCTTTCCATTCTATGTTTGTATCCCGATTGTTTATTTGCTCCATGACCAGACACCTATCAATGTTTTAAATAAATTGAAGAAACTTTCTTGATTCAGCAACTATAAATATTTATGAAGTGAAGAAGAGGGGGGAAAATCATTGATCTAACGCATGGGACAAATATCTTGCATTGATTACCAAACCACCGAAAATATTATCTTCAAAAATTACGTTTTTTCAGCAAAAGAAAAAAAAATTGAGTTAATTGTCTGAAAATATTTTGTGCAATCTAGCAGACGTGCTCTATAGTAGTTCATTCACCTCAGTTGTTTCTTTTTTATGGTGGAAAAGATCCTGAATGAGAATTTAATGACTGCTTCATGGCTCTTATTAATGACCAAGTTTGGAAAAGACATGGTTACTGGTGAAAAGTAGCACCTGATCACACTGCCAGGGAGTTGCTGCTCTCTTACTAAAAACTGTTTCAAATAACATCGCAGCTAACAGTAAATTATCAGCAGAAAGTTCTATCGAATCAATTTTGTAAGATTTAGGTACAAAAAGCAGAAAGAATCAGTGATAGGCTATATTGAAAAGGAATCTTTGAAAACCTTTCGAAACATCAAATTTTTGTGGCGTGTTTTTTGAACTGATGTCTTAATGTCTAAAATTGAGAGTTTTTTAAAACCGTCAGTCTTATTTTCTCTCTGCTTATTATGTTTTATTTTTCATCAAAAGAACAAATTTCCCACCTGAGTGTTTTTCTTTTCTGTCTTATTCTCAATGGAATATAAATGATCAGGATTCTATGGCATGCGATGGTCACATATTTCAGTAAGTTACATTTTGGAAAATAAAAGAGTCCCATCCATGGTTTTAAATTTAACTAATCGTCCATATTCTACATTCAAAGTCAAGAACAAATCTTTTGAACATGAAATTGGTGGTTTTTTGTCCTTACCATTTGGTCACATGAAGGAATAATTCTTCAAACCTTTTTTTACCAGTTCAAACTTCATGCAACTTTTTCTGTTTCAACTTTGTCTACATTCCATTTATTTGTTAGCATGTTAATAATAATTCAATACGAAAGTAAGGCAATGGAATGTACTAAAATTTTCAAGTGTGATTTTTGCTGTTTTTTTAAGATCACATTTTATTTATAATTTTATTCTTAATTTTTTAACCTCTACCTTCTTGCAGATACATGCCATGGTTGGTGCTACATAGGGACGTACTCTGGCTCAGTCAAAAAAATACTATCACTGCTTATCCTCGAACAAAAAGTGGCATCGATTTCAAAAATCCCACCGTTTCGCTTTCAATTGAAGCAACATCTGGCGCAGATGTGTCAAGATTTGATCTCAACTCTTCTATCTTGATTTGTGGCGACAGGTAAGTTATATTTACCAACAATGCAATGTTGTGCCTTTTTTCTGGATGTCATAATTGAAAACTTTAATGAATGAAAGAGGCAAATAAAGTGTTCTTGAATTAAAGGATCCCATGAGTTTTAAGTTTAAAGCTCTGTTTAGATTTTTTCACTTTTAAAAAGATTAAACTGATGTTGACTCTCTGAAATTTGAATATTCTTTTGCCAATTTCTATTTCAAGTTTATTTTTGTACAAGTCTTTTTAAACACTCAGCACCAAATTTTTCTAAAAAAATTTAATTCATCCCTTTTCATTCTCTGAAAGTTTCTAAGTACATATTATCTTAGAACCGAACCATGTTTCCTATATGCGTTAGAGTTAATGAAAGGATGCAGAAAGTGCCCAGTCTTCCCATTTCAAAAACTCTGTTAAAAAGTTGATATATATTTTGTATAATTCATAAAACTTGGTGAGGGCTGATGATTTTGATTTATTATTTTGACAGAATTTCCGGTTGCGAAGCAAGCACAAAAGTGTAACCAAATTTCCTCAGAGCTGCCAGTAAATACCAAAAACGATGCTATAGATTTAAAGCATATAGTTTTTATGTCAATACATCATCAAAAATATAGTCAGTTAAGAACCGTCTTTTGCAGAGCTCACCATGAAACACATTCAATTCCTGAATACAAATTAACTCGTCTTAAATATTGAGAAACTCAATTTCCTCTTGATACAATGTCTCTTGGACATAAAGTATGCCTCTCTAAAAATAAACTTAGCCAAAACTAAAAAACTCAAACTCACAAAAATAAATTAAAATAATGATAAAGATAAATAAATAAATTAAAATTGCTAATGGATTTCGGGACCTCCCAGCCCCTTCCTCAAGGCTAAATTCCCTGGATTTCAACCTTGGAATTGAGCTTTGAAGAAGGGACCGGGGAGCTCCGAAATGCGTCGGCCATTTTAATTTATTTTTGTGAGTTTGAGTTTTTTAGTTTCAGCTTTCTTTATTTTCATGATTCAGCTCACAGTTTGTTACCTTGATTTCTCGTTTAGTTTGTTTACTTTTCACCACTTTTCTTTTATTGTGCCTTTCTACTTTATTTTAATCTTGATATACTTTGTCTTGGCAAATTTCATTATTTTTATAGGTACATATTTTATAAAAATTATTAATTATTCAGTAAGAATCAATTTTGTCATCATGCATACTACATAGCACTTAAATTTTCAAACTTAGGAACTCCTGTATGTATTTTCGCTGAAACTCTCTTCAGATCATTTTCGAAGTGACTTTAATATTTTTATTTTTTTTTGTTTTCATCAGAGATGATGGCATTTGGGGCTTTGATCCATCAAACGGAAAGCGTCTGTTTAGCAAAAGACATGCTCATATGTCTGATGTCAGCGCAGTTGCTCTCTGCGGCAATTTGATTGTCTCATCCTCCAAAGACGGTGTTGCTAAAGTAAGTATTCAATCTTTGCCTGTAAAACATTATGCATACTGTCTTCCACCTCTTTTAGTAAACGGAAGAAGCTCAAACCTCCTGTAACTATTGGATGACATTGGTAAAAAAAAAAACAGTGTAAATGAGTCGAAATTGTTTTTTAGGAAATTGCTTAGTGTCATCACTCAAAATTTAAAAATTGTTGCTCATCATCAAGCAAGATAAGACATTTTTTTAAGGATGGTATTCTTGAAGGTAAAACCCTTCAAAACCCTGAATGAAATGTCATTGTACTGTTTCTGTCTTTTTTATCCTACACCCTCATTTATGAAGCATAAGTTTCCACTCGAAGCGTCGGAGCCTGGTAATTACATTCTTTGTTTTACAAGAAAAATTTCAGCAGTAATTTTGTAGCAACCCAAAAATATAATTCTTAATTTTTGGTATTGGATATGAATGGTTACAGACTTTTTGTTCAATCATGAAACTCTTACCAGGTGGGTTGATGTTAATAATTTAATTTTTGGGCAAATTTTAGTCTTAATTCACCGACTGGAAGGGGTAGATATATCCTGTACAGGTGAATGATAGTTATCTCTAGAAACTTTTACAGTTCAACAGTAGATAATGTTATGGCCAGAAAACATAAAATAAATGAATAGGTAGACTAAATTTAATATCCTTTGAAGTCTTTTATTAATTATTATCAATATTTTTAAGGAGACTCACTTGCACCTGTAAAAGAAGTCCTGTTTTCTTTTTTAGCTTTGGAAGATCAGTGATGATAGAACTAACTGTACTGAGATTTCCAAGAAATTCATGTTCAGCAGAATTTGGTGCACCGCTGTGAATCCAATGAATAACTTAGTCTGTTGTGGGGTTGCCCGTTCTCCATCAAATCCGTTGTCCATCAGTATTTTTGATTTCAACACGTAAGTTAATGATGTTTACGATTCAATTCAAGTTCTCTTAATTGATTGTAAAATTCAACATCTTGTGTGAGACCTTTCAATTGTACTTTGAGTTTACTAATAAGTAAGTACCTGAAAGCCCTCCATAAACTTAGAGCTTACTCTGAAAATTAAATATTTTACCAATGCTCTAATAATGAACCACTAGACAAGGTACGAATTTAAGCAATCTGATACATGTTTCTTAACCAGGATTTCACGTAGAGCACAATTCGCGCAATGAATATTACTGAAACTAACTCCTAACGCAGATATTAACGTTTTTATGTCACACTGGTTACGAGGAATTTGAACTGTCCACTCACAAGAAACTCAAAGCTCTACGTGAGTCAAATCGAGCACTACAACGGTTTCAGCAAGCTTCTCAATGGAACAATTGTCATTTCCCACCATGTGTTGTTCAAACTGTAAGCAATTTGCTATAGCTGAGCCAAAGCGTCAAGATTGAAGTTGTCAGATTTTTAGATCGCAGAGACTGTCATGATAACGTTTAGCGTGCAATATGCATCATGTAAAGCATTGAGTTTTCATGAGCAGGTGGGTTGTATTCACGCATCAAGAATCATTATATATTTTCGTAAGGAGTTGATATCGGTAATTTCTGTTGTGCGTATCGTGTTTCACGTGAAATTTTGGTTAAGATACATGTATCAGAATGCTGAAATTCGTACCTTGTTTAGTGGTCCATTGGAATGGAAGCTTGATCACACTGAATCCTAGACACAGTTTTAAGTTGCCAAAGCTTGGACCTTTGACAAGTAAATATTCCAATATAAAAATGATGAGCCCAGACCATCTATTTATTTCTTTGATGATCGAAAGGTTTTCTCACTGAAGATTAATTAAATAATCGATTTTATTTTTGATAAAATTTTACTCAATTCATCTTAACCCTTCTGCATCCTTTTAACCAGATTTGATGATTAGCCAGTAGAAATTTCTCTTGGTATAATAAATTATTCTGAACAAGTTTTTCACCCTCCTCACCTTTTTGTACCACAAAACCATATCTAATTTTTACTTTTAATTTTTATATAATAATATCTAATTTTTAATTTTTAATTAATTTTTAACTTTGTAGGAAAAAGGAACATACAATCTATGCTGATAAAGGAGATTATCAAGGAGTAGTCTTAGATGTTGTGTGGGAAACTCCTTCAACAGTGCTTACTTGTGGAAGCAGTTCATGCGTGAAACTTTACGATTTGAGGTACGACCAATGCTTATTGACATTGAAACTGAAGAAGTGCATATCTCGGTTGAGGTATTTCAAAATCTCTGCTCTTATTTTATTTCTTAAAAGAAGACCAAACAAACACCATGGCTGGAAATTTTGTACAGAATATTCTTCATATGGAGGAGAATAATCACCAAGGTTTTTAAAAAATTATGTTTGGTAGTTTTTCTCGTAGATAATGAAGCAAAACAGGCAGTCTGTAATGCCGCAAACCGAGGTACACATTTCTGCATTTTTACCATCGATATGAAACTAATCATTCATATTTGAAGCTCATAATCAAGCTCAAGACTAATCTCACAGGTCAAACATTCCTGTGGACAAATTTTGAGACCTTACTGCGCATTGGCGGTGGGAATTTTAGTGCATGGCATTTTTTATAGAAAAAACCAAGTCTACATCATATTGGCTGCAATTGAGTAAGGGCTAAATTCCTCACTGCACTATTGAACCGATCACGATCCATCTAATCTTTTTAAGTTCTGCTTCGGTTGAGGGACAAGTGTGTGGTATCAATCAATTTGTTTCAATAATTGATCAGAATAGTAGTTTTGAACTTGAAGCAGTAAAATCTGAATTAGTTAATGAAGAAAATATTGCATTCCATTTGAGAATCAACTGCCGTATCAAGTCGGTTATTTTTTTGTGCTTCCTCAAATCTTGGATTTTTTTTTTTAAATTGTTTCATTGCAAATAATTCTTGAAACACATGCCTAGGGACTATTTTCTTTTAATATTTGGCATGGTACTCAAAGTTTTCCCTGGTCCTATTCTTAATGATGCAATTTATAGAATGCTTTTTTATTTGCGACCTGATCACCTTAACTGTGAGCTCTCTTGTTACTAATTGCATTCAGGTTGAAAGAAGTTAGAGCGATATCTGAATGGCATTGACTATCAGGTGAGAATCTAGCCTCATGAAAGAAGTTAAAGTATTGAATTATTTTTGCAGGTGCAATAAAGTAGTACTTACCTGGAGCGACCCATTTGACACTGCAGGCTATTGTTTAGCGACTGACAACTCATATTCCGTTCTTTGTGGTGTTGCCATGCACAATAGAATCCAATTGTACGATAAACGCACTTGTAGTAGTGTCCAGGTAACGAAATTTTCTCCTTTCCTTCTTATCAACTCAGTTGACACCAGACTTTGCCCTTTTTTTCTTTTTTCCCCGATTCTCTATTTTCAGTCCTTTCTTGTAAGAAAAGTGGGGGAAAAAATCGGAAACATTGTTGACCGAGGTGTAATTTTCACATTAGTAGACAAATGCTTGACTCAAATGTGGGACAACAAATTTATTCTGGCAACAAACACAAAATCTCACCAATCAGGCTGCTGAATGTATTCTTCCTGTATTTACACGTGTTCCAAGTTATCAATTTCGACAATTTGAAGAAGTAAATTTGAGAATGAAAAAACCAAATATGGTGTGGCTAGGCAGTTTTATGAGAAAATGCTAAGAGACCAAAAATAAGAAAGATAAAAAAAAATCTATGAAAGAGATAGGTAAACCATTTGTGTTGCTCTTAATGGGAAAAATAATAAAAATTACGATTAATAATAAATAGTACGATAGAATTTGAGCTTAGTGTTGAAATTCAAATAAATTTAGGAAAAATCTTGTCACAAGCACTGTATCAGTGTTGGACCCCTTTTCTCAACAGTGAATCCAGTTTAACCTCCCTCCACTCCCTAGAACATGACATAATATTGTATGAAGAAGCCCTGCTGTGCCTCTTTTAATGAGTGGGTCAGTAGAACACTGCAATGATCCTACTTATTTTACTGTTTCAGAGTTTTTACTGCAACCAAAAAATGTCCAGCCCTGTGTATAGCACAAATTTCGATGCCACCCATTTGTTTTCCATTCTCGACTCCTCACTTAGCATCATGGACTTCAAAGGCTATAACAATGTCAGCAAAAATTACAGCCAATTTTACAACTGGATTCAGGTCAAAAATGGAACTTAAAATGTCTGTTTTCCGCTCTGTTACCAATTTAAATGAATTCTTCATCAAATGCTTTCCCATCAGATTTTGTTGTTATCAGTTATCCAATAATCAACAGTTTGTGATACTTTAGTTATAAATGTTAAGTTTTTTCCAGCTGCCGGGCAGAAACAATTTTTAAGTGATTAATTTATACATTAGTTTTTGTGTTTGTCATTTTCTCTAAGCACATACCTGCTCATTGGAATCATATTAAAGTACCCCTCAAGACTGTCCATACACATCTTTTTATTTAAAGCTCCACTTTTTTTTCTTTTTTATCAGTCAATATACACTATTAATTTTCCACACTGAATCATCAAATTAAAGAAAATTTTTTTCAGTCATCATAATTAAAACATTGCGCGACAGTGAAACTGCAGTGTCACTATCTCGGTTTGTGGCATTGCAGATTTCCTGTCATACTTTATATTCTAGTTAGAAAACTACTCAACATCATTTTTTAAAAACTTCGGTGATTTTATGTTCTGAGTTAATTTCAAGCCATGACTTTGATTTTGTCTCCTTTTAATAATGAAAATAGGAGCAAAGATTTTGGAACACCGCAACCGAGGTACGCATTGCGGTACCTAGTTTCACTATCATACAGTAGACTGTCTAGTGACACAGGAAACCGGGCGAATCAGGGAGATGAAATTTGTGAGGATGAGAGAATGCATATAGAAGAGAGTAGGTAGCCAACTCCTGTGCAAGATTTTATTTTTTGCATAAATTTACCACACTACAATACTTGGCAAAGCTGTGCTCTGTTGTAGTCTGCATTGAATCCTATTGGAAATTCGAGCCTCCACTCATCCGTACTAGTATTTTGTGCGGAGCTCAGTTTCATTTTTGCATTTCTTTTGATTTCGAAAACAGATTATGGCGAATCGGGGAAAGTCAGGTAGACAGAAAATTCAAGGGTGAACCGGCAAAGTCAGACGGAAAGGAAAGAAAATTCTGCTAGACATCCTGCACAGGCTTGCCTGGAACTATTTGACAGTTTAATGGGAATAATTAATGCCCAGCAGTTTCAGTTCTTGTCTCATGGGTGAATAATGTTGCTACTATAGGTAAAATGTGACAAAAATGCTTCGGCAGCATATGATTTCCGGACAGTGTTGCCATCAGTTTTTCAGCTAGAGGAGGCTCGGAGTTTCAGAAATGGTATCATTTTTCTTTTTTTGTAAATAATACAAATTTATTATTCAATTAAATATGTTCAAAACGGTGCTCCCAAAAAACTGACACATCCACAGAATTTTTGGATTTTGAATAGATTTAACACGACAAGATTTGACTTAGATTTACATTGATACATACACAGATACATAAAGATATACAAGATTTTCCATAGAGTTAACAAAATAACAGATAATATAAAAGGTACTAAAAAACTCAATTTTAGTTCAAAAGACTCCAGTGAACACTGGTTGTAAAGGTAGAGTAAGTTGTATTGAGAGATCGGACTAACTTTTGATTTGGGATGGATAAATCTCCATTGCTCTCAATTATACCCCGTATCTTAAGAAAATGAATTCTCCTCTCATCAGTCAAAATGCCATTATCTATTGTACGTTTAAGGAGTACCTGTAAAAAGTGATCCTTGATATATGGGTAACGCTTTTTTAAGCAGAAAAGATGTATCAACACTAACCCTTCCCTAACATCCTTTTTTAAGAATCGGGTTGTGGGTATAAGACCTCCAAATTCTTCGAAGTGAAAGACTTTAGCAACCTTTTCCGTACAAATTAAAATCTGATTCTCAAAATTTTCTGCCCTTGCCATAACGGACACATGAGGGAACATGAAACACAGTCGCTTGAAGGATATCAAGTCAGGATCGTTTCCCTTTTTCAAACCGTACTTAGCCTCTAATTTCAGCATATCTTTGTACCAGTCTTCATTATTTGGAGAAACCGAGTTAATCCGAGCATTATTGGCATGGAAATGTGATATAATTAAATTTGATATTTCCTCTGCGCAACATTCTGGAGATGTGCCTGAAACGGCAGCTCGTCTCGCAACCTGACGTAGGACCCGCTTTGGTTCAAAATTACGATACTCCCCAATTATATTCGTAACCGTAACAGAGGATGGTCCTATATTGGAAAAGTCACTCTGTCCCTTGTAGCATGTTGGTAGTGTCGGCCCGTTAAGTATTTTTAGTATGGATTCGCCAGTTGTTTCCAGATCAGGACAGTCGTCTTCATCGTACATTTCCCTACTAGACCTCTTCATCCTTCTTCTGTAACATACAAAAAACCAAATGTAGCACTTAAGAAGAAAAGTGACCCCAAACAGAGAACAATTAGAAAAAGATAATGAAGAAATAAAATGTGAATACTAAAGATTCTGTCTAAAATATACTTGTCCTTAGGTTTCATAATAATCAACAGTGCCTTAAATTTTCAACAAAGATAAATTAAAAATCTATCTAACAGGGAAAAAGCCGTGGCCTGAACTGTAGGTATGTAACAATAAACTGTAACATGGTGGTAAAAGAGTGCTGATCGAGTCCACACTATTTTACCACCTTGTTAAAATCTATCGTGGGAACAAGTAACTTAACTTATATCACGTGAATAAAAGAAAGTGTGAATGTCATGATGCCTTGAGTGAAAAGTAGGTAAGTATTCTATCAAATCAAGCAGTGCCTACCTTTTTTTTCACATAGGTAATCGTATAAAATATATGAGGCTACTTCGAGTTCCGTCGATATCAGATACACTTGGACATACAATTTCTGGCTCAAAAACACTTCCTTGGTAAAAATTGGCAGTAGAATGTGTGTTCCAAAATACCATAAACGTAAAACCGGCTCTAAGATTTCCAATAGCTTCTGTAGCCGGCTGTACAATTTCTTATAGCTTTTATAGCCGTTGGCGATGCGACAGCCAGACGATAAAGTTTACCTATGCTAAACGTTACTAAATACGAATACTAGGACATAGTTAGTTTTTGGACTACCGCTCTCTTTTTGTGCCGTAGTATCTTGATTTATTTTGCGAGGAAAGCTCCATGCTTTTGAAGGATGCCTGTCATTCTTAAAATGTTGAAGCGCCTTCAATTTCTTATGATACTGTGCAATACCTCTGGTGTGAAATAGTAGCTTCAGACGCCGTGGCACGCTGCGGCGCGGCGGGCGGGCAGAGAGCGCGAAACGCGCATTGGCACCTACAAACCTAACAGGGATACTTCACGCATTGCGCAATGCGTAAAGTATCCCTGTTAGGTTTGTAGGCGCCAATGCGTCGCCGCTCCGCTTTGTGTTAGGCTCCAATATTTAATCTCGCGGAGTCAGCGTTTTTCAACTCATGATTTTGAAATGTTTGCACACTCTGTATGGACCATCTCATTTTAATTGATGAAAAAACAATATGTTTTAAAGGAAAATATAATGTGTGTTTTGTAAATATTAAGGTAGTTCCGTATCAAACTTAATGATTTCCAAAGCACACAAATTTCTACACAATTTCTAATAGCCTTTTATAGCCAATGGCGATAAAGTGTAAAGCCCGGCGATGGGAACTATAGCCCGACTGTATACTTTCTTATAGCTTCGTATAGCCAATGGCGATAAAGTGTAAAGCCCGGCGATGGGAACTATAGCCCGACTGTATACTTTTTTATCGCTTCGTACAGCCCGGCCGTATAATTTTCTCCGCTTCCTACAGCCAGCTATATGATTTTCAATAGCCTTCTTCAGTCGACTATAAGAACTCCTATGGTATTTTGAAACGCAGCTCGTATCGCCAATTTTTACCAGGGTTTAGGTAAGTATGTGTGAGGTGCGTGGAGATTTTAATGGTGCGCACGTTGTTCCTAAATTGAGCCTGAAATTTTAGTTCCTACTTTCAAAATTTACTCTGCTACTTTATAAAAAAAATGTGCCTGAGTAGTCGACTCTTTTATCATCATTTACTAGAAATTCTTCTTTCTGGAGGTTTTTTTCTTCTTTTTTTTTTTTACTTAAAAGCTATTGTCATAGCTGAATGGCTCGAAGTAGCAAGTGAATTTTTTCGGTTGTCTAAAAAACTTCCTCTTTCTTGGTCGTAAAACTGCGGATGTTCAGGTACAAACACAAATGACTACCACTTTCTCATTTAAATATGTTGCAAATTAGATACTATGTACAGATCAGATAGAGTAACAATAGTAACATTCTGAAATACGAAAGTAATAGTCTCAAGTGCTGATAGTTAAAAGTCAACTTTTTTCACTGCACAGTTGTATAAAATATATGAAACAGTTTAGAAGTTTGTCTATATAGGCATGCCATTTATCCCAACCCATGTAACTTGAGCTGCTAATCTAGAAAGTGACCTCGTTTTCATATCATGGATCACTGTAAAGAATCGATTATTGAGGTGTTCGTTACGACCACCCTGTCTATCGATTCTTTTCCATAGGTTTAAATGGCAGATCAATCGATATATCGCAAAGCACGCCACGCCACTGATCACTGCCCCAAAGAATTGCATGATATGCAAGTAAAATTAAATTTTCTTTGAGAAACTCAGTTTTTTTTAAAAATATACATCCAGATTTTACGGAGGGACGGTTGGAGGAAAAAACTGAGGATTATTATTTACGTAACTCGGAACTAAAAATTACATGGCCGTCAGCTGTCTAGTCTTCTATGAAGACCGCAGTTTTCTGGGCTCAGATCGAAACTAAAAGATTATAATGAAAATACCCTCCAATCGTTTGGGGACCCCCCCCCCTCCCCCCGAATTGAGCACACTTCAAATATTTTTCTTCCAAATTTTCAGAGATGTTTGTTCGCACCTAATTTTGTCTAGATCATCTGAAACTTTCAGAGAAAATTATTCATGAGTTTCTCTCAAAGTAGTATTTTATTAAGAGACACTTGGCAACATTCGAATGTTCATACTGCCGTGCTAAGGAAGAACGCCGTATGAGCCTTCAGAAGTTGCCAAGTTTCCTCCAATAAAAACCGAGTTTAATCGGGAAAATTGTAAATATTATTCTCCCAAATTTTCAAAAAATTGTGTACTCAATTGAATCTAAAGTATTGGAAAATTTCAAGAGGAATATATGCATGAATGTTATCAAAAATACATGTTTTATCAAGGGAAATTTGGCAACTCTCGAATGTTCACACTGCGTTCTTCCTTAGCACGGCAGCATACGGCGCGGTGTTTTCCCGTAGTTGATAGTATGTGTGCGTAAAATGTCCTCAATTGCCCATACAAGCAAAATACACGTCAATGAGTTACATGGACCAGGGAATTGGAATTTGAAAGTAACCCTTATGTTTCTAGCTTTGCGTTAAAGTCTCCTCGGAAGTCCCGCTTTTACTGCCTATTTTTACTTCCGGATGCGTAGAAACATACAAAATACAGCCAATCATGGATGCAAATTAATTAACTCTGGTGCGCGGCCGGGTTGCATCGCCAAAGTTGAAGGCGTAGTAACGGCGATTTTGTTTCCAAGCGATGCGGCGCGGCGCGGCTCTCCAACCGTTCCGCTGTTGCTGTATGTTGCACACTGGAAAAAAAACACAATGGATCTAGAGTCCAGACGCTTGAAAATATTGACAAGAAAAAATACTCTTGATTCAATCAGATTTAAGCTTAAATCAAAAGGAAATCCGCTCAAATTAAGAGGCTTGGTTCTTGATTAAAGCAAAAATCCGATTAAATCAATAATTATTTTTCTTGTCGATGTTTTATAAGAGTCTAGCCTCTGGATCCAATATATTTTTTTTTCAGTGTATACCATCATCCCCATTTCACGATGAAGGAGTATTTGTAGTTTAGGGGTGAAGACTAGGTATGCTTCAGTGCCGCGGAAAAACGCCGTATGAACCTTCCAGGGCCGGATTCACCTACTTGCCGCCCATGGGCCGCCCCCTTCTCATTCGTTTTGAAACTCGATAAAAATCATCAAATGAACGTGCCAGCAGAGGAGGGGTGCATAAGACGCATTTACTCGTGTTGAACACATTTTTTTGGGAAAGCCCTGTCAACACTACTAGCAAAAGTTCACGGAACTTTGCGCGAAAGTTAAGTTCCGTAAACCTATCTCTGCGTGGACAAGGCCTTCCAATTTCCATTCATAAGAAATGAAGGAAAAAATTATGAAAGAACAAACTTAAATGTGGTTCAATGATTTTAACTTCCGCCGCCGCACCGCGTAGACCGCACCGTGTTTGGCGCAATGCGTGAAGTATTCCGACAGTTTTGTGGGCGCTATGCGTTTCACGCCTACCGCTGCAGAACGCACTGTGTTGGACGCAATGCGTGAAGTATTCACGCAGTCTTGTAGGCGCTATGCGTTTCACGCTGACCGCACTGTGTTTGGAGCAATGCGTGAAGTATTCATGCATTCTTGTAGGCGCTATCCGTTTCACGCTGACCGCACTGTGTTTGATGCAACGGGTGAAGTATTCGTGCAGTCTTGTAGGCGCTAATATGTGTTACGTGCCGATCGCCGCGCCGAGGGCTTCTCCTTTTCATCTCAAGTCCTCGTTATCATTTCTCTCTAAGTCGCGCCGCGCCGTTCCAGGCCAAATTGCGTGTTTGGTCTCTCTCTTAACTCGACTTATTGAAGATGCCTGCCTCTTGTATCACTAAGAGACAACAAAATTAGAAATTACTATGCTCTCAAAAAATGAGAGATTTTGTCGCCTTTTCTCGTTTGTAATTTTGTTTTTATAAATCCAATTTTTTTTATACCTACACGTTAAAAAATTGCAAATTTTTGCCGCCCCTTGGATTTGCCGCCATGGGCCGCGGCCCATGTGGCCACCCCCTTAATTCGGCCCTGGAACCTTCGGGTGTTGCCGAAGCGTTGGGAAAAAAAACACAGATTTTTCAGGGTAATTTCGAATATTTGTCTCTCAAGTTCATCAGAGAAGTCTGTTCGCTTTATCAATAATCATCTAAAACTGGCAAAAAAAAGAAAAAGGAAAAAAAAAAAAAAAAAAAAAAAAAAAAAAAAAAAAAAAAAAANAAAAAAAAAAAAAAAAAAAGTAAGTACTCTTTCGAGAGACGTTTGGAAAACTATATTGAATTGGTGGTGCAACTTATTGTGACATTTTATCATTCCCCTTCTTAAATTACAAAGGCGATCAAAAGTTTCACATACAATAAATGAACAGGCGGTTGCCACAGTATTTGGAAAATGAAGTTCCCTGACATTTCCCTGATTTCCCTAACACATTTTGGTGAAATTTCCTGACAGTTGAGGATATGACAGATGGTTAAGAATGACATAATTGAAAATAGTTTTCAGGCAACATTTGTTGTCCGAAACCACAAACCCATTTTAGAAAGAGAGTAAAGGTGATTACACAAATTTTTCCTGACATTTTCGTCATTTACCCTGACATTAACGTAATTTTCCTTGACATTAGTGCAATTTACCTTGACATTATCGTGATTTTTCCTAACATGTTCGTCATTTCTTCTAACTTTTGAAAATTCCCTGACATTTCCCAACTATCCCGGTATTCCCTGGCTGTGGCAACTCTGAATAAAGATATGAAACTAAAATGAATAGGTATTAAAATAAATCACAGAAACTCAAAGTACTGAGCCACAGGCGGCGGGGGG
>NW_017566832.1:4830271-4916137 GCF_001854935.1 Bemisia tabaci
ATCCCCCTAACCCCCCCCCCCCCCAAATGTCTGGATAGAAAATTTTATTTAAGTGATATCAGTTTCTGGGCTATTCATGATGAAAACTTGCAGGAGAGACAGGACGAGACATGGCTCTCAACGAGGCACTTATCTTAAGCATTGATGCTACTGTTTTGGAATTTATGTTAGAGCCACTTACCTTGTTAACATGCACCAGATTCTTGAATGTGATTAGAAGTATATTTAATTTAAAAACGAAGTAAAAACACACAAGTGGAATATAAAAAACAACAGATATACATTTTAAACAACTAAAACGATAGATAGCTAACAAATAATTTTGACAAAAAGCCAAGGCTCTCTGCGCTGCGCTCGTCTAACAGAAACCGATTCGATTTTCCTCATTTCAGGGCTACCGTTCCGTAGGTATCCCGCGCAATACTAATCAGGCTAGGCCAGCGAAGACGAACTGTATTTCAGTTGTGATAGGTTCGGCAAGTAGCCTCCTTTGAGTACTGCCTTGCTGAGGAAGAACGCCGTATACACATTTGCGAGTTGCCAAATTTCCTTCGATAAAATGTTTATTTTTGAGGAAAGTAATGAACGTTTCCCCTTGAAATTTTAAGGAACTATGGGTGAAATTGCGAACAAAATTACCTCAAAAATGAGGAGGAAAATATTCATGAATTTGCCGGGAAATCCACGTTTCATCAAAGGAAATTTGGCAACGCTTGAAGTTTTATACGGCGTTTTCCCTCAGCACGGCAGAGAAGAGATGATCATCGATGTTATCACTAATTGAAATCTCCCCAAGACAGTTTACGTGCGTTTGATAAGGGACATGAGTCGTGCGATGACCGCGTATTGCACGCCGCGCCGCGCGCCGTGCCTGCAGATACTGATAATTGAAATTGATAGACAAATCTATAGACAAAGAAGACAAAAAGGGTGCGGGAGGGACTCTATTGGAGGAAGCGGATGGTTGCAATGGGCATAGGGCCCTGGTAAAAATTGGCGATAAGAGCTGCGTTTCAAAATACCATAGGAATTCAAGGCGGATAAAGAATGGTGGTCGCATTTCGTACCCTCTGGACGTCACACGGTATCGCATCGGGTACATCGGCAGAGACAAGAGACCCTCCACTGGCCTCCTAGCGACAAGTGGAAGCTTTTACTTTCGGGGTTTCAACAATTCCTTATGGACAATTATTAGGGAGCAACAGTCATCATCCTAGTTTCAGCTGTTGACTTACCTACATGGTCGATGATGAGCTTCGGATGACGTCATGAGCCAAACAACTTTCCCAAACGTCGGCCATTTTCGGCTTGTTTGCAAAACGAAACTGCCAACACGTTGTTGAACATCAACCATGTAGGTAAGTCAACAGTAGAATGCTGAAGTCCCGAAAGTAAAAGCTTCCACCATGGCCAAAATACTAGTGGAGGGTCTCTTGTCTCTGTACATCGGCTACATTGGCTGGCCGAGGCCGAGGGAGCCGACTCAACCTCGGAATCCTCGGATTGCACGGCAAAACCTGTACCCTCCTGACGTCACAACGCTTCAAGATGGCAGCCAAAATCGAAATGCGACCACCATTCTTTATCCGCCTTGAAATGACGGCGCAGAGATACAACTATTCGTGCTTGATGGATGTCCGCGTTGCATCACCCAAATTGAAGGCGCCTCTGTGTTGCCGATGAGATGTCGCGCACATTCGAGACAAAGTTAAAAAGCAAGGCGGAAATATGTCTCTCCCATCTTCCGCTATGTTGACACTCAATTTATTTCTTCTTTTTTTTTCAAGTTGACGTCTGATTCTTTTTTTGTAGGATGTATTTGTAGGCCTATACCTCGTCACCTTCCAGGCAAAGTATCACAAGCGCCATGCGCAAAAATTTCCGCCGCCATTTTATTTCTTTACTGAGAAATTGTTGGTTGAATCTGTTTGGAAATTTCACTAACTTTTATCGGCAGCACAAAGAAAATTCAGTGAAATTTTCGGACAGCTTCGTTGAACAATTTCTCTGTAAAAAAATAAAATGGCGGCGGAAATTTTCAAACGTCGCATGGCGCTTGTGATACTTTGCCTGGAAGGTGACGACCTATTCCTAAAGCTCGGCTGCTGTACCGCGACAAATAACCTTCGGGTCAATTTGATCCAGTGTGGGCATCTAAGGGTTGAGAGAGCTTTTTTTACTGGACAGACCTATACTGCCGTGCTAAGGATAAACGCCGTATGGACCTTCAGCTATGCCAAATTTCCTTTGATAAAAAACGATTTTTTTTTTGAAAACTTATGAATATTTTCGCTCCATTTTTCAGATAATTTTGTTCGCAATTTCACCTAAAGTTCTGAAAAATTTCGAGGAAAATTATTCATAACTTTCTTCAAAAATGAATATTTTACTGAGGGAAATTTTGCAACTCTCGAATGTTCATACGGTGTTCTTCCATAGCACGGCAGTTTTAGCACAAGTAGGTGGAAACGTTACATATAATTGAAGCTGCCCTTTTGTGTCTTGATATACATATGGACGGCGTAAGTCCGCAAGCACGTATCTCGTTTGCAGTGTTTGAAAATCTTCCCTCCTATTTTAATTATTTAAAGAAGAACAAGTCGACATCGTTCATTGAAATTTTTGCAGCGAATTATTTTGGCATTGAGAGGAAAAATCACGGCAATTTTTCAGACTTGCCGTTGAGTAGTTTTTCATTTAAAAGATATAAAGTATGGCAGGAAGTCTGCGACGTTGCAAACCGAGATATGTGTGCTTGCGAACTTACACCGTCGATATCAGTGGCGTGGCGTGCTTTGCGATATATCGATTGTTATGCCATTTAATCCCATGGAAAAGGATCGATAAACAGGGTGTTCGCAGCGAACACCTTAATAATCGATTCTTTACCATAAGTTTAAATGGCAAAACAATCAATACATCGCAATTTACGCCACGCCACTGGTCGATATACTGCATTCAACTGTAACATAAAACGGGCCTTTCAAAAACTGAGCTGCCAAAGATATAAAGTTTTCCGAGTTGAATTTTTCACAGCTAATTAGCAGTGCAGACATAGATATGAGATTACAGGGCATCATTATTATGCATAACAAGATGAGTCGCATTTTCCATGTCTAGGAACTGCTGTGTTATCTCCAATTTGATGCAAAACTTTCATTGGTGAAAGATGTATCATCATTGTTATGCAATTTATCGAGGAAAAGCATTTACTTATCGAAGAGAGAAATTCGCAAGCTGTTGATTTTCTAATAATTGCTCTACCAAACGTATGTCAGTGAAGCTATGCTCTTATTTATGAATACCAATTAGGCATTTTCACAAAACAATTCTCACATTCTCACGTATCTCGGTTTGGGACGTTGTTGCAGACTTCCTGTCATCCTTTATTTTTCAAATGGAAAACTACTCACAATCAGCGTCAAAACTTTTAAAACTTTTTTGAAAAACTCACGCTTTCACTAATTTGTTTAACAGTACAGTCAGCTGATGATGGTGGCCCGGGTAGCTGCCGAAACGCGTCCGAAAAATAACAAATCAGTGAAAGCGTGAGTTTTTCAAAAAAGTTTTAAAAGTTAACAAATTAGTACAAGCGTGAGTTTTTCAAAAAAGTTTTAAAAGTTTTAATACAGCTTTTACTGTTTTTCAAAAATGTCGATTAGGTATATTTTATTAAAAATACTCAGCGTCAATTCTTAAAAACTTACAAGATATTCTTTCACGGTGCGAAATAAAACTTCGTGAAAACTATAAAGAATGATATTGAATCGTTATCCTTCAAAGAAATGAAATAGGGGCGAGGATTTTGAAACCCCGCAAACGAGATATCGACGGTGAAACTACCAAACCACGTATCTCGGTTTGCGACGTCGCAGACTTCCTGTCATACTTTATTTTTTAAATGAAAAACTACTTATACGTCAAGTCTTGAAAATTTCTGTGATTTTTCCTCTTCGTGCGGAGAAAATTCTGTGAAAATTACAAGGAATGATATTGATTTGGTCTACCTCAAAAAAATAAAATGCGAGCGTAGATTTTTAAACACCGCAAACGAGATACGTGGTTTGGTAGTTTCACCGTCGATATGTAATCTAATAGACGTATGACGTATTTCTGCCAAACGGAACCATGTGCATTTTGACATGCGCCGTGAGACCCATAAGAATATATGCATAACAGGGCTCACGCCATAATGTACATACTTTCGTTTGACAGAAATACGTCCAATAGTTTCACCGTCGATCTGTGTCATTTATTTCCATTTTCAGTCAGTGCTCTAATAAAGGATCGTCCATAAAATGCGTAACGCTAAGGAGGAGGGGTCGAAAAGAGCATTACGCCATTTTGTCTCTCCATGTTGAAGGGACATATGTCACAAAAGCGTTACAAGGGAAAAGGGGGTCGAAAAATCCGAAATTTTGCCTCAAGTATTTTACAAGAGGCCCCTAGAAGGTTAGTTCCTCTTTCGCGGAATGCAAAGAACATAAACAGGCGCGAATCGATTACCAAACACTTTGTTCAGACCACCTTAAGTCGAAGGGAAAGAACTGCCCTTTTCTGTGCGAGTAAAAATTTTTCCTGCGATTTCGAGTACTCAGTTTCCAACCATAAAACTATTCAACAAGCGATTTTTCAAGCGCAATAACTTGATCGATGCAGGCCCTGGTAAAAATTGGCGATAGAATCTGTGTTCCAAAATACAGTGGACCTACAGCCGGCTGTAAGATTTCCGATAGCTTCTATAGCCGGCTACACAATTTCTTATAGCCTTTTATAGCCGATGGCGACTAAGCAGCAGCCAGGCGATAGTGTTTATAAGTGTATAAGTGCGATAAGTGTATGCTAAACGTTACTAAATACGGATGCTAGGACTTAGTGAGTTTTTGAAATACTGCTCTCTTTTTGGGCCGTAGTATCTTGATTTATTTTGCGAAGAAAGCTCCGTACTTTTGAAGGATGCCTGCCATTCCTAATATGTTGGAGCACCTTCAATATGGTAATTCAAATTAAATATCGTATGGTACTGTGCAATACCTCTGGTGTGAAATAGTTGCTTCAAGCGCCGTGGTACGCTGCGGCGCGGCGCGGCGGGCGGACAGCCAGCGCGAAACGCGCATTGGCGCCTACAAACCTAACAGGGATACTTCACGCATTGCGCAATGCGTGAAGTATCCCTGTTAGGTTTGTAGGCGCTAGTGCGCCGCCGCTCCGCTTTGTGTTAGGCTCTAATATTTAATCTCGTGGAGTCAGCGTTTTTCAACTCATGACTTTGAAATGTTTGGACACTCTGTATATGTATGGATTATTCTCATTTTAATTGATGAAAAAAAATATGTAGGTAGTAAAGGAAAATATAATGTGCGTTTTGTAAATATTAAGGTGATTCCGTACAAACTTGAGGATTTACAAAGCACATGAATTTCTACACAATTTCTTATAGCCTTTCATAGCCGATGGCAAAAAAGCGCAACAGTCAGGCGATAAAGTGAAAAGCCCGGCGATAGGAAGTATAGCCCGGCTGTATAATTTTTTATGGCTTCGTGTAGCCCGGCCGTATGATTTTTTCCACTTTCTACAGTCAGCTATGTGATTTTCTATCGTCTTCTTCGGTCGGCTATAAGAACTCCTATGGTATTTTGAAACACAGCTCGTATCGCCAATTTTTTACCAGGGGGGGTGCTTTCTCAAAAACTTTGGCTCATATAATGCTTCAGAATGTCTAATTTGCGAGTTTGCCAAAGACTTGACTTCCATATCGACACAGATTTTTTTCCGGATCAAACCACACATTGTTCTGCCGTGCTAAAGAAGAGCCGTATGATCCACTAGACGTTGCCAAATTACCTTCGATGAGAAACGAATTTCCTGGTAAACTTTCAAATATTTTCTTTCCAATTTTTCAGATAATTTTGTTCGCAATTCCGTCTAAAGTCCCTGAAAATTTCAAGGGGAAACATTAATAACTTCCCTCAAAAATAAACGTTTCATCAAAGGAAATTTGGCAACTCTCGCATGTTCACGCGGCGTTCTTCCTCAGCACGGCAGTGTTGGATCACTTTTCCCCAATGATGTCGAACGATTATTCACTGAAAAAAAAATCTCGGTGTATTTACTAAGAAAAGGGTAAAATTTCCAAGAATTCAGGGTTCTATTTGATCCCAGTTTTTTCTTGGTAAACTTACCATTTATGGAATTGGTAATTTTACCGAGAATCTCAGTAAAATTAATGAACTTTCTCGGTAATTTTACTGGACCTTGGTAAAAACGCCAACATTTTTTATCGACTGTAGTAAAATTACCGAGATAAAACGGCAAAGTTACCGGGAATTGATTACCAATAAAAGTGGTATTCTTACCTGAAAAAAGCAGTAAAAATACAGGTTTTTAGGTAAGCTTACCAGTCTGTCTTGGCAAAATTACCAATAATTGGTAAAAAAAAGTGAGATGGTAAAGGTCCCAACGGACCTTGGTAAAAACGTCGAGAATTTTTTTTGAGTGTTCTTCGCCACTATATTTAGCGTTGCATCACCTCTTAGGTATATTTATTCGGAGACCTGTTTGTTGGCGTTAGTGTAATAAGTCGAAATAAACATCCAGAAATCAGGTTTCGCGATGACCTCGACGTTTGTCGTATCAGGGGGTCGAGGTCACCAGGAGCCCAAGACGATACGGTGAGGACGGACTCATTGATCATCGGATCAACCGATCAACGCTTTGTTGCCAGATTGTGTGAAAATACATTGTTTGGATTCGGGAAAGTCAGTAGTTTCCGTGGCGATTTTCAAACCGCGTTGGCTGACCCAATCGCATCTCCTACCCAAAGCTCGCCCGTTGCCGAGATGCGAAAGTTTGCGTCATATTGGTGCAGGAACTTAACTTTTTTCCGCTTGAACAGACAACGTTGATTGGTGTCGCCGAACACCGGTAGGTCTTGAAATTTGCCGGCACCGTCAGTTGCTCTTCAGCAGTCGAGCAATAAGTGAAAATGTGGTTCAAGTTATCGTTGTGTGTTCTGGCCGCTTTGGTCGCCGCCAAAATCGAGGCCGCCAAAGTTGTGTGCTACTACGATGGCGACTCCTACTTCAGAGACGGTAAATGATAATTTTTTCTATAGCCCAAAATGGAATCGCACAAACTTCAATAAGTGAGGCACGTAGGGTCCAAACAAGGAGTCTTCATTGTACCCGAGTTGCACAGGTCGTGATTAATTGCAATGGGGAATTTTGCATGCAGAATTTTTATCGCTTCATCTGAAAGTCTTCAAAGAGCTGATTTCACAGTATTTTTTATGATTTTTTTTCTGATATGGAAAATAGTATAAAAATGGATGTAAAAGTGAGAAAATGCACCGCCTAGTGACGTCATCTGGCGGCATTTCCCATTTGATCACACGTAGCAGATTAGATCATTTTGTTGTATCTTCTCCAATAATTGTTCAGTTCATGAACCGAGGGTATCATCGTGTTCAATTCGCCCAGTGGTTTCCACTTAAACACGAAATTCATCAAATTTAAGACTCATCAAATTTAAGACACCTGCAAATTCCCTCACTTTCCGGTAAAAGGGCGTATATGAGACTTCCAATGCTGCTAAAACTGTGCAACGTAGTTTTACAGTTGTAAATAACTTATCCGACTCCGACAGTTGTGCTATGCATTTTTTCCTGAATTAGATCTTGGTTTTATCGCACTATTAATTGCAAGGAATTAAGTCGACTGTGAAAGAATTTTTTCCGCCGCAAACGCCATAAAACATTGAAAAATCTTAACAACACTGCAAGCCTCATACGCTTTTTTACAGAAAAAGTCCTCAATTACATGGTAATTATTTCTATTGAGTATCGAAATTGTGGGTACATGTGTGTGTTGTCTCTTCACTAATTAAAATGGGCTCCTTTTATTAAAAGGTATTGCAATAAAATTGTAGTAAGGTGTACCTCTTTTTTTCTTTCTTTTCTTTTTTTAATCGCAAATTGTCTTTTTTTATTATCCATGCATTCTGATCACCTATACTGATTAAGTTTAAAATCGACATTTATCGACCAAAAAAAGTGACATTCTGCAATTTCATGGTCAAAACATTGAAACTTTGTTGCATCAAATGTTGCATTTTGCGATGCACTGCACTGCTTGGGTCCAGACGGAGCATCAGTTCAGATCAGTTTTTGCAGATTTTGAGCGTAGACCTGAGAGTAGTTAAACCGCTAGATCGACGCATGTCACCAGAAAATCCCGGGTTTTCCTAGATACCTAGTCAGTTTAATTGGACTACATTTTACAATTCGGAACTATAATTTCTGGTTCATCTGTAAAAACACTTAGGTGTATAGGGAATTTAATGTTGTATAATGTACGTTGTTTCTCAACTGAGCCAGAAATTATAGTTCCGAATCGCAAAATGTAGTCCTATTAATCTTCATACAGAAGCTAAATCTCAGCTCAAAACCGTTTGGTGCGAAATTATTGGACTGATCGGATGAATTTCAATAACAGCAAATGAATCCCGCTTGGGTAGTAATTGGTATTATCAATGTTGACACTTGGGTTTAAGCCTATAATATTCAAACTTCATACGATTTTAATTTAAATATTCAAAATTATTCCTCTCTAAATGACGGGTAAGGAAAAGCCAGTCACAGAATAATGCACTGTTGTTAGGAACATGCCGTCTGACCTACAAAATATAATTCATTCTCGGAGATCAAAGTATCAAATCCACTAAATAAGTAATTTAAAGTCTCAAGGTGTGGGCAATCCGGTGTGTTTTGTTTGAGACGAGGACGTCAAGTGCGATGAGGCTGCAAAGTTCAAGCATTTAAAGTCAACATTTTAAAGCTCTGGGTGCGCCTTTATTTAAAAGTGAACCATCATAAGTGCAGTTTTTCTCTTAGAATGCTGCTAAAAAGGTGCTCACTACTCGCAGAGGTAGACGCTTGGGTCCCTGAATTTAAGAATCAGTGTACTGAGTTATTCAGTTCGAAAACAATTTAATTCTAGGGTATAGAACAGTGGCGTGGCGTGCTTTGCGATATATCGACTGATCGGCCATTTAAACCTATGGAAAAGGATCGATAAACGGGGTGTTCGCAGCAAACACCTTAATAATCGATTCTTTACCATGGGTTTAAATGGCACAACAATCGATATATCGCAATTTACGCCACGCCACTGGTATAGAGAGGAGGGGAGCGGGGAAAGACCTACTTCCAGCCGACAGTTCTCGCTGATTTTAAAATAATTTTAATGCATGTTGTTAAGAATATCATAGACGGACTATAGGAAACATTCAACTCTACCAACATTCCCACTTTTCTTGTCTGGGAAATATAGTCAATCGAAAACTATGGAGATAACGTAAGTTAATTATTAAGACGACCCAAGAGTTTGAATGTATAAAAAATTCGAACATTCATTCGTTTAATTCAGAACACTATATTTTCACTACATGTATGTAGAGATAGATTAGAAATGAAAAAATAAGCGAGAAAAAATACTAAAAAATGGCCTGAAACTGTATGCAACAAAATTTTTTGACTCTAATTGTAATTTGTGGAATTTCTCGGCTTTGATTTCTCCGCGAAATGGTGTGGACCCAGCACCATTTCTCCACCTTGAAATGATAAGGTATGTAAAAGTTTGCCATGACTAACTGAACGGAAGTCACTTATGTCGACCTTATGAGAGGCTGTTTTTTTTTATNGGGGGGGGGGGGGTATAATCAATTGATAAGCCTCCGAGCCAATATATTTCTGCAATGAAAAATGTTTTGGACAATTTTTAATTGAGCGATTCAGTCCTCTCCCGATCATTTGACTAATTTTGCATATTAAGGGTTTGGAGGCATTCACGACGAGACGACGACAGTTGTATACTTAAAAGAAAAGGGGGGGGGGAATCTGAAAATTTGCCTATTTTAAGAGAAATATTAAAAATATCGGATACCTAAGGTTTGAAGAAGCTTGAGGCTTATCACGATAGCGTTTTTTATATTTGGACATTTTGCAATGATGAGGAATCGCTATTTCTGGCTCCTTTAGGAGACAGCATAATTACTTATCATCAACTTCCCTATTCAGATATAAGCGCTTTCCTCATTGTAAAATGTAGTCCAGTTAGTCAAATTCTCTTTTCTACGGCAAATTTTTATAGCTACGCGCATAAATAACATTGACTCTCTTACATAACGTTCATCAATTGGATTGCATTTCGCGAAAACGAATCAACTCGATTACATGTCACAAATAGGTTGTTTCTTCGTAATTATCTAAAAAAATCTCCCAGAATAGCAAATAGTTCTTGTTTCCCAGCCAAAAATCGTTACTTTTGAAGAGAAATACATACATGTACATAAGATTTGCTCTCACAGCGCTATCCGGCACTCTGCAATGCCTAACAGCCACAAAACTCGGTCCTCTCAAAGGTCCTCTCTTGAAGGGAAGTAATTGTGTAAATATTAATATTGTACACAAATTAGGTATTTTTCAAAGAAAAGGAGAAATTGCACGATTTTGGAAACTCTGTAATCCCGCTGATCCCTTTTTGCTAGATGCGATCCAATTGTCCTTAATTTCTGGAGCCTCATTTTCAAAATCGAATAGATGCGAAAGCAATATCAAAGCATCTATTCAATTTTTCAAATCGCTGCTACTAAGACTAAAACTTCTGTTCAGGGGCACAGGTTCCGCATCATTCATGTTGGAGCTAAAACAGCTCCTACTTCGAGAAGCTTTTTATAGTATTGAATCAATACTATTATCATCAATACTATTATCATCAATGAATCAATACTATAAATTTCAGAAGCAGCTCATCACTACTATTGATGAGCTGCTTCTGAAAGATTATGCTTCACGCTAATTTGTTGTTTTGTCGTTATTGTAATATTTTCATGTGTTATTGACCTGTATTATGGCTGTAATGGACCACAAGACAAAGTACGAATTTCAGCATTCTGATACATGTTTCTTAACCAAAATTTCACGTAAAACACGACACGCACAACAAAAATTACCAAAATTTACTCCTTACGAAGATATTTAATGATTATTGATGCGTGAATTCAAACCACCCGCTCATGAAAACTCAACGCTCTACGTGATTCACATCCCGCGCTAAACGTTATCATGAACGTCTCAGCGATAAAAAAATTTGGCAACCTCAGTCTTGACGCTTTGGCTCAGCTATAGCAAATTGCTTATAGTTTGAACAACACATGGTGGGAAATGAACATTGCTCGATTGAGAGGCTTGCTGAAACCATTGTAGTGCACGATTTGACTCACGTAGAGCTTTGAGTTTCTTGCGAACGGGCAGTTCAAATTCCTCGTAACCAATTATGAAATAAAAAGGTTAATATCTTCGTTAAGAGTTGGTTTCAGCAACTTTTGTTGCGCGAATCGTGTTCTACGTGAAATTTTGGTTAAGAAACTAGTATTAGAATCCTTTAATTCGTACCCTGTCTAGTGGTCCATTGCAGCTTTTATGTACGAGAATTTTAAAATAAAATAAAATAAAATGTATACCATTTTTTATTTTCTGGTGTGTTTGAAGGTCGTGCAAAAGTGACCTCGGAAGAGCTGAAGCCAGCTTTGGCCTACTGCAACCAGATCATCTGGGGGTGGTACGGAATAGGCTCCGAAAATGACATCGACACGTTGGGCAAGTCGGACTCTGACAAGGGCAAAGTTCACATCAGGGCCGTGACCGCCTTGAAGAAGACCAGCCCCAACCTCAAGGTTCTCTTGTCCATCGGTGGATGGGCCGACAAGGAAGACGTTGACAAATACTTAACTCTGGTAAGAGGAGACATAGCCTAACTTTTTGACATAGGCGTAGCTAGGTCATTTTGCTGGGGGGGCTGGCCCCCCACCACCGGGGGCCCGGGGGGTCCGGGGGGCCTCCCCCGGAAAATTTTTGAAATTTTAACTCTACTTGAGCGCATCTCGAGGCAGTTGTGGCGTTAATCTTCCTTCAATTTCTACCTAAAAATCGCCCAGTTTTATGCATTTTAAGGTTCCGGAAAATTTTCGAAATTTGAACTCTACTTGAGCGCATCTCGAGGCAGTTGTGGCGTTAATCTTCCTTCAATTTCTACCTAAAAATCGCCCAGTTTTATGCATTTTAAGGTTCCGGAAAATTTTCGAAATTTTAACTCTACTTGAGCGCATCTCGAGGCAGTTGTGGCGTTAATCTTCCTTCAATTTCTACCTAAAAATCACCCAGTTTCATGCATTTTAAGGTTAAAATACTTTGAAATTCTTGCATTCAACAGGTTTTTCTATGTATAGGCATCGTCTCACGCGCCACGGCGACAGAGACTTACCGTTGAAGAAGGTGTTTTTGCAACATCCAGAGTTTCTGGGGGGGCCAGATGATACTATTTCCAATTCTAGGGGGGGGGGGCAGGCCTCCGTCCCCCCTTCCTACGCCTCTGCTTATAAGTAACGACTAAAAACTCCGAGTGAACGTACTCTGTTGTATCACGTTGATTGAAAATTAAAATCTCTCGCGAACTCTTCTGTTTTTCCCAGTTGTTTCAGTTGGTTTTTGAAAGATTTTACATACACGTTTTCGAATGAGTTCTGAATTTTAATATTCTTAAGTATCCCACGGTCCATCTGATGAAAATGCTGATGTTATTTCTGAAAAATATAACCCTTCCTACGGTTCTATTCTATCTTATCAAATTAGGTGAAAAAACCCCATCTTTGCTCACGTATAATCTCTCAGTTGAATGAGTTCATCACTGGTTCAGAGAAATTAGCACCCAAGCAGATATGATCATATACGGTCAGGTCGTGATGAAGGGCAGGCAAGGAAAAAATGAATAGAATCAGTAGATATTGATTAGAAAGTTCTCGGAAGTGAAGCATGGGAGTATATTGATTGTTGATACTGTATGCAGGGCAGGGTGATTTTGTCTCGGCAAAATAAAAGTTGTTTTTCTCAGAATGATATGGGTCCTTGACCTGCAAGACTCAATAATGTTGAAGAGACTGCATGGACAAAACCCATAGGCGGATCCGGGGGGCGTGGGGGGAGTACGAACCCACCCCGTTCGCCCCCAAAAAAAAGAAGGAAGAAAGAAGGAAAGAACGGAGGAGAGAAGAATGAAAGACGCTCACATTTGGTGATTATTCATGATGAAATTAATACCAACTGCATATCAGATGCCTCAAAAATTCAAAAAAATCCTGGGGTAGGCCCGTAGAGGCGGATCCAGCTGTTTGCAGTGGCGTGGCATGAATAATCGATTATTGATATCTTGCCATTTGAAGCTATGGTAAAGAATCGATTACTAAGGTGTTCGCTGCGAACACCCTGATAATCGATCTTTTTTCACAGGTTTGAGTGGCGTATCAATCGATATATCGCAAAGCACGCCACGCCACTGTTTGGTAGCACCGGACTCCCTCCATTTAAACCTATGTTAAATAATCGATTCTTGTCGGAGCACCTAGCCCCTCCAAGAATCGATGCATATCCGTGAGCTATAAATGGAGGAAACAATGTTGCCAATTTATTGGATCCGCCAATGAAGGTCCGTGGACCCCCCCTGACGCCCTCCATTCGTTCGACGTACTTGGATCCGCCCATGACAAAACATTAAAAATAAATGTTCAGGGATAATCCGGAGAAACATCTTCGTTGAAATATTGGTGCACGCTTAGTAACACAAATGAAAGTAATAAAGTTGTAATGAATCNAAGAAGGAAAGAACGGAGGAAAGAAGAATGAAAGACGCTCACATTTGGTGATTATCCATGACGAAATTAACACCAACTGCATATCAGATGCCTCAAAAATTCAAAAAAATCCTGGGGTAGGCCCGTAGAGGCGGATCCAGCTGTTATTGGTAGCACCGGACTCCCTCCATTTAAACCTATGTTAAATAATCGATTCTTGTCGGAGCACCTAGCCCCTCCAAGAATCGATGCATATCCGTGAGCTATAAATGGAGGAAACAATGTTGCCAATTTATTGGATCCGCCAATGAAGGTCCGTGGACCCCCCCTGACGCCCTCCATTCGTTCGACGTACTTGGATCCGCCCATGACAAAACATTAAAAATAAATGTTCAGGGATAATCCGGAGAAACATCTTCGTTGAAATATTGGTGCACGCTTAGTAACACAAATGAAAGTAATAAAGTTGTAATGAATCTTCGTATCAGTTTTCAAGGAATTGTCTCCATTCTTAGGATATGAGAAGTTCGTTTGTAAAATTGTCGCAATATTACACTGTTATGAACTATTTTTGACTATACAGATGATTGATGACAGCTGTACTGCCGTTCTAAGGAAAAAACGCCGTATGAGCCTTCAGGCGTTGCCAAATTTCGTTTGATAAAACGTGAATTTCCTGGACAATTAATTCATATTTTCCTCCCAATTTTTCAGATAATTTAGTTCCCAATTTTGTCTAAAGATTCTGAAAATTTAAAGGAAAAATATTCATAACTTTCCTAAATAATAAACATTTTATCGAAGGAAATTTGGCAACTCTCGAATGTTCATACGGCGTTTTTCCTTAGCACGGCAGAGCTGTAGTGCACTGTATTTTTAAAAAAATCACTAGACCCAGCAATTTTTCTGAAAGTTTTGCTGAATGTGCGTGTTTCAGCTGGAGACTCCGGAAAGGAGAACTAAGTTCGCGAACTCAGTCGCAAAGAAGGTAGATGACTACGGTTTCGACGGCGTTGATTTGGCATGGGAATTCCCTCCCGACAAGGAACCCAAAGAGCGCGGAATTTTCGGTGAGAATTTTCCTTAAATATGAATGTCTGCGTGGTTTTCAATCCAACTGTGGAGAAATAACGGGACGATGGCTGATCAGAAAGTGATCATGCACCGGCCAACATATTTAAACGTCATAATGTGCGAAGTTACAATGATGATTTTAGTCGATTTTACAGAGTATGTATAAATGTGCCCACCTGTGGCTTAAATTGTAAAAAAGTGAACATAATGAAAATAATCGATTCTCAATTCAAGACTTTCAATCACATCAATTTTAATGAAGAACAATGAACAATTCTATATAATACTATTATTACTATAAAATAGGTGTAATAGGACAGTAGGGAAGGTAGGTAGGAATTGAATGGGATTAGCCCCTGAGGGCTAATTGGATTACATTTCGCAATAAGGAACCACCATTTTAGAAACAACATACATGCCGTTGGTCGTCCTATGCAGATGTGTGCTTTTATGGGAGAACCAGAGATAGTGGTTCCTTATTGCAAAATGTAATCCAATTGAAGTACAAAACCCTGGTAAAAATTGGCAGTAGAATCTGTGTTCCAAAATACCATAGACCTACAGCCGGCTGTAAAATTTCAAATAGTTTCTATGGCCGGCTACACAATTTCTTATAGCCTTTTACAGCCGATGGCGATTAACCAACAGCCAGGCGATAAAGTGTATGCTAAACGTTACTAATTACGGATGCTAGGACTTAGTGAGTTTTTGGACCACTGCTTCCTTTTTGGGCGGTAGTATCTTGATTTATTTTGCGAGGAAAGCTCCGTACTTTTGATGGATGCCTGCCATTCCTAATATATTAGAGCGCCTTCAGTTTCGTATGATACTGTGCAATACCTCTGGTGAGAAATAGTTGCTTCAAGCGCCGTGGCAGGCGGGCAGCCAGCGCGAAACACGCATTGGCGCCTACAAACCTAACAGGGATACTTCACGCGTTGCGCAATGCGTGAAGTATCCCAGTTAGGTTTGTAGGCGCCAGTGCGTCGCCGCTCCGCTTATTTGTGTTAGGCTCTAATATTTAATCTGGCGGAGGCAGCGTTATTCAACTCATGATTTTGAAATGTTTGCACATCCTGTATGGATTATTCTCATTTTAATTGATGAAACAAAATATGTACTAAAGGAAAATATAATGTGTGTTTTGTAAATATAAAGGTGGTTCCGTATCAAATTTAATGATTTCCAAAGCAAACGAATTTCTACACAATTTCTTATAGCCTTTTATAATCGATGGCGAAAAAGCAACAGCCAGGCGATAAAGTGTAAAGCCCGGCGATAGGAACTATAAGCCCGGCTGCATAATTTTTTATCGCTTCGTATAGCCCGGCCGTATAATTTTCTCCGCATTTTACAGCCAGCTATATGATTTTCTGTAGCCTTCTTTAGCCGGCTATAAGAATTCCTATGGTATTTCGAAACGCCGCTCTTATCGCCAATTTTTACCAGGGGAAAAAAAACAAAAAAAAAAGCAAAAAAAACTCGCGAAGCGCATAAAACTTTTTTCTCTGTGAAAATATTTTTAAACCATGTTAGACAAAAATGCTGATTTGTCAGTTTTCTTTCGAATCTTAGTTTCACCGTCGATTCGTTCCTTCAAATGACTTCTGTAAAAGTATACTATGAATGGTTTCAGCAAGAACGTAATACGTATCGTTACTTATGATACCTGAAGAGTAGTGATTCCACCGACACCCAAGTACCTACATATTTATATCTTTCTATCGGTAAATTATTTCTCTTCTGAGTAAACGTCATTTAAGTAAAATAAGCAAACTTATTGATATGCATTCACAACTGAATCAATACATTTGTCCGGCTCAGTGATGGAGGGGATTAAATCTGTCTGGCTATAGGAGAAATGGATATCATTTCATAAAATTTAAAGTGAAAAAATATAGATATGAATTAAAAGGCCGACATGATATTGATGCATTCCTCTTGCGTATGATCAATAATAAATGTTCAAATTTTCTAGGCTCTCTCTGGCACGGAACAAAGAAGATTTTCTCTGGTGACAGAGACAAGAACCCTGAAGCCCACCGTGAACAGTTCTCTGCCTTGGCTCGTGAGCTGAAAGCAGTCCTCAGACCCAAAGGCCACCTTCTATCCATCTCCAACTTACCTCATGTCAACAGCACAGGTAAATCAGAAAAAATCCTTAATCATCGATAATCAACCCTTTAATGTATTAATCTTAAAGCCACGAGTATAGGTAACTAACCGTTCTTAAACTCTTCGACATTCATCCATAAATTATCTGTCATCATTTTCTCCTTCTTGAGTTGGCACTTTTTTTCGTTCCCATTTTTCAGGCGCCGGCACTCTTAAACCTCCTTAAAATTAAATCAAACTGATTGTGAGCGATCTTCAAAATTCGGGTGATTATACCGTATGAGGTACGGTGCGTGTGTGTATGAGTATTTCCGTCAAAGTTTTTTAGGAGAGTAGATTTTAGCCGAAAATGCCTGGAAAAAACCTTAAATGGACCTTTTGGAGCCCCAAATTAAACCCCTGCACGTCAGGAATGGTTCCCTCTTCGATAGAAGGGAGAAAGTGGCCCCCTCCTCCCTTTTTCGCGGGGCACTCCGAAACCCCTCCCCCTCTCTGTAACGAAATTCGATGCATAAACTATTTAGGCCGCAACCATGAAAATCCATTATCAAATGATCGCAACGTCTTGGACACTTATAATAATCACTTATTATAAAATGCATCCTTATCAGAAAATTCCAATTAGGTCACCAGTCTCAACCTCAATAAGTCCCAGTCGATGTCAGTAGACAACATGTGGATTAGTGGCATTGAATCATTATCTTCAGTCCGGTTTGTCCATGCGCATCGCCTTCGATTGTATACACTTTGTTCTCACCTCTTTTTTTTTGGCTCAGAGACTGGAATTTTCCGTTGATAATGATCTCATCATTGCTGCAGCTCAATGCCGCGACTCTTATTGCATGGCATTGCTCCTGGACTTTCAGTCCGTGCCCATGGATGCACGTGTGTGTACCTATTCCAAAACTGGCCAGAATACATGATATTTTGTTTGCAGGTTGTTTGCATTTCTTTAGAATAGGCACTTCACCAACTGATGTGAACGACATTTAGCAACACGAAACCACTATTTATGGCTCACCCATAAAAATGCCAATCTGCATACGGGTACTAATGGTACATAAGTATGTTGTCTCTAAAATTATCCAAAAATAGAGGTTCCCAACAGTAGCGTAAAGTATGATGCGGAAAAATTCCGTCACGTAATTTCTCGTAGCCTCTTCGTTAATTAAATTAAGCAGTGCCTCCTACACGCGCAACTAGAATTACAGTGTTAAAACACTGCAATGACAATGTTATAATGTTGCAATGTTTATTACAGTTTTAAAAATACAACTTCTTTAAAAACTGCTCTAATTCACGTAACCGGTTGCCCTTCTTCGATATTTTCCATGTTGAAAGAAGGTAAAATCTAAGTATAAAGTCTAAATTAACTCAGCGAAGATTTACTTCAGTTTTTACACGCGCAGCTACAATATTTTAAATTAAAAGAGTCTTGGAACATCTGTGGTAATTTTTTAAACCTTTTTAAGAAAATTTCGTCCGATGTGAATACTTGCAAAAAACCCCACTAAAATTGGGGACTCCTTGTTAGTGTAGACGATTTTTTCAAGAGTCTCAGAAGAGTATTTTTTAACAAAAAAGCACAGTGAGCGACTTGCTTTTCACGTTTTTCAAATAATTTAATTAAGTATCAATTTATTTATTAAAACCAGCGCGCATATATAAGGTTAGCAGGGAGTATCACCTCCTGATTTCGAATTCCTTATCTACTTATTATATTAGAGATTCGGATCTGGACATTTCAAACGAGGGGGTCGGGGGGGGGGGGNAAACCCCCCCCCCCCCCAGGTCAAAGGGAAGTCCGGAGACTTCTCTAACAGAATTATTGAAATTTTAAAGAGTCTAATATGCAGTTTGAGACAATTTCGTCTTGAATTATTACCAATTATGAGCGTATTTCCTTCTTATTTCCTTCGTTCTTTCCTCCTTCTTTTTTTCGGGCGATCGAGCACGATTCGCCAATACATTGCACATCTGTAGTGATAACCATCGTCTTACCGATGGCCCGAGTGAAGGTGATGACGCCATCTGAATACCTCATTTCTTATTCTTGTCTCGCACTGAAAGAGATACATAAGTAACAGTTGGTAATTTCGATACTATCTGAGGGTGGCGTTAGCTTTAACGGCCATTGAATCTTCATAATTTGTTTTTCCATCGTGAAGACTGCCATTGCTCCTTTACAATCACGAATATTCGCATGCGGAGTGCATGCCAGCATAGGTGCTATGAAACTGTGACATCCGACTTCTAATCGGCACGTTCATTCGTTGAGTCCAGTGGCGTGGCGTGCTTTGCGATATATCGATTGTCATTTCATTTGAAACTATTGAAAAGGATCGATAAACAGGGTGTTCGCAGCAAACACCTTAATAATCGATTCTTTACCGTAGGTTTAAAGGGCATAACAATCGATATATCGCAATTCACGCCACGCCACTGGTTGAGTCGCGATTGTCATCTCCAGAAGGTACCATTTCAGTGGCGTGGCGTGAATTGCAATATATCGATCGTTCTGCCATTTAAACCTATGGCAAAGAATCGATTATTAAGTTGTTCGCTGTGAACACCCTGTTTATCGATCCTTTTCCACAGGTTTAAACGGCATAACAATCGATATATCGCAAAACAAGCCACGCCACTGTACCATTTCCTAGTCAATTCGCATCATTGATGAAGAGGTCTCTGCGAGTCTTACGCAATCCTCGTTAAAGTTCAATTCACTTTCTACTGCTAATTTGCTCCTCAATCAGGAAGTCTTGAAACAACTTGTTGGACAGCTGATCAGTTTTATGAATGCAGTAACTCATTAGCCACCGAACGGTTGTAAACAAAGAAAAACGAGGGACGCTCTATGTGTCACTTAAAAGTGCAATACCTGTTGGCGCTATTGCGTTAATGGGCAGTGGATGCGCAGACTTGCAATTCTAGGGTTTTAGACGGCGTTTAAAAGTAAATTCAATAGTCAAACAAATTGACACAATATTTGCTGAAGCATAATAATGTATCTGTTGTTTGGAGCCAAAGAAACGTAACTAACCAATTTTGTAATAATTGAGTTTTTCGCATTCTCGACATGAATACTTAGTAAATGGGCCTCTATGTGTTAAAAAGACCCAAGATACAAGGTTTTCATATTTTCAAAATACACTGCGGGCATGAGCGATCACATGAGTTTCCCCTGATTTTTCGAATCTGTGAGGATGTAGTTATGGTTTGTCGGCCCTTAACCACCGGCCGCTCTCTTTTTTAAAAATTGCCTGAAATTACCGAGGTTCACTTTCCATCAACTGAAATACGTTATTGGAACTTATTTTAGCCTGTACTTATTACGACAAGTTCCCTCCTATGCTTTTATGAACCAAATGGAATCATTTCACAGGAGGGAATCAACTCGCCGCTGCGCTGGCACCGTCTTGGCTTTATTCAAGATCGGAACTGAAATAACGGAGAGGAACCAAATGGAGCTTGTTTCATTCTGAACTTTCGTTTCAACTCGGCGGAGTTGCGGCTCCGATCGCGAAAAAGCACCTTCAGACACCCTGCTATGCTAAACAATGTACACAAAAACACGAATAGTCGTATTTTTGTTTTTATAACCACGTTGCTTGAGTTTGACCACTAGAGTATCACATTATCACAATTGTCCTCTATTAACAAAACCAACCGACGTTGGCTCCTCTCTGAGTCGATCAAAGCCATCCCCAATTTAAATTCAAAATTTTGAATTACCTAAATGGGTCTCTGAAGGAAATACATTCAAAATTTCAAAAAGAAACACTGAGCTCATTCAGACTGATCAGTAACTAAATTTCCACAAAAATAGTTTAGATTCCCTCGCGCTGAATACAATCCAGCTGTTATTCCACCAAAGACAAATAAAAAGGTGGAAGTAGATGGACATTTTATAGCATACATTGTTAGTACATCCTGTCCTATGCCAGTCTCTCATACGAAGAAATCTTTTGCACTACATTTGTTCTGCGCTCACTTGTAAGCACACGTTCATACTGTGCCCATTCAAGATCATAACTCTATTTGAAGCTAATATACCTGACACTGATCGATATTTCTTGATTTAAAGGGGCTTGGGAAATCAGAATGGAGATGTTGCATGAGTGAGGACTTTGCGATTTGACTGGTGATTCTTATGTAAAAGTTCGCGAGAAACACGATGGTGCCACGGGTTTTCTCTGAATTCAACTCCCAAGCTCAAAAAAAGCTCTCAAGTTGAGGCCAAAATAGAGGGGATATCCCACGCTATCCTGAGAGTCCACCTCTACATCAAGACAAACTCTCCATGCAAAGATAGGGAGCCAATACATTGACAGGGCTGCCCCTTTATTTGGGGACTCCAAAACAGAAAACACGGCAACCTTGCTAATATGTATTTGCTCCCTATATCTGTCTTTGCTCCCTATATCTTTGCATGCAGAGTTTGTCTTGATGTAGAGGTGGTCTCTCAGGATAGCGTGGGATATCCCCTCCATTTTGGCCCCAACCTGAGAGCTTTTTTTGAGCTTGGAAGGGAGTTGATTTCAAAGAAAACCAGTGGCACCAACGTGTTTCTCGCAAACTTTTGCATAAGAATCAACAGTCAAATCGCAAATTCCTCCCACATGCAACATCTCCGTTGAGGGGCTTGGAGGACAAAGCGCGAAATAGGTGTTTACTGCAGTTTTGTCAAAATTCATTGTCAGGTAAGGCATTGCTATTCCAATGCTCATTTTTGTGTGAAAACTCTTCACTGCTCATTTCGTTTGTTTCAGTGTACTACGACATTCCTATCATGAACCCTTCCGTGGACCAGTGGATCATCCACTCTTACGACTTCAGGACCCCGGAAAGGACCCCCAAACAGGCTGACTACTCAGCTCCCCTTTACTTCCCTCAAAACAGAGTCCCCTTCCAAAATGTTGAGGCCATGGCTGATAAATTCATCAAGAAAGGAGCTACTCGTAAGTATCCTGTATTATGCTCACAATACTGGTGCAAAACTGGTCGATTCTTTGGGTAAAAAAAAGACGTTTTTAAGGTATAAATTTTTTTTCAAAAACGCTTTCCCTGGGCGCCACGACTCCCCGAAATTGGCGGGAAAAAATCGTCTTTTTAACACTACGGCAATGTTTATCAACCAATATTAATGAAAATCGGTAACTTGCAGTAATTTTTAGCGTTCTTTTCATTTTTGACGTCCAAAAAAGGTAATGCTCATTTTGAGGGGGGTTTCGGGGGGTTACCGAACCTACAAGTGGCCAAAATTAATGCTCGTAGCGACAAAAATTGATTTTTGACGGCACCACAAGATTCAGCGTTGAAAAATATTGAGATAATGTCTCCTACGTTTTTTCGCTATAACTCATCGTTTTCGAGATGATAGGGAATAATAGGAGCTGATAATAGGGGGATAATGGGGCCCCCATGGAAAGCGTTTTTCGAAAAAAAGTTATACTACAAAAACGTCTTCTTTTGACCCACAGAATCGACTCCTTTAATATTCGTACTTAATCCTGGGACACCCTGTATGTATTTAGAATGTGGAATATAGAATAGGTATATGTTTGCATATCGAAGGCCAAAGTCATAAAATGCGTACCTCAGATTGCAATGTCGTAACTCTCCGTTGGCATTTTGTTTTTTAACGCAGTCAAAACCTTTAAAATGTAAAAAGTTAGTTGAAAAGCATTTTATTTTTAATTATTCCCTTTTCGCTGAATGGGGCCCTTTACTTTTCGTAATTATCCGTAAAAAGTTTATCTACGTATTTCACGTATATCCTGCTGTAATGAGTGGAATTAGTTAGCTTTGATTTAGCCCACGAACCACGCACGCGGCAACATCGCAACACTGCAAGGAGTAATCATAGAGCTTTTACGACCTGTGACGGGAAAAACTAGTCAGAAATGCTAGTTTGTGTTCCTCAGATGTGATATTTTGATTGAGCGGACAAAATTAACGGCCCAGTGGCGTGGCGTGAATTGCGATATATCGATTGTTATGCCATTCGAACCTATGGAAAAGGATCGATAAACAGGGTGTTCGCAGCGAACACCTTAATAATCGATTCTTTACCATAGGTTTAAATGGCATAACAATCGATATATCGCAATTCACGCCACGCCACTGTAAACGGCCGTCTCCAATGTTTCGGGATTTTCTTAATAAATAACACAGTTATCGGCTTTGACCTCGTAATGCGACTAAGGTTATACACTTTGAATCTAAATTTAATTTTTTAAAAATACTTGCTTTTCCCCCCTATTTGGCGTAACTTACGTACCCCGCAATTTACGTAACAGCCAGTAAACATACTTTAACTAGCGAAATGCCCGTAACTGGAGCCACGGGTCTAGAGGTCGCCTAATCGTACGGTTGAATTTTTTAATTTATGTCAAACCCAAGTTATATATATATATGAGTCGCTTTTATAGCGCTCTTTGGCGCTGTGCGACGCCTAATCGCCACAAAGCTCGGTCTTCCCACAGGTCATCAGGGAGTTGACAATCTCTTATCTCATTTAACACCCCCTGTCGCCAACCTCTCACTGGGCGTCCCCTACGTCTCNAATGTAGAAATCACTACAGAGACTTTAACGCCACCGCAGAAAAGTAGGCGTACCGACAAACACAGTTTCTAAACGCAGCTCATATTAGTTGATAAAGATTTGATCATACTGAACCACACGAGGCCAGAGATCGGTAAAAATGAAGCGTTTAGTCGGTGACCATCTCCAAGCGAAATAATTTCTAAAGACTACTCCTTGTCTTTGGAAAGATATAACGTCCAACGATTCTTGAAAGTTGGCAGCACTGTTCTTCTTCCATTTAAATGCATGCAAAACAATCGATTCTTGGTGAAGCAACTTCCCTCGCCTATTATCGATATATTCAATGGATTTACATGGAAGAATACAATGTTGCCAACTTTGTAGAATGAACACTGCCAACAGTCCTCCCCTAAAATTGAATGGTAGCTCCATCCAATCAACTTTTTCGTCATCATTTCACACAAATTTTTTCGTTTTTAAGTTTGGTAATTCTGTTCTGACAATATCACTGTGTTCATTCCCAATGCCCGTAATCGTAACAATATCGTCATCTTCCGACCAAATTATCATAAGCGCCGTGCGACGTTTAAAAATTTCCGCCGCCATTTTATTTTTGTACGGAGAAATTGGTTCAACGAAGCTGTCCGAAAATTTTACCGAAGTTTCTTTGTGCTGCCGGTGAAATTTTCAAACAGATTCAACCAAAAATATCTGAGTAAAAAAATAAAATGGCGGCGGAAATTTTTAAACGTCGCATGGCGCTTTTGATACTTTGGCCGGAAGGTGACGACATTACCATGCACGTGGAAAAAATTAGTCGGGTTGACAACAACCGTGCCCCGCGGTAAGGATGACGTCACCTCACATTTGGACGTATTTATGCTAAAAGGAACTATGTTGCACGCAAATTCTATGCACATAGCTCCTTTTAGCATCAGCGGCGTGGCGTGCTTTGCGATATATCGATTGTTATGTCATTTAAACCTGTGGAAAAGGGTCGATAAACAGGTTGTTCGCAGCGAACACCTTAATAATCGATTCTTTACCATAGGTTTAAATGGCATAACAATCGATATATCGCAAAGCACGCCACGCCACTGTTTAGCATAAATATACGTCCATTTGTCTAACGATTACTCCGCAGCTGCGCGACAGTGAGGCAGATGAGACGCGAAGGACTCGTCTTTCGGTCGTAAAAATCAGCCTTGGAATTGATTACTGATCAGAACAATATTATCGATTCTTCAGTCAGAGCGTACCGTGCTTAACGATGATTTTAAGTATGTTGGCAGGACTGTCCGCCTACGCAATCCATGATTTTCTTTCTCCCGGCTGAGTAAATTAATTGCGTCATAATTTAATTATGGGGGAGGGGGGGGTGTTAGGGGCTCGCGTGGCGTGGCGTGATTTGCGACGTATCGATAGATTTATCCATAAACACCTTAATGATCGATTCTTTGCCATAGCTTCAAATGGGGAAATATCGATAATCGATCATTCACGCCTTGCCACTCGCGAAGTAAAGTTTGAGCCTCTTGAAGTGGAGGTGGAGCAGTGGCGTGGCGTGAATTGCGATAAATCGATTGTTATGCCATTTAAACCTATGAAAAAAGATCGATTATCAGGGTGTTCGCAGCGAACACCTTAGTAATCAATTCTTTACCATAATAATTTCAAATGGCGAGATATCGATGATCGATTATTCAAGCCACGCCACTGAGGTGGAGGTGGGAATTTTTCAATGAATGTGTCATTTATGGATCGTATGCATTGCAAGTGCTTCCAAGTAGAATTTTTCAACGGAAATTTTCAGCTATTCTGAAATTAAGTTGCGATTTCCTTACAATTTTTCGGCGATCAAGTCGCTAGGATTATCAACATCCGAGCGATTATCCTCGATCTCGTCGAAATTTTATCTCGGGAAAATTGCTTTTGATAAAATCGAAATTTTATTCCAATTTATCACAAATTTCTATTCGATAATATCACAGAATATAATATAGGCTTCACCAGTAGAAGGTTCACTCCCGTTTACTCCAATGTATCGCGTTTTGTACTCCCTGGTAAAAATTGGCAGTAGAATCTGTGTTCCAAAATACCATAGACCTACAGCCGGCTGTAAGATTTCCAATAGCTTCTACATCCGGCTACACAATTTCTTATAGCCTTTTATAGCCGATGGCGATTAAGCAACTGCCAGGCGATAAAGTGTATGCTAAACGTTACTAATTACGGATGCTAGGACTTAGTGAGTTTTTGGACTACCGCTCTCTTTTTGGGCCGTAGTATCTTGATTTATTTTGCGAAGAAAGCTCCGTACTTTTGAAGGATGCCTGCCATTCCTAATATGTTGGAGCGCCTTCAATTTCGTACGATACTGTGCAATACCTCTGGTGTGAAATAGTTGCTTCAAGCGCCGTGGCACGCTGCGCATTGGCGCCTACAAACCTAACATGGATACTTCACGCGTTGCGCAATGCGCGAAGTATCCCTGTTAGGTTTGTAGGCGCCAGTGCGTCACCGCTCCGCTTTGTGTTAGGCTCTAATATTTAATCTGGCGGAGTCAGCGTTATTCAACTCATGATTTTGAAATGTTTGCACATCCTGTATGGATTATTCTCATTATAATTGATGAAAAAAAATATGTATTAAAGGAAAATATAATGTGTGTTTTGTAAATATTAAGGTGCCTCCGTATCAAAGAGCTTGATGCAAAAACGGCTTTTTTCGCCCCCCCTCTGGAAGTTCTTCAGACTTTGTCTATTGATTACTCATACTTGAGCTCTTCTTTTCCCAAATTTTCAGACCCCCAAACAATTTTGGGGGGGAGCTAGGGGGGATGGAAGTCAAAACCTGTGAACCTCGATATCTCTTGAACAAAGAAAGATATCGAGGTCCGGTTTGGACGAAAAATCGTCTAAAATTGCATACTTTAAGATTCTAAAGGTCAAAATCCCGATATCACATTTTTAAGTCAACATATGTGCTTTTTTCCAGTTTTTAGGTCTAGAAAATTTATTTTAAACGAAAAATTTACAAAGATCTAAATTTTTTAATTGAACCAAAACCAGTTTTTTAAATTGTTCGTCTTTTTCCGCATCTAACGAGTGGTCGTATAAGCTGGGGAACCAAACGGTTCCGGAGTTATGATCGATTGAAGTTTCCGCTCAACGCGCGCAAACCGATTTTCGCGCGCAAAAAAGTCGGATTTGACTGTTATTAGATAAGAATGAATGTTCAAACTGAGCAAAATGCCTTATTAGGGACTCTTGAGGGTCGCTGAGTTCAGAAATTACCGATACTTCTAAAAAATTCACGTTTTTAAAATTGCAGCTTCGGACAGGACCACTGAGCGGCCGGTCGGCGCTCAGTAGACCTCTAAATTAGCGCTGCGGAGCTGTAATTTTAAAAACGTAAATTATTTGGAAGTATCGGTAATTTCTGAACTCAGCGACCCTCAAGAGTCCCTAATAATGCATTTTGCTCAGTTTGAACATTAAATCTGATTTAATAACGGTCAAATCCGACTTTTTTGCGCGCGAAAATCGGTCGGCGCGCGTTGAGCGGAAACTTCAATCGATCATAACTCCGGAACCGTTTGGTTCCCCAGCTTATACGACCACTCGTTGGATGCGGAAAAAGACGAACAATTTAAAAAAAACTGGTTTTGGTTCAATTAAAAAATTGAGATCTTTGTAAATTTTTCGTTTAAAAGAAATTTTCTAGACCTAAAAACTGGAAAAAAGCACATATGTTGACTTAAAAATGTGATATCGGGATTTCGACCTTTAGAATCTTAGAGTATGCAATTTTAGGCGATTTTTGTCCAAACCGGACCTCGATATCTTTCTTTGTTCAAGAGATATCGAGGTTCACAGGTTTTGACTTCCATCCCCCCTAGCTCCCCCCCAAAATTGTTTGGGGGTCTGAAAATTTGGGAAAAGAAGAGCTCAAGTATGAGTAATCAATAGACAAAGTCTGAAGAACTTCCAGAGGGGGGGGGCGAAAAAAGCCGTTTTTGCATCAAGCTCTTTAATGATTTCCAAAGCATACGAATTTCTACACAATTTCTTATAGCCTTTTATAATCGATGGCGAAAAAGCAACAGCCAGGCGATAAGTGTAAAGCCCGGCGATAGGAACTATAGCCCGGCTGCATAATTTTTTATCGCTTTGTATAGCCCGGCCGTATGATTTTCTCCGCATTCTACAGCCAGCTATATGATTTTCTGTAGCCTTCTTTAGCCGGCTATAAGAATTCCTATGGTATTTTGAAACACAGCTCTTAACGCCAATTTTTACCAGGGCTCTCCAGCGGCTCTGCAACGTTGCCACGTGAATGCGTTCAGGTAGAAAATGGAGGTAGGAAGGAGCGCGTTTCGCCAAACAAACCGACAGCGTTGAAGGTCATCCAAGCTGCGGACTTGAGGCAAAATGTAAACAATGCTTTCTAGGTGTGTTCTTCTTCTTCGACCGAGGCACGCTGGGAGTGAGCCTCCTGTTGGTGAAGCCTATATATTCTGTGATAATATTGCAATAAATTGCCGTCGACAGAATCGCAATTTTAGTGCAAATTTATTTTATAAATCGCAATTTATCGCAATTTCTTATCCGATAATACTGCAATAAATCGACGTCTTTGAAATTACGATACACTCTCTCATCGAATCTCAACTTATTGCGATCACTGCTACTCGGGCTGTGCTCTGCGTACTTTTCCGTGTGTGTTCATAATATCAATTTCACGGCCTGTATATCTTCGGTTCATGCAACCGAGCTTGCCCAACGGATGGACCTTTGGACAACAGTTTGCAATTAGAAACCAATATTTTGAGCTCATTTTAAAAATAATTCTGTTAAAAATTGGCAATTCCTATTCCTCTTTTTCCGTTTTCAACATTTTCATCTTCTTCTGCTTCATCTCCTACTTCCTACTCTCCCTCCTCCTCTCACCCTTTGACGTTCCTACGAAGATATAGGTGCTTTTATGGATGAGCCAAAACGAGTGGTTTCTTATTGCAAAATGAAATCCAATTTAAAGCTAAGCTACGATGCACAAAATAATTTTTTTCTCACCTCTCAAGTATCCTTGAAGTACTCTTATTTTAAATTGTTGAGCTTTGCCTCAAGGCGTCCCTCTCCTCGACTCCACTAATTTCATTTCCGTTTGTCTGTCACAGCGGACAAGATCATAATCGGCGTGCCGACGTTCGGTCGCACCTGGGCCATCGACTCCGACAGCGGGAAGACCGGACAACCGCCCCTAGTGGCCGACGGCAAGGGCAAGGAAGGCACCTACACGAAGACGGAAGGTCTGCTCTCCTACTACGAGATCTGCCCCCATCTGGTCACCTCCTCCTCCGCGAAGGTCGACGGCGTTCTCCTCCGCAAGGTGCCCGACCCCTCCAAGCGCGCCGGAGCCTACGCCTACCGCCTCCCCGGAAAGGAGGACGGCATCTGGGTTTCCTATGAGGACCCCGAACAGGCCGCCGCCAAGGCTCTCTTCGCCCGCAACAAGAACTACGGTGGAGTCGCTGTCGTCGACTTGTCCCTCGATGACTTCAAGGGAATGTGCGATGGCACCCCCTTCCCTATCACCAGGGCCGTTAAGAGCAACTTGTTGTAAGCGCCTAGAGCGTGGACATAGAGAGCATGCAGATACTGTATTCTCTCTATGTATGGCTCATGGTTACTCTGAGCTAACGTGCTGGGGAAGAATGATACATGGACTACATTTTGCAGTTAGGAACTACAATTCATGGCTCATCATCGGCGGATCCAGCAAATTGGCAACACTGTCTTTTCTCCATTTAAACCTATGGAGATGTATCGATTCTTGGAGGGGCCAGGTGCTCAGACAAGAATCGATTATTTAGCATGGGTTTAAATGGGGGAAATCCAGTGTTGTCAAATTGCTGGATCCGCCTCTGCGGCTCATCCGCAAAAGCACGCATGTGCATAGGGAAATCTACGGCACATGCGTTGTTTATAGAATGAGTCAGAATTTGTAGTCCTGATTGTAAGATGTAGTCCTTATGAGTATTGAGATGTTGCCAAGATTTTCCCTAAAAAAGATACTTTTTTTCTTCTAGAAAACTTGTTCGGATTTTCCTCTATAATATCTAGATTAATATGAATCGGACTGCGAATAGAATTCTCTGAAAATTTTACGAAAAAGATACTCAGGTTTTCTGGATAATTCAATTTTGAGGGAAAAATTTGGCAACAACCTATTTATATACGTGGTTTTTTGTCAGCACGGAAGAAGAGCAGTTACTCGTGAAATAATCCGTTACCAACGCTTCAAGAATTGGACTATTTCTGCCAAACGGAACTATGTGCGTTAGGACATGAGCCCTGAGACCCATAAGAATATATGTACAACAGAGCTCACCTCATATTGCACATAGTTCCGTTTGACAGAAATACGTCCTATTTGCTATTTACTCACTTTCGAATTCTTCATCATGAACATCCATTTATGTCACTCATACCAATTACTCAGAGTTACCATTGCAATTATGTGCTCACAATAGTGTAAGTCGTACTCATTTTCCATCTCATTTACTTTTAGCTAGGCTCTCTCAAAGAGTTCTACCGATTTTCTAATGCTTTCTTTCCTGTTTGATTTCGATCCAATCGTTTGAGCCGCACTATGGCTCTTCGCTCTCTGAATCCTTAAGACTGAAAACGTGCCTTCCTCCGTTAAATACGGCAATGATTTGCGACACTCTGATTTTCCATGTAAATCAAACAAAAATTAAGTCAGATTTATATGTATTTAAGTGTAATGTTGTGTAAATAAATTATCGTAATGTTACTACTTTACGTTTGCTGGTTTGATCTTCTACTAATTCTTTAATTATTATCGATGTCACGATGTCAGCGCTCCCTTCTCCATTTTGCGTAGGTTACTTACGAATTATGCTACGTGCTAAGGGAGAACGCTGCATGAACATTCGAGAATTGCCAAATTTCCATCGACAAAATGTTCATTTTTTAGGGAAGTTTTGAATATTTTTCCTTAAAATTTTTAGGACATTTCGGTGAAATTGCGAGCAAAATTATCTGAAAAATTGAAAGAGATATATATATTCATAAGTGCACAATGAAATTCGTGTTTTATCAAAGGAAATTTGGCAATGCCTGAAAGCTCATACGGAGTTCTTCCTTAGGACGGCTATATGGGGCAGATAACACCAGAATCGCAGTCTCACTGCACTGCACGATGTCTGATTCCCTTCCTCGTCTTATTTTGTGGACAAATAACTGAACAACATATAACGCCTTTGAACTTTCTTTGAATTGCCCCTATCGTGTGAAGAATGAAATGTCAAAATATCAAGTCAAAATGATGTTAACTTTCTGTTGAAAAAAATAAACTATAAAAAGAGATTATGCAACGTCTGATGTAGTTGGGATGATTCTGATTGAACTCATCGTTGAATTATATCATCTACGTCTTCCTGCGGACTTAACCTGTGGCAAAAATTCAACAGTACACATTCAGAGTAAGTTAGAGCTCTTGTTTCCAAAATGTATACAGGGTGATCCAAAAGTCCCTTCCACCCCCTCTAACTTTTTACCTGATCGAGGTAAAGATTTGAAACTTGGGGGATGTCCCTAGGTCAAAGGGAGCTACTTTTTGGCCCCCCTAAAATTTTCAGGGGGGGCTCCCCTCGGGTGGCAACGGAGCCCAATTTATTTTTCAAATGGGAAGACCCCCTTTGTAATAACTCGTTCGAAAGAGCATAAAAAAGCATTTTTTTTCGCGCAAACCCGAAGTCAATATCTCAAACCGTTTTCAAATTGCGGCCGGTTAAAGTTCAAAATGACCGAAACTTCACATCGATTATTTCTCGATGGATTTGCGCAAAAATCGGTATCTCGAGGTATTCTGACATGAGAAAAACGAATTTGACGTTGGATTTTAAAAAAAAACCGAAATTTCTAAAATGGCCGTCGGTTAAAGTTCAAAATGGCCGAAAATTGCCACCTCGGTTTTTTGCTGATGGATTTGCCTAAAACTTGGAATTTTGGGGTATTTTAGCATGAGATTAACAAATTTGATCTTAGATTTAAAAAAAAAAAACAAATTTTCGGCCATTTTGAAAACTCTTTGTTTCCTTAGTCCCTTTCCGGACTAATAATAAAAAAAAGAACCGCTCTTTTCCCTGCATGTACCTCAAAATGAGGTGATATCACACTTCAAAGAAAGGACAAGGCTCAGCGAGCTTAACGTCGCGTCGCACAGTGGATGGAGTCAATAGGAGAGGTCGGACAAAATTTGGAAACTTTAAACGCTCATGACTCCGTTCATACAAAACTTTGAGGTCGTCTAAGTGGTTCCATTGGTTTCCTCGTAAAGTTTTCTTCCCAAAATACCCCTTGAAGTTTGAAATGTGACAAAATAAACATCAAAGTTCGCAGTTTTTGTCAAAAATTTCACGTCCGATCTCTCTAATTGACTCGATCCTCTGTGCGTCGTCCGTACACGGAGAAAAAAACTTCGTGCATGGGACCCGAAGTTGAGGTCATATGGATCTCTGAAGTTTTCTGATCACGCATCCGAAAACTTGAGGTCGAGCTGCCGAAGTTCGGGTCAGACATCGAGGCACTCTGGTATGTACCGGAGTACTTCAGATGTGTGACTCGACCCCTTCGGTATATATCGAAGTACTTCAGATGTCTGACCCGAACTTCAGCAGCTCGACCTCAAGTTTTTAATTACGTGATCAGAAAATTTCAGAGATATATATGACCTCAACTTCGAGTCTCACGCACGAAGTTTTTTTCTCCGCGTATCTGAAAATAAGTTTGAATAAAACGAAGAACAATTTTTCGATAATCAAAACGCACCCAGGAGATGTGTCAATCTTGTACATACAGGAACGAAGTCATAGGAGCCTTCTACACTCAGTGATGCAACAAGCACGACACTCATATCCACGTCGAGCGGCTTGAGAGAGAGCATGTACGTTTCAGATTATTTCCAAGTTCAAAGTCCCCCTCAGAATCCCCTTCAGAAGTTCGTGATGCAACAAGCACGTCTCGTATACTGGCTTACAGAAACTCATCTAAGGAATAGGTGCAACTTTGTCACTTACATTGTATATTTTCGAAGAGGAAAATTATCGTATATAATGGACAGTATTCGATACATCAAACAGGTGTACTGGTAAAAAAAAATACATCGGATCTAGAGTCTAGACTCTTGAAAACATTGACAAGAAAATGGACTCTTGATTCAATCAGATTTAAGCTTAAATCAAGAGGAAATCCGCTCAAATTAAGAGGCTTGGCTCTTATTGATTTAAGCTTAAATCTGATTGAATCAAGAGTCCATTTTCTTGTCAATGTTTTCAAGAGTCTGGACTCTAGATCCAATGTGCTTTTTTTACCAGTGTGAGATTGTATCGATATCGATTGGTTCAACATGTAATCATCGCCTCAAAAGTCAATTGAGTGATCTGTGGGATGCGGGTTTTTTTGTGATAGATTTTTTATACTTATGAGTGCAAAATGGCTATGAAGAGTGAAATTCATGAAGAGCGGATTCAATAACAAAAGAGTCAAACTGAGGATTTTTTTAATAGGAAAAATAAATACTTAAATTAAATAAATATGTACAGGAGTGGAGGAGTTGATCGATGAGGAGGCTCGAGACATGGCGAGCCGCAGTTCGTAGTAGGAATGACAAGACTAGAAACGGATGAGTCTCAGGGCTGTTCGGCTTCCGAAAAAACTCTTGAATTTCACATGGAGATTGGGAAAATTGTTGAGGAATTTCAGGATTTGGCAACCCTGGTCATCGATGAGCAGAAGTAGCAGTGGGTGGATCATTCAGTGTCAGTAGTCGTTGAAGCTGAAACAAACAATACATGTATATTCATGAGAGGTGGTTCTGCATACTCGAACAAGGTTGTCAGATTGCGCAGTATAATGTGAACTTTTTACGTTGGGTCAAAAGGGGAAAAGTGCTGATATTCCAGCATTGTCTGGCAACAGTGCACTCAAAATATCAATCGGTTCGGAAATAAACAGGTTTTTTTTCATATATAATTAGAGCATCTCATCTCAATGCCGGTGTTTCTGAATCACTAGCTACACGGAAGAACATATTTTGAATGGTCCTCTTGAGGAGGCAGGAAGGGGACTCGCTGTTTAAATAATCTCGTATTTACATTCAGTTCGAAGAAGTAATTTGGTATTCACGGAATTTAATCCGGTTAGGAATCTAGTGCCTTATGCGATAGCGATATACTTGCGCTGCAGTGGTATGGCCACAGAATAAGTTTTCGACTTTCAATAGTTACCCTGCCTGTGCGATTTATTATTATTGGATCGCATGCAGCAGAAGGAGAGAATCGCGATTTTTACGGCAATTGAATCGACGGTTCATCTTAATGGCCAAGTCACTCAAAAAAAAGCATTTTCAAAAAAAAAAAAAAAATATTAAAAAATGTATTTAATCCGAAATTTTGAATTTAAATTCGAGTTTATTTGCTTCCTTCAGACGATTGGATTTTTCAGAGAGGAACCAGTGTATCAAAACGACAAGTACTATACTCAAATAATGTCATATCGTCACCTTCCAGGCAAAGTATCACAAGCGCCATGCGACGTTTAAAGATTTCCGCCGCCATTTCATTTCTTTACTGAGAAATTGTTGGTTGAATCTGTTTGGAAATTTCACTAAATTTTATCGGCAGCACAAAGAAAATTCAGTGAAATTTCCGGACAGCTTCGTTGAACAATTTCTCTGTAAAAAAATAAAATGGCGGAGGAAATTTTTAAACGTCGCATGGCGCTTGTGATACTTTGCCTGGAAGGTGACGATATCTTCAAAGTTCAAATCAAGCGATGTACTTATCAAACAGTGATACGACTATTAATTCTGCCGTAGGAAAAACGCAGTATGAGGGGCGGGGGCGTTTAGGCGTTGCCACATTTCCTCTGATGAAACACGAATTTCCTGGTAAATGTAAGAATATTTCTCTTCCGATTTTTCAGATAAGTTTGTTTGCAATTTAACCTAAAGCCCCTGAAAATGTCAAAGGACAATATGTATAATTTCCCTTAAAAATGAACCTTGTATCGAAGGAAATTTGGCAAATCTCGGATGTTCATACGGCGTTCTTCCATAACACGGCAGAATTCATATTCATTAGTGTTATCCTGTCGGGCGTTTAGCATAACTAGGTAACTGAAGGCACTTTTTCGCGATCGAAACCACGCGTGTCCGCGTCGCGTCCCGTCCTATAGTTGAAAACGAATTCGGTGAAGGGGTCCAGCTTGAGTCGGTCCATTCTGTGAATTAAGTTCCGATCTTGATAAGTCCTTAAAACGTGTTTGAGTTGATGGGAAGTTGAGTTGTTTCAAACGATTTTCATAAACAAGAACGCTAAACCTTTCGACTCGATTTCATCCAAACCGCTAAAGTCGCGTTGGTGATCTCAAAAGATTCAGCTGCGGATCCACTACTTGATGCACATTGCACCCCCCAGTCCCAAGTAATATTTCTCAACGGAAAAATCGCTATATATTGCGATTTTATCGACAATGGGCCTGTTGCAAACTTTTGCTAGAGCAAATATAAGAGTTGTTTCCTACAGATGATGCCTCAAAAATCACGATGGGCGCATCGGCAAAGTCTGAAATGCACTCATAACTTCACAATCTGCGTAAGAAATTTGCGTTTTTTTGAGCTTCCCGCTTCAAAAATGATACTACGGCACAGGTGAACATTTTGTTAGAAGAGTCGTTCCATCGTCGGCAATGTTCATCATGGCCGACGCTTCCGCAGTTCCGCGCGTAATTCGAGGTGAGTTCAGGGTCAATCAAGGCGGGCGAGGAAAATATGAACGTAAACACGCCGATTGTTATCTGGTCTAATGCTGTTCAGGTGTTATCTCGTCTCATCATACGTGTTTTGGCGAATTGGCGTCGGCCATGATGAATATTGCCGACGATGGAACGCCTCCTCTAACAAAATGTTCACCTGTGCCGTAGTATCGTTTTTGAAGCGGGAAGCTCAAAAAACCGCAAATTTCTTACGCAGATTGTGAAGTTATGAGTGCATTTCAGACTTTGCCAATGCGCTCATCGTGATTTTTGAGGCATTATCTATAAGAAACAAATCTTAGTTTTGATATAGCAAAAGTTTGCAACAGGCCCATTAAATCGCCAGGATCGTCAACATCTGAGCGATTATCCTCAATCTTATCGCGATAAAATCAGGCTTTTATAGCCCGACAATTTATCGCGATATTTTCGAAATAAAAATCGCGATTAATGGCGATTCAATCTCGCTTTTATCGACGAAAATTGATCACGACTTTATCGAACCAAAAATTGCGATGTGAAGCGATTTAATCGCCATATATCGCAATTTTTAATGCGATAATATCTCGGTGTATTCCTACCGATATAATCGCGATAACCAACCGATCACTGCTACTTGGGAAGACGATAAGTGCGTTGACATCTACTGAAAACTGCGGTGCTGAAGTGGGATTCGAAGTTCGAACCCTCAGTCGCACTGTCAGTCCAGTCTCGATCGGCTACCGACATCGCACAGTGGATCGAGTCAATGAGGAAGGTCGGGCAAAATTTGGAAACTTTAAAAGCTTATAACTCCGTTCATACGGAACTTTGGGGTCTTAAAAGTGGCTTCATCGGTTTTCACGTGAAATTTGGTTTTAGAGACACTCCTTCAAATTCGCCATGCGACGAAATAAACATCAAAATTTGCAGTTTTAGTCAAAAATTTCATGTCCGACCTTTCTGATTGACTCGAACCACTGTGCGTTGTTGTCCACTCCGCTACGGAATCTGGAAAAATGGAGGGAAGTCAATGCAAACGCAATACGTGTTTTCCTCATTCTTGGGATCAGGCTTCAACGCCAGTTGTTGATGTTTACTACACACTTCTTCTTCTTCTTTTTTGCCGGACGGAAAATTACGTGCTCTGATTGGTTGAAACGGATCAACTCAATCGTTCGGCACTGTACTCCATAATGGGACATCAGACAAGGTAAGAATTAAGTCACTACGCTGCGTATTTTATTTTCAAAATTTTACGAGGAAAACAAATCACTCAACGGGGTGTCTAAAAATAAACTCCTAAACAAATTATAAGCTTTTAAAATTAAAACTGGTCAAATGACAAAAAAACAAACGACGTAGTTTGTGAAACGTAACTTCCATTTGGACCGCGTTTCGCAGAAAGGAACCAAGCCATATCTGCTATATCCGTATCAAGCCATATCAGCTATTGCCAAATTTAATTGGGCAATTTAATTCTTTACGAGAGAAAATTCATGCGGATTCCTCTGAAAATGTTTAAGAATTTGCTTCGTATACTAAAGCAGAAAATTCACTGAAATTTGCACAAAAATCCGCACGACCGTTTTCATGTAAAAAATTAATCGGCTCAATTAAATTTTGCAATAGCTGATGTGACTTGGCTGCTTTCTACGTAACGCGATCCATTTGATCTGTAATTAAAACACTTGTTGATACCTCGTTTGGGAGTTCCTTTCCGAACTTATCGCTGTGTGAATAGGTAATTTTCTACGTTAACTTTTGAAGGAAAACCATACGACGTGTTTTTCTAGTTCGAGCCTTGTCTAGCCGTCCATTCTGCTCATCCGTAGCTCATACATAAGCCTGTGTCACACGATCAAAATATTTTATCAAAATGTCAAGGTTAGTTTTCTGCGCATGACGGAAGTAGCTCCTTAAAATATAGCGGTCCGCTAAATTTTGAGGATAAAGCTACCCGTGCATCCTAACCTCGACATTTTTATGGAATATTTTGATTATGTGCCACAAGCTACTCATCTAGTCTGGTAAGGGAGAGCGTCATATAAACATTCGAATGTTGCCGGATGTTCCTGATAAAATATTTATTTTTGAGGAAAGTTCCTTTAAATTTTCAGACACTTTAGATTCAGTTACGGGCATAATTATATGGAGAAATATTCATCAGTTTACCAGACAATTTACCAAGTTCACTTGGTAGAACTGAACGGAATTCTGATGCAAATTGGTTTTCTTACAGCTTTATTTAAATGTGCATACTACATGAATTTTACTTGAAAAAGGACCGACAACAATGGTTTTCCAGCTGCTCGTACACTCTAATAATGTTTTAAAGTCCAAATTTACCAGTCAATGCCACTTATGGCTGTCAAGTTCCGACTCATTTAATGGCACTTTTGACCACAACTAAATACTAGTACAAATACCACTTAGGCGTTTCCAGAATTTAAGAATTATCACAGTTGCAGGAAGCGTTCTTCCCTTCTCGACCACCCGAGCAGCATCTTTCAACGGATAAATCGCGATATTTTTAAATTAAGTTGCGATTATTTTACGATGTTTTGGCGATAAAATTGCTAGGATCATCAAAATTTGAGCGATTATTCTCAATATTGTATCTCTATGAAATCGCGTTTGACAAAATCGGAATTTCATTTCAATTTATCACGATTTTTGTTCGATAATATTGCGATAAATTGTCGCCAGTAAAATCGCGATTTTATTTCAATTTATCACGATCTTCGTTCGATAATATTGCGATAAATTGTCGTCGATAAAATCGCGATTTTATTTCAATTTATCTCGATCGAAAAAATTGCTAGGATCATCACCATCTGAGCGATTATTCTCATATATTGTATCTCTATGAAATCGCTTTGGATAAAATCGGAATTTCATTTCAATTTATCACAATTTTTGTTCGATAATATTGCGATAAATCGTCGTCGGTAAAATCGCGATTTTAATGATTTTATAGCAGTTCATACAATAAAATCGCAATTTTTTTACTTGATAATATTGCAATGAAACGACGTCGATGTATTCGAGATACATTTTCCGATCAAATCCCAACTTATCGCGATCACTGCTTCTTGAGCACAATATATCTGGAAGATTTTACGGTTTCTGAACTTACCCCCCGTTGCCGTATCCTCCACCGTAGTTGTTGTATCCCTGATTTCCACTCTGCGAGCTAGCTTCACTTTCCGAGAAACTCGCCTGAAACGGTCCAAGGCTGAAGCTAGCCGATTGGCTCTGGGCTTCACTTTCGGATCCACCCCCATACCCGCCAAAACCACCGTAATCCGTTCCGGAACTGGCAGAAGCGAAACTGCCTTGCCTTTTGGGTCTTTTAGCTTCATCTGCAAAATAAAATCATACCCGGAAAAAACGGACTTTTTAAAAAGTTCGACAACCCTGGTAGCATTGACTCTCAGATTTGGACTTTAGACAAATCGCTGGCCAAAGTGTAAAACCACGTAAGGCATTGCGGTGTTTCAAAATTTCCGCTCCAATTTTATTTTTTCTAAGAGAAGCAAGCCAACTGTAGGTATAGCTTGAAATTTTTTTAGATAATATGATGACAGAGAAGATAAATCAAGGAAATTTTCAAGAAATTACGTTGACTAGTTTGACAAAGAAAATATAAAGTTTGGCGGAAATTATGCAACGTCGCAAACGGATACATACTTTGGCCATCGAAATGTAAACTATTGTTAAAATACACGAGTTTGAAAAGCCTTTTGGTTTTTTTCTTAGTAAAAGTGTGAAATTTACTGCAAAACAAAGTTAGGTACCAAGAAAGTGTCATCAATATTTTGACAAATTTTAAAAATTTTCATTATACTGCTAAACACCTGCAAGTGAGCAGCAAAATACGCAACACAACTCCAAAATTTTGTTTGAAATGTATGAAAAATTTGTATTAAAGACACAGTTAAATAGTTGTATGATCAGCCTACCCTAAGGTGACGTAACTAATGTTGCGCCGAGACCTGAGAATCGAGGGCCAAAGGCTGGAAGTTTTAAGCTTTTTCGATGTTTTAATACTCCTGAAAGTGCTTTTTGTACGTGATTTTGCTCCAGAATTATGACCTTTTGGTAAAGTGAATTTTCTACCCTATATTAGGTTAAAATAATTTGTGAGAATCCGCCAGTTTTTCAAAATTTTCTAGGACAGACCCACAAAGCTCTCTCAAGTTAGACTCCTTGTTCTAAAAACTTCATGACTACCTGAGTTAGTCCATAAAAAAAGCTGAAATCCGTCTAAAAACAGCTAATAATAACTCTACGAAAAAATATAAAAATAAAAAAAATCCTCAAAGAGTCAAAAGATTTTTAGTTTCAGTCGAGACTTCAATTTTAATTAGCAATTCACATCTAAATAGTTTTCATATACTCCTTGACGCACTCATTTTTCAAGGCGGTAAAACGGCACATTATACCTAAATCCTGGTCATATCAGTTATGAGAAAAATTTATATTTTCAATTTCAACTTCGTATCGATGTTTAAAAAAAAAATCGTCATATCTCGATTATGGTATATCAAAATTTACGTTTTCACTTAAACTCTTCGAAGTAAAAACCGATCAAAAAAGAATATCTTTCGGTAAACATGGCAGAAAGGCAATAAGACATGCAATAATCCGCGGATTAAAAAACGGTTAACTCCTATAATTTAAAAAAAAATAAAATAAATAAAGAAGAAGAAGAAGAAGACAAATAAGTCATAATTATCTAGAAATTTTGGAACGAGCAAATTTTGGAGCATTAGCTCAAGATTCGCAGTGCAACGAATGTATTGAATTAACCTGCAATTTAATGCAATAAAATTTCACATCTTTCCCGGCCCCCTAATTTGCTCGATGAATGCCTACTTTAAAGGATCAATAAAATGAGTTCTGCCAGTAAGAAGCGTAAGCAATTTGCGTCAAGTACTAGAAAATATTGTGGCTTGTTGCAATTTTATTGTAATATGTTAATAAGAGAGGAGCCCCTTCATTCAGTTGACAGACAACATGCAAGACACCCTGATACAGCATAAATAATTTTACCGCGTGTAAGTGAAATTATTCGCACCCGGTGCTATTTGGCGGGAACACAATTTTACAGTTTTTTCAATCCAATTACTATCAACATAGAGACTATGAACGTGATTAAGATTTTCGAAAATATTATATTTTTTTCAATATATAATTGTCTATACCTTAAAATCCTAGTTGTTACTATTACTACTATTAAAATAAATATTGTATCTCATCTAGTATAAAAAATATATTCATGCCTCTTCTTTTTATTGACATAATCTTTCCCTCAATCTATACTATAAGCTCCAAGACCTCCTAATTTTGCGAAACTGGTAACGCTTAGTTCCAGCGTTTTACCGGGCCGATTTTCATGATTTTTGCGGTTATCGACGGGCAATTGTCTCTAGATAAGCCAACTCTTTTTAGATTTTCAAAATATGGCCCAGGTTTTTTTATATTACCTACGTGGTAAAGTTGCGAATTCTCCCATTTAAACAATGTAAATTTATACTTTTTGTCATAGTTCGTTTGAGCGTTCTACCGGGCCGATTTCCATGATTTTTGCGTAAATCGACAGGTAATAGGCCCTAGATGAGCCCGCTGTAATCAGATTTTGGAAGAAGGACCCAGGTTTTTTTAAAATCACGTTATAAAAGTGAGTGAGTTTATAGAATGCTCCGGTACTGCTACCGCTATGCGCGGGAGGATGCGCAGTGGTCGAGGAGATTGCGCAGTAGCTGTGTAGTCTGCGCATCAGCTCTACACTTATCTACACAAGATTCGCACCGAAACCCTCACGTCGAGCGGTGGCCGAGTCGTCTAAGACGTTGAATGCGTCCACTTTGAACTCGGTGTAGGTTCTGTCCCCGACTCATAAATCTTAATTATTACCTGACTATCATTGTTCATTGTTTTACTGTAATATTTCATCAAGCAGTCATTCCAAAACGCGTCCTTTTAATTTTAAAGTAATTTTAAGTAAAGTTTAAAATTAAAGTATACCTCATATCGTAATTGTTTAGGGGAAAAATAAAACTAACACTGATAGGAGGGTGAAATAGGGCCGCGTAGCGGCCAGGGGGCGTAGCCCCCTAGTTAACTATATCAACTGCTTAATTGCTTTAAATGAACGGTGTGAGATAACGAGACATACCTGACTTAGCTTGCCTCAGACCTGCCTGGAACCCATCGCAATTCTCCACATCACCACCAACTACGCATGGCTCTTTTCTGTCTTTATTGGCGAGCACCTCGACATTGTAAGGATCGGGACTTATTTGCCTCTTCGTCAGCTTGGACTGAGCATCTTCTGCTCCTTGGCTGACTTCGTCCTGGGTCGGGATCTCGGCTGGTGCGTCCGCCTGCGGTTCTACGGCAGCGCCCTCGAAAGATTGGGACTCCAGATCGGGGACGATTGGAGCTTGACCGGCATCGGCGGATTGCGCTTCTTGGACTTGTCGCTTGGCCACGGTCTGTCCTTCTTGAGGGATGGAGCCCTCAGCAGCGACCTGACTGTCATCCTGAGTCAAACCAGTAGGTTCGGCCGGGGATTGTGCTTCCTGGTTCAGGGGAGCGAAGAACTGTCCCTCGGGTGCAGAGATGGATTGTCCGTCAGCCTGCGGAACTTCAGCTGGTTGTTCGTCAGCCTGCGGAACTTCAGCTGGTTGTCCGTCAGCCTGCGGAACTTCAGCTGGTTGTTCGTCAGCCGGCGGAACTTCAGCTGGTTGTCCGTCAGCCTGCGGAACTTCAGCTGGTTGTTCAACTTGCCTTTTGCTCACGGAGGTAACTTCTTGTTGCGGGAGAGAACTTTCAGCGACTTGGCTCTCGTCATTGGCCGAGCCGACCTGGCCCTCGGGTTGGACGAACTGGGCGTCTTGCTGGCTTGTCTCCTGTCCCTCGACTTGAGCAGTGTCAGCCTGCCGCTTGCTCACGGAGGCCTCCTGTCCCTGAGGGATGGCGGCCTCAGCATTGAACTGAGAGCTCTCCTGGGTTAGTGTGGCTGGGTCCTGTGCACCTTGCTCCGGAGCGAAGAACGCCCCAGAGTTCTGTCCTGCCTCCAGCCCTTGTCCCTCCGGAGTTTGAGCGTCGTCCACGGCTGCTTCCTCAGCTTGTCGCTTGGTCACGGAGGCCTCCTGTCCCTGAGGGATGGCGGCCTCAGCATTGAACTGGGAGCTCTCCTGGGTTAGTGTGGCTGGGTCCTGAGCACCTTGTTCCGGAGCGAAAAACGCCCCAGAGTTCTGTCCTGCCTCCAGCCCTTGTCCCTCCGGAGTTTGAGCGTCGTCCACGGCTGCTTCCTCAGCTTGTCGCTTGGTCACTTGAGCATCGGAAGGGACTAGAGCGCCTTCGAAGCCATCCGAGCTAAGGACAGCCCCTTCGGGGCCTGATTCGGGAAGTTGAGTATTACTCTCTTCTTCAGGCACGGGCGCAGAGTTCACGGCACACGCGAGAAGGGCCAAAACGCACAATTTCGCGCACGGAGACATATTTCGGCGATTTGAAAGGAAGGATGGGAAGGATGGGAAAGATAGGTTAGGACACGACCCGGTTAAATGATCCGACAGAACATGATACGGAGGGATTTTCGGTGGAAATAAGGCCCGTGCAGGTTGTTTACACTTTATATCGAAGATTCGTTTAGTGGGGGAAGCTGAAGCTGGTTGTGAGGTCGCGAAAACTGAAGTGCTAAAGAAGAACGCCGTATGAACCTTCAGGCGTTGCTAAATTTTCTCTGACGAATCACTAATTTTCGGGAGAATTTTTGAATATTTTTCTGCCGATTTCTCAGATGATATTGTTCGCAATTCGATCAAAAGTTGCTGAAAATACCAAGGGAAAATATTCACGATTTTCCTCAGAAACAAACATTTTATCGTAGAAAATTTGGCAACTTTCGATTGTTCGTGCGGCGTTTCTCCTTAGCACGGTAGAAAACACGGGATGCTGCGCGGTATAGGAAATGCTCGCCACAAATCCTATAATTATTCGGATCGGAATCCTCGTGCCTGTCGCGGTAATGCCAAGGTCCTCCGGATTCGACCAGTTTCGGGAGAGCAACCAGAGCGGCTTCAGCGGAGGATTCCGATATTGGCTGGCCCGCGCTCAACTCGTCGCTTGGCTGACACGAGGGCGTAACTACACATTGAGATGAGTCCGGAAAAGCATTGAATTGTATGGAGGACGGGGCTCATTGCAGAGTGTAGTTACGCCCTTATGTCAGGTAGGCAACGAACTGACCTTCCTCTTGAACTTGAGAGCAGCGAGGGCCCGCCGAGGTCCATCCTCCTTTGCCGCACAGTGGGTCGAGTCAATAGGAGAGGTCAGACAAAATTTGGAAACTTTAAACGCTCGTAACTCCAATTATACGAAGCTTTGAGGTTCTGAAAGTGGTTCAATTGGTTGCCTCGTGAAATTTTCTTCTCGAAGCACCCCTTAAACTTTAAAACGTGACGAAATTAACATCAAAATTTGCGGGCAATAGTGGATCGAGTCAATAGGTGAGGTCGGACAAAATTTGAAAACTTTAAACGCTTATAACTCCAATTATACGAAGTTTTGAGGTCCTGAAAGTGATTCCATTGGTCGCTTCGTGAAATTTTCTTCTCGGAGCACCCCTTAAACTATAAAATGTGACGAAATTAACATAAAAATCTGCAATCAATAGTGGATCGAGTCAATGGGAGAGGTCGGACAAAATCTGGAAACTTTAAACGCTTATAACTCCAATTATACGAAGCTTTGAGGTTCTGAAAGTGGTTCCATTGGTTGCCTCGTAAAATTTTCTTCAGGAGGCACCCCTTTAACTTTAAAATCTGACGAAATTAACATAAAAATTTGCAGTTTTAGTCAAAAATTTCATGTCCGACCTCTCATATTGACTCGATCCCCTGTATGCCGTTGTCGAATGAACTTCTCATAAATTAAAGCACTATACGCCGAGTAATTTTCTCTTCAAAATTTTACAAGGAAAATGTATCACGCCAACGGGAGTACTGGAAATTAGCTTGGAAACAGAATATATTAAGTGTTTACAACAGGTTGGTCGCGCTTTGTTATAGAACCGTGTTTTGACGGTTTAAGCTGCTTACAGATTGGCGAAAAATAATTAGATCCGTTGAAAGAACTTTTAAAATTTATGTTTTCGGTGTGGGAATTCCTTTTTGGGCAATTTTTCAAGTACAATTTTCAAGGTATCGCGGAAAGAAATTGAATGTTGAGATAGCATTTATACTGTTAAAAAGATGTCCGACAAATTTCAAATGCTGATTTTACATTTTAACAAATGCTAACGTAACTGTGCCCACTGCAAAACGTACAAATTAAAAAGTTATGTTAGCATTTTTGTATTGTAAAATCAGCATTTGAAACTTGTCGGACATCTTTTTAACAGTATAAAATGCTGAATCAACATATAATTTTTTTCCGTGAAACTTTAGATGAAATAAGGGTTCAAAACCTCTTAAAAGATTTACTCCAGCATTCTTATGCTTAAATTCTTTGGGGGAAATACTTACCTAATATTCAAAAAACTTCTAAAAAGTAGAATTTTTTAAAACTTACTTGGATCTTTCAATCGCTTATCAAACATTCATGAAATTTTGTTTGCATTCAGTCGGAAAACCTTAAACTGCCGGAAACCGGAAAACTGCTTTTATAATAAAACAGTTTCCAGTTCCAACTAGTAAGTTATATTTTGCAAATTTTTCATATCTGTGGGTTTGTTTGATCTACTCACGTGGTACACGTCGCTGTGAGCCAAGACAAACGCGAGCACCCTGGTAAAAATTGGCAGTAGAATCTGTGTCCCAAAATACCATAGACCTACGGCCGGCTGTAAGATTTCCAATAGCTTCTATAGCCGGCTACACAATTTCTAATAGCCTTTTATAGCCGAACTAAGCAACTCACAGTCAGACGATAAAATGTATGCTAAACGTCACTAATTACGGATGCCAGGACTTAGTGAGTTTTTGGACCGCTGCACTCTTTTTGGGCCGTAGTATCTTGATTTATTTTGCGAGGAAAGCTCCGTACTTTTGATGGATGCCTGCCATTCCTAATATATTAGAGCGCCTTCAGTTTCGTATGATACTGTGCAATACCTCTGGTGTGAAATAGTTGCTTCAAGCGCCGTGGTACGCTGCGCATTAGCGCCTACAAACCTAACAAGGATACTTCAAGCATTACGCAATGCGTGAAGTATCCCTATTAGGTTTGTAGGCGCCAGTGCGTTGCCGCTCCGCTTTGTATTAGGCTCTAATATTTAATCTGGCGGAGTCAGCGTTATTCAACTCATGATTTTGAAATGTTTGAACATCCTGTATGTATTATTCTCATTTTAATTGATGGAAAAAAATATGTATCAAAGGAAAATATAATGTGTGTTTTGTAAAAATATTAAGGTGGTTCCGTATCAAACTTAATGATTTCCAAAGCACACGAATCTCTACACAATATCTTATAGCCTTTTATAATCGATGGCAAAAAAGCTAGCCAGGCGATAAAGTGTAAAGCCCGGCGATAGGAACTATAGCCCGGCTTTTCATAATTTTTTATCGCTTCGCATAGCCCGGCCGTATGATTTTCTCCGCATTATACAGCCATGCTATTTGATTTTCTGTAGCCTTCTTTAGCCGGCTATACAAATTCCTACGGTATTTTGAAACACAGCTCCTATCGCCAATTTTTACCAGGGCACTGCGACCTGCGACAAACTTTTTGTCATCAGTTGAGAACGCCCTCGAGGTGTTCAAAAATTGACATAATTACCCATTGATTTCGAGTAAAACTAGTTAAGACTAGTTTGCTTATCCTGTGAAAAATTCGCTCCCAAATTCTAATTTTTAAGCATCAAAAAGTCAGTTTGAACTTTCTTCCGCCATGAGGATCCATGTAATTTTGAAACTTCAAACGCATATTTTCTCGAAATAGCAAAACCTGCAGCACTTGTGCTCCTTGTCCACCAAGTCCCTCAATTTTGGTGCTTCATTTTGTACCTTATTTCGTGGTCCCTAATAAAACTGGCTGGCAAATCAAATGCGCATTAAATTAGGTATACTTTTACGGTACTTTTTCAGTACCTTTCCGAAAAATTCAATATACTTACCTCATGAGCGGGAAAAATTCAGTACTTTTTCGGTGCCTTTGAATCGATTGTTGGTTTAAGTTCCTTTTATTCAGTTATATTTCTTACCGTTAATTCTTCTAGAAAAATTATCCATTTGCTAAATACAATCCTAGCATAAACACACGTGAACTATGCGGCCATAACTGTACAATAGCGGCAAAGGAAATAACCGACAAGGCCAGCGCGGAAGCTACTTCAATAGGTATTATAATCTTCCATGGCGTCGCCAAGGCGCAATGATACAACTATTCGTACCTTCCGGAATGCGTGAGGTATCACGCCACAATTGAAGGCGTTTTCGGTAACTGCCTTCTTTTCTTATTAGGATTTTCGTGTCGCATAAAATTCGGAGCATGAGATGAATGGAATGACTGATCTTACGAGCTAGTGCAACAGTTATGCGCACATCTCCTTGTTTTTGTTGGACGTATTTCTGTCAAACGGAACTAACCGCCAGAGGGGGAGGAAGGTAGAGGGGGGCTTGGATTGGCGGCGGAACAGGGCGTCGGGCTGATTCCGTCCTATACTCGCATTCCTTTTCCATGGCGCTTAGTTCCGTTTGACAGAACGCGCTATCCGGCATTCTAAATTCCTTAAAGGGAACTCAATTAGGCACTTAGTTCTGTTTGACAGAAATACGTCCAATTTTTAGTTTATAGCTTTTGTTCCAGTTGATAATAAGCATGTAATTCTCTCGGATGTGTTGGCGTTCTATTTCAGCTTTTTCTACACAATTTTTACCGTACTTTCTTGTATTTTATTGTTGATTTGAGTTCCTTTTATCAGTTGTATTTCTTACCGTTTGTTTACTTTTAATTCTTTCTAAAAAAGTATTCATTTGCTAAATCCAATCCTAACTTGAACACACGTAAACTATGCGGCCATAACTGTGCATCAGCGGCAAAGGAAATAATAACCGACAAGGCCAGCGCGGAAGCTACTTCAATAGGTATTATAATCTTCCATGGCACTGCCAAGGCGCAACGATACAACTATTCGTACCTTCCGGAATGCGTGAGGTATCACGCCACAATTGAAGGCGTTTTCAAAACTGCCAACTTTCCATACCAGGTTTCTTGTGTCGTTTAAACAGGGTGTCTACTAGAACTGGCTGGCAAATATTAAGTACTTTTACAGTACTTTTTCAGTGCCTTTTTAACAAATTCAGTACCTCATAAGCAAGAAAATTCAGTACTTTTTTGGTACCTTTAAGTGACAAAATTCGAAAATTGTTGAAACGCACGCGCAAATCGCGAGAAAAATGGCGTAGCCAGGAAATTCAAAGCTCATTGGTGGCCTGAGGATAGATTTGCTTTACACTCTCGATCGGGAAAATACTGCACTAAGAATCATTGCCCAGCGGATTGCATCTTTTCCAGGCTGGTTTATAAACACCTGTGGCATGATGCAAAAAATTTTGGACCGTTATTGGGAACTTCCGAACTTTTCCAGTACTTTTGGACTGCCCCACGGTGGGTCGAGTCAATTGGAAAGTGATTTCATTGTTTTCCTCGTGAAATTTTCTTCTACAAACACCCCTTGAAACTTAAAATGTGACGAAACAAGCATCAAAATTTGTATTTATTGTTGAAAATTTCGTGTCCGACCACTCTAATTGACTCGATCCACTGTGTGCCCTCAAAAAATCAGAACTATTACTGGACTTTCCAGACCAGACACCTTGGTGGTTTATTAACAGTTATTAGCAAAAGGAACTAAAAAACTAAAACTAAAACTAAGGGGAAAAAAACTGGGAGTAAAAAACTAGTTGGAGAGTGTTAACACTACATGGGAAGATGGAAAAAAAGGAGAAGAGTACTTAAGTACGTAAAAAACTGTGATTTTATTTTAAAACTATACACACAAACAAAATAAGTACAGGGAAAAATTATCAACATAATACTTGAGGGAGTGGACTAAAGATAATCTCCTGACTCTTCTGAGCAAGTCGGAATTTTAAAAACACCTTATATACAAATCAAAATAATTTAAGATCGAAGACAGAGGGTTTCTGAGGTTAAGACTCGCACAACATCTGTTCAATTGTATTATCGTCCACATCATCATGCAACGGGAAGCTACTGAGCGCTGGATCTGATTCTAGAAATTCCCGCAGTTCGCTCTCGAGGTCCACACCTACAACAACATCACCTGGTCCACCTTCGACGGATATACATCCATTGCTGGCAGTTGTAACTGGGGTGTTCTGTAAGAAGAATGGAAAAGAAAATCTTGATACAATTCTTTCGGTAAATCTTGTGAATCATTAAAAGGTGAAAAATTTTATCAATTTTAAAAATTAAATCATTCTGGTGAAAGAATTAAGATCCAGAAGTAAAAAAAGAAATACATTTAACTATGAGAGCTTCATATTAAATTGTAAGGGTCATTTTAATCTCACCTGTTTGACAATTGGACCGCATTTAACAGAAAGGAACCAAGCCACATCAGCTATTGCCAAATTTTACTGGGCAAATTATTTTTTTACGAGAGAACGTTTGTGTGGATTCCTTTAAAAATTGTAAGGAATTTGCTTTGTACTATGGAGAAAACTCACCGAAATTTGTATGAGAATCCGTGCAACCGTTTTCATGTAAAAAATTAAATTGCCACATTAAATTTGGCAATAGCTGATAAGGCTTGGTTCTTTTCGGTTTAAAGCGGTCCGATTGGCTCTCGGTCTTTTGTCTAACTTAATTTTGCATATATTGATTTATACCACACTTTTTTCCCAATAAACGTAATTGAACTACGTAATTTTTAGAATTGCTGCTTACAATGTTCTGGGTCTTTTCTTCTTTTTTTTTTTTAAGGGAGGGGCGATTGTAAGATATGTTCCAATTTCCTTTGTAGGGCATTAGGGTTGGCCTTTTGCTTGTTTTATAAGTAGATGGATGAGATATTTATGGTTAATTAGACCATAAAAACAGCATCACTTACATACATATAATAATGACCACCCCTACTTATGGTACTTGTGTACCTGATTATCATACTTCAAATTGGGAATAACTAGTACTAACTAATTAATTTTTTCTCGATACATCGTTTGTTAACTGGGAAAAATCTATACTTTAAACCCAGAGCGGATGTAAATATTCAACAACTTTTAGTAGAAGACAGTATTGATGCTTCTAAGTTCAATTCTGGACTCATTATCACTGATTTCTTTCTTCTATTGACAAGTGAGTTAAGAAATCATACAAGTAAAACAGATAGAAATGACTTGGATTTACAGTTTAAATCAAGTCAAGAGTGTTACGTGATTTGAATTCACTTTGCATTTTTGCCTTGAGAATCAGAGTTTATCAGCCAGTGAGGAACATAAACTCTCTGGATTTCGACAAGATACTGATTATCTTTATTTTTGCTTTGAGGGCTGTTATACATATTGTGATGATGAGTCTTTATAAAAATGGTACTCCAGATTTTTATCAGGGGTAAGATGAAAATAAAGTATTATATTCCAATGTAACCAAAGTAAAAATGTAAGATCATGTAAAAGTTCTCAAACTGTTTTCAAGGGCCAGAAGAGGTTTCAGTGGAAGTTGTAAGAAAACCCAACTTTCTTCCAACCCCCTAATATTTTGGAAAAAATGATGATGAAAGTAAAAAAACTGTCCTGAATGCACCATTTGCTATGTTGGAAATTTCCTTTGACATTTTGAATTTTCAACAGAAAAAAGGACCTGTTTCGAATAAATTTGCCCTTTTCAGCTATCTGATAAGTTAGCAGTGACAGTATCTGCACTTATCCAGATAAAAAGAGTGAATTCATATGAAACCCGGTTAACTGAATATATTTTCTTGAAATTTTCTGAAAACGTTGCTTAGTGTATGATGGATGGACAGCAAGATTTCAAGTTAAAATGTTAGGTTTTTTGGCGAAAGATTAGACAGCATAAGAGAATTCCAAGATAACAAAATGGAGTCACACAGTTTTCGTAATTAACCATGGAAAATTAGGAGCTACAATGCATGAGAAAAAAACTTAATTTGATAGTAAATTTTGTTAGAGAAACTAGGAAAAATTTCTCCACGAACCTGAGCAGGAGATGAATCCACAGCCGGAGAGGTCTCTGTTCGTTCAATAGACTCAACTGGTCGCACTGGCGGCTCGATTGCCACCCCCATTGCTTTTCGAACACCAGGAACGGACGCAATTGCACCCGGAGGCACCCTCTTTGCGAGATCAGATAGACTACCAGTAATTTTATCAGCTGAAAAAAATGAGGCATTCAATTAAAGTATAATAGTTTACTTCACACATATGGAATAGATTTAAGTTGGTTTGTTAGTTGAGGTACTATAGGTCCTACATAAAAAAAGTCCATACTTATAATTTTACAGTGAACAAGGGTTTTTTTTTTTTTTTTTTTTTGGAAGGGGAGAGGAAGAAAATCATACCTCACTTAGGCAAAAAATATACTTAATTACTTCTGCCTTTGATGCTTGGACCAATGTCTGATGCGGACCATACGTTTCTAGAGTTAACTATTAAACTTACTTAAATGGACCGCATTTAACAGAAAAGAACTAAGCCACATCGGCTGTTGCCACTTTTAACTGAGGTATTTAATTTTCTACAAGAGAACATTTGTGCGAATTTTTTTGAAAATTTTAGGGGATCTGCCTTGTAACATGCAGAAAATTCACTGAAATTTTCAAACAAATCCGCTTCACCGTTTTAATGTAATTGATTAATTGCCCAGCTAAATTTGGCAATAGCTGATGTGGCTTGGTTCCTTTCTGCTTAACGCGGTCCAAATAGATGTGGTTGGTGAAGGAGAAAACCAAAAAAGTTATTAATTTCAAAAAAATATTAACCAACAATGGATCAGGCTTTTCAAGAATAAATTCAGTAATATGATTGCTAGAAATTACTACTTACCAAGAATACATTCGGTTTCATTGGGAGCAGGAACATGAGCAAGATGAGGAGGAGGTGGGGCACTTAATCTCTCGCTTTGCACTTGATGCAGTCGGTCAATCAAAACGTTGGTTTTGTCAAGTCGCTCTTGGACATCAAAGTCACCGTTATCTGAAAACAATTTTTTTTCAAAATTTACAAAAAAACACTTCAATTCAAATAAACAGGTCCGCAGCTTTTAGTGCAAAGGCAGCGGATAGGCATTTTTTTGTGGACAATATTAGCCTTACTATGCATTGGATTAACGGTGGCATGAAAGGCATCGACCCATTCTCATGTTTTGATCTCATAATTTTATAGAAAATGAAAAAATGTAGAATGACACCTGCAAAATCTGTTCATTACTTCTATTTTGTTCTGATTAATTATGTACTTTCAATGAGACCGTTGAAATTTAAAATAAATAAATGATTAGCATTACATATTTATTCAATTTGATAACTCATTTTAAGTAAGGACTATACATTTTATCAGGATGAATATTAAAACGATTCTCTTCTTTCTTCCGGTAAGAGTATTTTTGCATTTACCTAATCTTCTCTTCAACAGTCCTTGATACTCAGGCCGAAAGCCATTTGGATTGACAGTTTTCTTTCTTAAGGGCCAATTTGAGAAAAGACTTTATTAAATTTCTGGATTGACGAACGAAGAGTAACAGAACGAATGAATTCGTACATGTATGTACTTCCTATGTAGCAACATAGAGGAGCACTTAACAGGAGTATTTTGGTTGGTGCTCAACAAAGAACCAAAACATATCATGCAGAAAAAAAGAGAAAAAAATATTTACATACTAAAATTCAAATTCCATTTGCAATTCTAGGCTATCAACTTTTGCTGAGGTTCAAACTTATTTGAATTTTTTAAAACAAATGATGTAAAAAATTTTGAAAACTCCCTACTAGACTTTTCAAATGTTATTAATAGAAGAGCATTATTCTTTTCTCATTTTAACTTAAAGATCCTGTATAGTGATGATACCGCATGAAATAATCTAATCTTGTTACAAGAGTCCTTTGAGACATCAACTTAATAAGCAAAGCCTTACCAAAAGAATTGAGGAAGCTCGTATCAATTCCCAAGTCGGATAAAGTCTTCAGCTGGCTTAACTCAACTTTCACATTTCCATTATTTGCACTATTGACAGCAGGCTTGCTTTCCATTAGTTGTTTGATTTTTTCTTCCTCTTCCCTGAACTTCCGTTTTTCATCTATTATTTTCTTAGTCTTTCTATGCTCTCCGCCCGTCAACAGATCTAATAAATTATCTACCATCGTTAGAGTGTAATCGCTGTCTTTGGCAAAGTTTAATATGCTGTGGAAAAAAGAGACAGGGAAATTAGATCAATGATTGATTACTTGTAAAAAGCTTGTTACAAACAAGGCAAAACTATTAACCTCATAGATTTAGGCAAGACGGCAAATATTTTTTACATATAACTGAAATTTTCTGATTTATGTACCTGTTACAGAAATCCGGTATTTTTCAGAATTATTCCAACAAAAAATTAGTTACACACAGACTTCAGTCAAAAAAAAACTTTAGAGATCAGAAAATCCAGACTTTTTTCTTCTTTTTTCTTTACTTTAAGTTTTCCCCCTGATAGACAGAAATTGAATAGCGAGGCTTCTCCTGAATATTTATGACCTGTAATAACTCAATGGTTGCAAAAAGATTCCTTTTATGTGATTGGCTGGCGAATGTTAAGCTCCTGTTATACCTTTATCTTGCAGCAGTCACAACGAGAAAACAGTCTTTGCAGCAAAAAAGCTATCCTTTAGAATTCTAGCTTTGCTTGTTGCCGTGAAAAAAATATTTCCTTCAGAGGAATTTACATGATTATATCCTAGCATGTTTATACTGACTTTATAAAGAAAGAACCAGCCCCACATTGAAAGGAGTGGTTGAATAATGTGGCTCATACCTTTCAGCATATTGGACAGAGGTGTCATCACCGTACGTTTGATAAACCAGGTCAGATTCTTCCTTGGACAAATTGGCAAACGTTGAGTCATAGGAGGGAGCATAAGACCCAAAAGCTCCGTAATACAGAGGTTTCACTGAAAGTATAAGAAATTTCAGAGTTCAAATTTACACCAAGATTAAATACAAAATCAAAAGCACTGCAAACCAACAAGTAAGACAAAAAGTCATCCTACATTACATACTTTACATAAACACAACTTGACTTGCTGCAATACTCATGAAATTATTACGGGTAAATAGAGGCAGTGCTGAAGGTGTGAAACAAACATATATCTTAAATCAATGACAATATGAATAAAGCCTCATGAGTAAAAATATTGAATGTTCCATGTAAAGGACATAACACATCATCATTGTGTGCTGAGGGCGTGTAATAAATAAGGTTCTTCATTCATTGATATTCGAATGCAAAGAAGTGATATTCACAAATTGGAGATTGGATTTAACAAGCATGACTGCATGCATCAATTTGAAACCATTGAAAAGTAAACAAGGTACTGGAGGTTTTCAAGAGCTTGGAAATAAAATTTGGGTTTAATTGATGCACATATAGAAAAATCAAAATTTCATCTAGAATTGTGAGAAACCGTGCAGCAAAGCGTTCACACAGGAATAGCAACGGCTTCACATCTCCATTAGAAAATGCGTGTAAGAAGGCTAAAAATTCACTTTTCCGACCCACTTATCTCAACATTGCGATACAAATAATTTAATTTTAAAAATTCATCTTGCTCAGCAGGCAGTAAGGAGCAACACACCAAATGATATCAAAATTTAGATAGCTGAAAAGTTGTGATATTCCGAGCGTAGTCCTTGGTTTAGATTTAGAGAATTTAAAGAGATATAAGAGTAATTTGTACCTGGTTTGGTCAAATTTCTTCTATCCTCACGAAAACCTTGCAAAGATCCTGTTCCATGATTCAGCTTGCCGACAAGAGCACCAAGAGATATTGGACGTTCATTTGTTTCTGGATCAATACCATCGTTGGGAACAATGATTGCTAGGGAGGTTGTTCCGTCTTTGGATTGCCTGAGGAATCCCATCTTTTAAAAAAGGAACAAGAAGTAATTTCATTAGATACTGTTACATGCTCCGATTATTGTGTCGCCAATGAATTGACACAAAAAAAAACGGTACAAAAACAAATTGATGAGGACCGATTTAAATGTCAGAATATCTAATTAATGAGAATATATAGGTTTTTCATGATAAAACTTAAAACAACTTCAGACATTACTTAACGAAATAATTTTTTGAATTTACTCAACGAAATCTACCTAATTTTAAAAAGGGGATACCTATAAATATGACCACCTTCAGTGTCTAAGCTTCAAAGGTAAATAATAGTCACCATGAGATGAAGAAATGAGTAGAAAAGAGGGATAAGGTAGAGGTCAATTTTTAATGCAGATATGTAAGCGAGGAGGAAAGTGGTACAATACCTTAGTGTTGGGTTTTTTCTTTGCTAACTTATCGGCAGCATCTGCTGCGGCTTTCTGGCATTGGGTCAGTAACTCATCCGGCGTCAAATCATCTGGAATGGCTTCAAACTTACTCCTGAAACAAGGGAAAAACATCTCAGGTGAGAGGGGTCAGCTGAAACAGAGAAGAGGTCTTGGAACTGATCCCAGATCAAGGACTTCCTGGGAGTTGCAAATGCCGTAAGAAATCATAGGAATGGTTTCAGAGATGAGAGTAGTTTTTTCACACCTTCAATTTCAACAATCTTCATGAAAAGACAAATGGGAGATGTAAATGCGTATAATGCAAATGGATAGTCTGGAAATCAACACCTCAAAGATCTATCCGTCCAATGATCCTGAGAGAAACTACCAGAAAAGAAATAGAAATATTCTAAAATATGATCGTTTTAAAAATCCTAGAAAAGGCAATTTATTCAGGATTGAGAATATTCATAGATTTGAGATTTCGAAGGAAAAAAAAAATTAAGTATACATAATTCACGCACAATCAAAAGCATTTTGACCCAGGACATAAAAAATGACAAGAGGAAAATACTTACTCTGGAAGATAATTTGGACCTCTTCGAACTGGTTTCACGTCTCCATTGGGTTTCTCTACTTCTTTCGGGGTATCCACAGAATTCTCTTTGTCCATGGCTACATCATCGTTCTCCTCTGATCCAACATCAAAACCCAACTGATGTCGAGGGATCTCAGACATGAAAGGAAGAACTGTGCGCAATGGTCGAATTTTATCAGGGTGAGTCAACTTCACACCAGCATGAAGAAGTCGCTTGGCGGCTTTGAAGTAGATAGTGTCTGGATGATTATAAACCATTGCATTGCCACACATAAGTTTGAAGTCTTCCTACAAATCAAGATGAACAAAAAATTACTACAAGAAGGAGACGAAAATAAGTAATCTTAAAAAGACCACTGTTCAGAAGGCACCAATTGCCTGATGATTTCTGGGAGGATAGGGAGCAATGGCCATTGGATGTCGCAGAGCGCAAGGCTGCGCTGTGAAAGCGGCTATATGTATGTATAAAGACCACTGACCATTAAATGCACTAAAAATTCTTACAAAGTGAATGATTTTAGGTGGATGTCATTCGATTTGGCTATGAAAGGACAACACAAGAATCGGTCTAATTTTGGTAAATAGATTAGAGATGTTTGGTACGGAGGGGAAAACTTACGATATATTCTTGCAGTGAAGAGTATATATCATCGTCAATTTTTTGTTTCATGGTGCTGAAATCCATCGGATGACTGATGATAGCTGAGTATCCAGGAGCAATGTTGTCTGTGACAGGCCATGCAAAGAACTGTTGAGCATCTCGCTTTTCTAGACATCGATGTATGTGATCCAGGAGTTTTTGGAATGATGTCTTTTCTTGCCGTTGTCGAGCAACGCAAGATCTTGAATTGCGGTTAGGACTAGCATCACCTGGTAAAAATAAGGTCAGTTAAAAGTTACAGTAATTTATAAAACAAACATTTCATTGCAAGTATTATTAAGTATTTTGTAAGTCTTCAGCATATTTTAAATTTCATTGAGCTGAGTCTTGCACAAAAAGAAATACAAAACATAAATTACAACTGACATTTAGGCATCAATATTATTTTATTAATTTTTGGGCATGCTTTCACCAGATATTTGTAGAACACTCCTCTCACTAGTGTTTGTGACATATTCCTTTCAGCTGAGGCACCAATGGCTCAATATTGAATCTACATCAACTGTCCAAAGCAAAAATACAAGGTCTCTTCTTTAAGTTTCAGGAATTTTGCGATAAAAATCGGAAAAATGGTCCGAATTTGATTTTCTTGGTATCAATAAAAATTCAAAAGAAATACAAAAACACTGATTTTTATAGAAATGAAAAATATTTATGGAATCTCAAGTTGCAGCAACCTGTAGTGAAAGACTCAAAGCCAAGCTGCGACTTTTAGGATTCAGAAATCAGTTACTATTTTTTGGTTGCCAAAATGTTGTAATTTTTTGCTCGGACGATCACATATAAAAGAAAGATATTGACAAATAAATTTTGAAGAATAAACTGATATTTGTGTCCCTTTACAGCTTATCCCCTTCAAAATACTGGCCTTCGCTGACAAAGCATTTCCGCCAACGATCCGCAAAATCACGGAAGGCTTTTTGAAAAATCTCCGAGTTGATGTGCTGCAACGTTCCGATAGTGTTCGTTTGAACATCCTCCACGGATTCAAATTGTTGACCTTTAAAAGGTTGCTTCAGTTTTGGGAAAAATAAACTTGGAGATTTTTCGAAAAGCCTTCTGTGATTTGGCGGATCGTTAGCGGAAATGCATCGTCAGCCAAGGCCAGTATTTTGAAGGGGATAAGCTGTAAAGAGACACAAATATCAGGTGATTCTTCATAATTTATTCGTCAATATCTTTTCTTTATTATATGATCGTCCAAGCAACAAATTACAACATTTTGGCGTCCAAAAAAAAAATAACTGATTTCTGAATCCTAAAAATCGCAGCTTAGCTTTGAGTCTTTCACTTAAGGCTGCTGTAACTTGAGAATCAATAAATATTTTTCTTTCTGTAAAAAGCAGTGTTTTTGTACTTCTTTTAAATTTTCATTGATACCAAGAAGATCAAATTTGGACCATTTTTCCGATTTTTATCGCAAAATTCCTGAAACTTATTGAACAGACCTTGTACCGAAAAAATCAATTCTGGATTTTTTCAATTTATTTCTGAGGAAATTCTTAATACATAAACGGAAAAACTAACAACAATTCATCTTACAGAGTTCTAGTGAGACTATATGGCAAACTAGGTAGGAAGAACTTAAACTGACAAAATTAAGCATAATGGTGATCTGGTTTTCTTGTGATAAAACATTTTATGAAGAAAAAAATTCCAAACATTGAGTGGAGAAGCAGTGTTTTTGCTGTTGACAGAAAATCTGCACTTCGGTCAGGTTTCCTGAGGATGAGCAAATTTACTCACTTAGTCCAATGAAATACTATTGTTCAGTGTGTTCAAAACAGGATCTATACTAATGAGCCAATCCTAGTTTTAACATGTAAATAAGCAAGAAACAGTAACTTACCATAATTAGTATCTAAAAGATCAAAAGAGGAGTTATCATGATCTGCACTCATTAATTTTTTGGTGGGTGGCTCTAGTAGAGACTCGTCCCCAAGAAGGCTTACATCATCTTGACTTGATTCATCCTTCACTTTTTTTCGCTGAAAACAGCAAAATGCATGAATAAATACACAGAACACAAAACACAGAAATATCCAAAGCAAAAATACCGTAAAAATCAATTCTGGATTGATAGGTCTTCGGCTTTTATTTTCTGTCGCTGTCTCTATAAAGTTGAGAATCATTCAAAATTATGTAACTGTAGTCATTTGATTGGAGTTGTGGTCCTTTCATTGACAACACTTATTATACTTATTTTTAGTTTGTACTTTGGAAGTATCAAGTTGACTACTTCTATTTCCAAGAAATTACAAACTCTCTCCTAAGTTTGTCCGAACTTTACAATTCTATTGATCTAACCTGCCCAACCTTGTAAGTAATAAAGTCAAACCTCCATTTGAGGTTACCTATAGACACCTATAGACATGCACTTATCATGCACTGATGTGTATTTAGAGTAAATTTTACACTTTAATAATTTTAATATTTACTTATCAATAATTACTCATATAATAATTACTCGTTTTTACTAATAGTTTAGTTAGGAGATCATATGAGGGTTTTTCAAAGGAAAATTTTAGATTATCGTTACATTGATAGGTCTTCGGCTCATATTTTCTGTTGCTGTCTCCATAAAGTTTAGCTCATTTTTTCCCAATCGATATCAATGGTGGACGGATTTACTATAAACTTACTTTGTGGTGTTTCTTTTTCTTGTCATGCTTGTCTTTATCTTTATCTTTGTCTTTCTTTTTCTTCTTCTTTTTAAGCTTCTTATGAGATTTGTCTGAAAGTATAGAGTCATCTTGGCGGCTGTTCTGCTGGAAGGAGCCAACAGAGTGCATTGATTCTTCATCACCAGTGGTTTGCGTTACACTGTAATTCGAAGCTAAAGGTGAATCAATACTATGCTCTGGCGTTGAAGAGCCTCCAACTTTGAGAATCATTTTCAGACCGGGTTTTTCTGGAAATGAAAGAAAAATAGATGTACAACTCAAATAAAGGACAAAATTGAAACAAGGGATAGAAGGTGGCTGAGTAGATAAGCTATAACGACCTTAATTACCTTCATTTTTTTGACTTACGGCAAACAATCATGCGAAAATAGTACACAGCCCCCATTGGAAGCCTGTGCCACCAGGCATTTAAAGGGAGGATTTTAGGCATGTAAGCACTCTTGAAGAGACATCACAATCAAGGAGCATTATTAATTTGAAACATTGTTCCCAACTCAGCTGGCCTTAATTACTCTTCAAGACTTGTGGCAGCGTAAATTTCTAGAAGTTTCTTTAATAAATTCCTAGTTTTTTGACCCTCCGCAGCTATGAGTGGCTTTGATTTGGGTTTGCACTTCAGCAAATCTTCGCTCATGGGAACAAATTGCCACGATTATTAGTTTTACTTGTTAAGCGACCCAACAAACTGGTTAGAGAGGCAACAATGCTTAAGTTTGGAACTCTTGCGATTTTGAAAATGCTGGCCATTCTAAACAAGAGAAGCCTTATCGGTGTACAGCGGTATTTTAAGACAAGCAGTACCAACCAATAGCCTACCAAAAAGGATTTGTCTCCACAGTCTCAGATGGGATAAAAGTTACCGGAACATTGAAATGCAATGCTATATTTGTTTTAAGTTCCATTGGAGAATTCCAAAGACGAAAATATTGTACTAGATCTGAACGACCAACATGTTGCTTAGTCTTCATGGAGAATCCTCAAACCAACTATTGGAGCAGACTCATCATATAAATGCGTTCATGATAGACAACAGAGATTACTTCCGTGAATTACCCGCAGAGTTACCCGTTGTCCAACTGAGGCCTAGGTACTGTCACGTGACTTAGTTTACCTCCTCAATGCTCAATGCTCCATTCACCAGCCACAAAATGTGCTGAGCTGTTGCGGTAAGCGTTGAACCGCCATGACACTTTACCGGGTGAAAAGCGTTGTACAACGGAGGTTCAAGAACAATCGTCAAACTCGCAACGCCCTCACCAGGTAATTTCCGTTGAAGCCCATTGTCTATCATGACACACCTCATTTTGGGACGAATGTCAATCTCTGATTACCTCAAAATCAGCACCACTCAACAGATAAATACATGCAGTCAGATGGCACCACTGACGATTGGTGACCTAAACTATACTTGTCTTTTGTCTCAACATACGATGAGTCCGCTCTAGAACGAGCATCTGGCAAAGTCATCAAGGGTTGCAGGATGTCCTCACTTTTGGCTTTGAGAAAAGTTTTTCTAGTGAGCTAAAACTACTTCATCAAAGTCCTCGCTAAGGTGACAAAATTGCCCTTGTAAACAGAACGTAGTTCCACCATCCAGACAGAGGGAAACTTGCAGAGAATTCTATGAGTAGATAGTTACATGGTCCTTACCATCCTTCTCTTTCTTGTGTTTTTTATGCTTCTTTGACCCCACGGCCTCATCGCTAAACCCTGTCGCCGCCAGTTTGTTTGCAGAAATCAAGTCTTTTCAAAGTAGACTGGAACCTTCGGTGTTTGGGCACTGACACGCACTTACACTTGCATAAATACCACTTTCTGCAGATGAAAATGGTTAGATTATTTTAGAAGGTGAAACTCTGGGCACATTTTGAGAAGATGCGGTGTAATAATGAACGATATTAAATAACTATTTTATATTATCAGGCATGCAATGTTGACATTTTTTTGCAAGCCGTCTAATCAACCGGAAATGCATCACAAACCGCCACAAACCGCTTTGGTTGATTGGTGAGTTTTCGGGTGTTTTCAATCCAGCCCGCCATTATCAGTGTTTATGTTGGCCTTTCCCTCGAAATTCTCTGAAATTAACTTTTTTTGTAGAAAAAAAATGTCAAACTTCAAGCAACTCTTGTTTCAACTTCATCTATAAAGTACCATTCATCAGGTAAATGTATAGTCTCCCTCTAATATTACCCACTGTCAATATAATTTTTTCATTTGGCGCTACAAACCAACTCTATCGTAGCACCTTTTCTCCTAATATTGAAGTTTGGTTCAAGTTAAATGGAGTATGCACTTATAGAACTTCAAGCCCATGAATTGAGAAATTGAGTCAATTTTTAGAGATGTCAAACAACAGCCCATGATTACCGCTCTTCAAGGGAATCAGTTGGTGCACTCCTGTTAGTGCATACAGCTGTGACCGATCTAATTTCATAGTTGTCAGGTGCTACCCAAGTATCAAGAAATCAATTACATCCATTTGGAATCATATGATGGAAGAAACTTGTCAGATAAGGTACCTGAATTGCTACTCACTGTAGAGGTCTTGAGTGCTTTTCTCAGGTTCAGTTGCAAAATTTTTCAATACGTTTTCATCACCACTATAGTTGGGGAGAAAAGCCTTTCATTTTAATGACTTCTGATTTAATTGCAGAACTCAAGATGCATGCGCGAAGTATCGGGAAGCGCATCCGTATGGATGAGCCTCCTCCACCAGAATATGACACATCTAACCCCATGACGCCCATGACGCCCATGGAAGCAGACATTCAAGAACCTTACACTCCGTACAGTGCATATCAAAATCCGGCCACACCAATGACGTCTGGAAGGTAAATAGTTTTTACCTGATTTAATCATTGATGATGATCAAACCCAGAGACAATGCACCTCAGTTTTTAATGTTGTAGATAGATCTTACAATCTAAATCATACTAATGTCACTTTTCTCATTAGCCTCTTATTAGGAAAGAATGAATTTTTCTGATTCTTTAAAAATGTCTGAAAAATTTCAGCTTTGTTTGTAGAATATTATGCAAGAATCTTTAAAAATCAAGCTATATGATTTCCGCTTGAAAAGGTACAAGTTAGGAGCAGAACTTTTATATAACTGCAATATAGATATGTTTTCTTAAAGTTTCCTCAGCACTGATAGATCTTCCATATTAATGTTAACTAATTAACCAAAGCGTATGAGCCTGTAATATTGCATGACACTAGTATGATTTATTTGGCTTAAACTGAAAAAAACCTTAAGTATTAAGTCGTGCAACCTTGAAGTCGGCTGGGATCGTTACATTTCTTGTTTCTTCAATGGGTTAGTTAAATCATTAATTCTCATTGTGCCATTCAAAAGCATCAAATGAACTGAGCCCACAGTTTTTTGCCAGACTTTTTTTCAATTTTGAAGAATGGAGGCTGGAGTAATGCCTGATCAAATAGCGCTCTCTACATGTTTACAATGCTTTTTTTCTTTGGAAACTTATGTTGGAATTATCCTCCGGTTATGCTTTCCTATTTATCATGCATCCACAAGCAAGTAGAAATTTTCGACGGCAAAATCATTGTCTTTTTTTCTCTAGTGTGGATCAGCTATATGGTGGAGAGCATTATGGAGAGCCCCTGGCGAATAGTAGTCACTTTGATCAACCTCACCAACAAATGTATGATCAACATCAATATGACCAGCAGTTGCAACAATCACATCTTCAAAGCGGCTATGAACCGATGCAAGTGTCTCAGACTTACGAACAGCCACCTCCTCAGTATGAACCTCCGCCGGTGCAGTATGAACAGCCAGCAACTCCGGCAGCTTTGAAGGGTGGGCGAGTCACACGTGCCAGATTGCGAAGTGAGTTATTCTTTATTTTTTTTTTTGACAAGGGATCTCATCTGGTCAGGTATCTAAATGTCAGGGTGTCTACCAGTCCGTAAAGTCCGGAAAAAGTACGCATTTTTTAAGGTCGGTCCGTAAGTACCTAAAAAGTACATAAATTTTGTAGAAGGTCCGTAATTTTTCGCATTTTGCGCTGCGCGTTCAGTTCGATCGCCTGATAGTTATGCAACCCTCTGTGCGTTGCCCTTCAGGCGTATTAGTGCAATGTCAGCCCGTAAGAGCGCGGTTGTTGTATAGGAGCGGAATAAGGCATTTCCCTAGATTTGACAGAAACAGCCGAAAAGGCCACGGGAATAGCTGAAGTAAAGCGCGCGGCAGTGCCAAATTCGAAGAATTGCGATACATATCGAAAAGGTACTTAAAAGTACTTAATTTTTCCCCAAGGCGAGGTACTTAAATTTTTCCTTTAGTACCTAGGAAGTACTGAAAAAGTATTTATTTTATTTTTGTGGACCTCAGTAGACACCCTGAAATGTAGAAATAGACAAATACAAGTAGTCATTGAATCGGCTCATGCAAAAATGTCCCATGCCCAATACAGTGTTTCAGTATTTGCATGGGCCATTTCGCTGTAACTTACAGACGAAGGTTAGTCTAAGACGTTAGGAATGTAGAATAATTTCATCAAAACTTCGGCAAGTACTCTTAAAAGTTTACTTAGGAGAATTGGTCATATTCATCAGTGTCGTGGGGCAAGACAAAGCAATGAAATTCCAAAACGCTGTATTTGACATCGGACGTTTTTGTGCAAGCTGATTCAATTAAGGAACTTTTTGTTCTGTTAACCCACAGCAGAAGTCATGGATTTAAGTACTTGCACGGTGGGCATTTATTTAGAATAACTTATTTGGAACTGATAGAGGTGTTTGGAAGAGAATCCTATAAATTTTATTGTCAGGACACATTTTTATCGAGCTAAATCTCATTTTGATTTTTTTCAGATGCTCAAAATCCTCAACCGTCACCTGTAGCTGCACCTGCAGCAGCTCCTCAGAAGAAAGTGGCTGTTGAAGGAAGACGAAGAGGTGCTGCTCCGCGGAAACAGCCTGTTGCACCAGTTGAAATTGAAGAAGAAGATGATTTAAGCTTGTACTATGCCATTCGCAATGGAAAAGCTGCATTAGCTGTAAGTTCATCCCACTTATTTTAGCTTGCTTACTTTTTATAAATGTTTAGTCTCTATTAAGCTACAAAAACCAGATGCCCTTTGCACACATTGCAAATATTTTACTGAAAATGGGGGTCTTCGATGTATCACTCATCGATGATTGTGAAATGTGTTTCAAAAACCCTCATCAATGAGTGATGCTCTAATGACCCCCACTTTCAACATAAAACTTGCAACGTGTGCAAAGGGCAAGAGAAAAAGTAGAGAAATACAAAAGCTGTAAGCTACTATCATCAAAGATGGTCACAACGTTGGGGCCTCCTTTCAATAACATCTATACTATGTATTTCTTGATTTATGCCTGGTAGATCCACTGATCTTATTCTTATGGAATAGCAATTTGATGAAAACATGATGCAAAACAAATTAGTAATCATAGTAAGGTTCTGCATGTAGGAGACATTTAAAAATAAAGGTCAATATAAACATTTGAACAAAGTTAGGATGTTATTAAGTTTTTACACCCAGGTAGGGTTTGTTAATTTGATGAGCAGCACCAGAGTCATGTTAAGACAAAAGGTCCTTTTACCTTTTTACCAAATTGCTTCTCTCTCTTTTTCTTGTAGACAATTGTGGACGACTGGATCGAAGAATACAAAGTGAACAGGGACTCAGCGCTTCTGGCACTCATGCAATTTTTCATCAACGCCAGTGGTTGCAAAGGTCGTATTACCCCTGCAATGTCTGCTAGCATGGAACACGCAGCCATCATTCGTCGCATGACAGAAGAATTTGACGAGGTTAGTAAATGGCACAGTTGAAAGTATAAAATATTTACTGCATATCAGCTGATTGAGTAATTAAGTTTCTCAAATGTGCTTTGTTCCTGTAGGTGACCACTTGATTTTCCATCAACATTTGTCATTTTACCTTTGTCTACATTACACTGGTCAGTTAATTTTTGGCCTCCTAATGCTAAATCATCGGATTTTAGTCCTTTCTTAATATCTAGTGGAATGACTAGACAAGGCTCATGAAGAAAGCAGGCTTCTCCTGAATTCTCTCTCTTCCTACTCAAGTTATGCAGGGTGGTGGTGAAATAAGGATACTCACTAATATCAAAAATTGAGCTATTAGCCGACTTTACAAATATATGCAATGATAGCAACTCAGGCTATGCTTCAATAGAAGAACAATGTGCAAGAGGATGTTAATACATCGGATGTTAAAGTTGGTCAATAGCTCAACTTTTGTTTTTGCATTATGAGTAGCCGAAAACCGAAATATCTTGTTGTCTCACTAATCTCTCTAAAATTATCACAGACATTGGAGGTATTAATGACGTCTCAATCTGCTAACTTTTACTCAGTAGTTGTTCTCACACGACCTATTCATATTTCTTTTATGCACTCGTGTTTACAGGAAAGCGGGGAGTATCCCTTGATAATGTCTGGTCAACACTGGAAGAAGTTCCGTGGGAACTTCTGTGATTTTGTAGCGCAGTTAGTCAAACAGTGTCAATACTCCATCATTTACGACCAGTATCTTATGGACAATGTTATCTCACTTCTTACTGGTTTGTCAGATTCGCAGGTCCGAGCTTTCCGTCACACCGCTACTTTAGCAGGTTTGTAACGGTTTCATACGGATGTTTTGTTGGGAAATGAAAAAGCAAAGGGAAGAATGTATCAGAGCTAACTAACCAAGTTCTGTTCTGCTAAATTTATCTACTTCCGGGGATTGCTCTGTCCAAAATTTTGAGAAAGTGGTGACAGTAGTGTCAAATGTATTTATTTATTTCTTTTTTTACAATTCACAGGCAAGCCCATAAACAAAAATTTAGAAACAGCAAGATGGCTTAAGATTACAACATAACAGGATTTTAAGAAATTAGTAACCTCTTGATATTTAATTTGAAAGAAGATCTAAGTGAATGAAATAAATGGATAAATGGGGAGAATTCATTTCCAATTGTATAGATAAGAGATACTACTGATCTATCCATCTAGTTCTTCAGGGAAAGGGGACTATGGAATAGACGCTTGTGCTTGGTAAATCTACCTGGAACATGAAAGTTTATTGAAAAAAGTAGAGAGGGGGAATCAACAAAGATATTTACAATTTATTTATTAATTTTTCTTTGTTTGCAATCTGTTACATTCAAGTAGAACTTTCCAAATATTTCATGCATTAAATATCAAATTAAAATATCCATATAAAATATATATTAAAATATCCATTCAAATTTTTATGGGTATCAGTCAGGTACAGGTAAGATGAGGCTAAATTGTGTTTATGTAAAATTACTCAGTAACCTTTTCTAATGGTTTGTCTTAAATCGAAAATCTGATTGAAGACTTCTTCACTTTTTTTCGTAAGGTTTTCAAGTGTTTTTGATATTTTTTATCATAATTTGCTTCCGTGAAATTTTATCATCCATTTTAAATGAAAAAAGGAGTGGATTTTTACAAGAAGTTTTATTTTTGAGCTTGTGCCAATGAACAGTCTTTTTATTCCAGCAATGAAATTGATGACGGCTCTGGTTGATGTAGCTTTGATCGTCTCTGTAAATCTTGACAACACTCAGCGTCAATACGAGTCAGAGCGGCAAAAAGCTCGTGACAAAAGGGCCAGTGATAGGTTGGAATCCTTAATGTCCAAACGACAAGAACTTGAAGAGAACATGGATGAAATAAAGAATATGTTGACTTACATGTTTAAGTCAGTTTTTGTGCACAGATACAGGTAAAGTAATTCAAACTTGCTTTTCAAGTTTCTTTTGCAAGCTTCATTTTGTCTTATGAAGAAATGAAGAGAAGAAAAAATTTGATGTGGTAATGAATGCATTCATGTGGCATTTTTTTCAATGTATTTAATTAATTAATCTTCTTTCTCCCAATATTCTAATTGATTTATTTGTTAGCAAAGTGAAAAAAAGCAGTATCTCCTATTAAATTGTATTAATTGTATTTCCTTTAGTTGAAAGACAGTTTTTTTCAAGACACAAAAAATTATGTACAATAATTGAAGGGAAATCGACTCCTAATTATCATGAATGCCCTTTACAAAACTTCTTTTTTATCAAATGTCCATTAACAAAGAAAAGAATCTTTAAAGATGCTTTAAGTTCCATTTTTTTTACAATGTTTTCTTCCATTTTTCAGAGATACCTTACCAGAAATCCGCGCCATCTGTATGGCTGAAATTGGAATTTGGATGAAAAAGTTCCATCAAAATTTCCTTGATGATTCATACCTTAAGTACATTGGTTGGACACTCCATGACAAAGTTGGAGAAGTTCGTCTCAAATGCTTGCAGGTACTCAAATCTCATCTGAAAAAATTAAATTTTGAAATATTCTTTTTCTTTAATTCCATCCTCTAAATTCATTATCATGATTTTTATCAATAAATATGATTAATTGTTTAACAATTTCTCTCTAATATTAATGTCTTGCCATTTAAATAAATACTCTAAAAAGTTTTTCAACACAAGTTGGTTTTTGCTAGATTATAAAGCACAGTCACATCATCATGCATCATCATTAATATTTTCATTGCCGAACTGTGGCTGTTATGTACAGTAAACAAATTCCTCCGTAGTCTACTTTATGCATTTGTTTGGCTGCAAGCTTCCAACTCATAAAATTACCTTGTTTCATACCGACTTCGACAGAATTTAATTATCCTATTGTCTCTTGCAGGCATTGCAACCATTGTATGCATCTGAGGAATTAAAAGGCAAACTTGAGCTGTTCACTAGTAAATTCAAAGATCGAATTGTCGCAATGACACTGGACAAGGAATATGATGTAGCGGTTCAAGCTGTGCGCCTCGTTATCAGCATTCTCAAGTAAGAGTTTTGATATTTTTACTGCTTCATTAAAAATTGAATCATTGTTACTATCCACCGGAAAAAGAACCATAGTGATGAGAAAATCAAAATGCAGATATCAGCACTGCTGTGCTAAGAAAAACGTTCCATGAAAATCGGTAGTTGCCGAATTTTCTCCGATAAAATATTAATTTTTGGGAAAAGAAATGAATATTTTCTCTGAAATGTTGAGTTACTTTCTATTAAATTTTGCGTAAAATTCTCCGAAAAATTGGAGGAGAAATATTGCAAATTTCCCTATTAATAATTTGTATTGTAGCAAAGGAAACTGGACGTTTGATGGCTCTTGCGACTTTTTTGTAGTATGGTAGAGCTCCAATGCTCTGTGGTGCATTTTACAGACATATTGGCTCAAAAAACGTAAAACCAAACCACAGTTATAAGTTTTTGAAGTTGACAATTCAAAAATTGTGCTATCAAAGAAAATTCATGCAAAACATCAGTCTGCCATATGTATGGCTCAAGTAGGTCAGTTTGAATGCTACCTATTTCAGCTCCAAAATGTAATAATCTTATTGCAACTTATTTTTTGGAACATCAGTGAGCATCATCTGTTGAAATTTCAAGCTCTGATTTATCTAACCAACCCTCTGATTTCCAGAAAAATTATCTAATGAAAATTTCCCTTTGATCAGAAATACTGCTTTTTCTCTAGGGCTCACAATAGGATCTCATTCTCAAAGAACCACTACTTTTTCCAATTGTATTGCAAAATGTAGTCTAATTGATGATTTATCTATGGGAGGTTCGCTTCTTCCCTTTGAAAAAGCTCAAAAGTGTGCTGACTATGTATCCATAAGGAAGTTTGTAAGTTTGAAAATAGTCTCTATGATATCTCTGGAACATCGTCAAAATTTCTTTTATCCGTACCATCGTCAAATAATCCTTCCTTCATTACTACTATGGTTTCGTAAAACGCAATGCCAGTAAATGGAGGCCTTAATGTCCAATTCAAGATAAAATGTTTGGTTGAATTCCGTATATTTCATGTCATTTTCAACAGGCACCATCGAGACATCTTGACTGACCAGGACTGCGAGCATGTCTACGAGTTGGTGTACTCTTCACATCGTGCTGTAGCGCAAGCGGCTGGCGAGTTTTTGAATGAAAGATTGTTTGTTCCGGATGAAATGATGAGCAACATTCGCACCAAACGTGGAAAGAAAAGGCTGCGTAACACATCCCTCATCAGAGATCTTGTTCAATTTTTCATTGAATCAGAGGTGAGTTGAGATTACGCACTATCATTTCATCATTTCTATCCAAAAATGATATATTATGCCATGTTTCGGCCATTTTGGTTAAATTGCCATCTTAATTTATGTTCCTTCTTTTTCTATGTGCTATAACGTTAAGCCACAACTTTACTAACCATAATTTACTAGTTTTATGGGAATTGTCTACAATGGAGAATTTGCATGCAATTTTCTTATTGCTTCATCTGAAAGTGCTTAAAGAGCTTATTTCACAGTATTTTTTATAATTTTTTTTCTGATTTAGGAAATAATATAAAAATAGATTTAAAAGTGAGAAAATGCACCGCCTAGTGACGTCATCTGGCAGCATTTCTCATTTAAACACACGTATTTTAGCAGATTATACTTACCCTTTTGTCATATCTTCTCCAATAAGAGTTCAATTCGTGAACCAAGGGTATTCTCGTGTTCATCTCACTCAGTAGTTTTCACTGAAACACAATATTCATCAAACTTTAAACACCTGCAAATTCTCTATCAATGGAATCAATGGAAACAATTAATTTTAGGGAAATGATGAATAATATTTTACTGAAGAAGTTGAGAAGTAGTGGAAATTTTGAGACATTGACTCTTAAGTACATGTTTGTGTAGTTTCAGCGTAAATACATCACAACATTCTAAAGTCTAATCCTCTTTTTTTTATATTTTTAACAGTTGCATGAACATGGTGCCTACTTGGTAGATTCACTGATCGAGTCTAATGAAATGATGAAAGACTGGGAGTGTATGACAGATCTTTTGCTGGAAGAAGCTGGACCAGGAGAAGAGCCGCTTGATGATCGGCAAGAAACCAGTTTGATTGAACTCATGGTTTGCTGCGTTCGTCAGGCAGCCACTGGAGATGCTCCTGTTGGTCGTGGCCCCAATCGCAAAGTAGGCAATATTTTTCACATATGAGTTAATCAACAATCAGAAGTGATTTTTAACTCCTATTTATGAGATGTTTGAGTTGTTAATAAATGTTTTCTGTAATGCACTTTCAGTGTGGAAGAAGTCAAGTGTTTTGTGAGGTTATGAGGTCCTGTTAACATAAATCAACATTTACTGAACTTGCTAAACAAACTTTGGCCAAACTCTTTTTAACTTAAATGCAGCCGCATTTTCGAGTTTCACAAAACTATTTTCAACTGAGCTGAAACTTAACTGTTGAGTACTGAGTTCAAGAAATTAGCTTCGCTGAACCTCTGTACAAGTTTACCTGTGAAGCTGGAGCAATAGGTTTTTTTGGGACACTGCAAATTAAATATTTTTAATTTGATGAAATCATAAATAAAAAGAAATGGTAAACTTTGTTTTACAAAATACCCTGTCTTCTAGCTGATTGGTCTGTTGTAAAGAAGCTTCATCGATCAAATATTTTTCTGTTCCAGGTTGCATCTGTGAAAGAAATCAAGCAAGTTCAAGATGACAAGCAAAAGCTCACTGAGCATTTCATCGGAACGCTGCCTCCGTTGTTAGACAAATACAGAGCTGATCCGGACAAACTCACCAACCTCCTCTCCATCCCACAATACTTCGATCTGGAAATTTACACAACTTCTCGCCAAGAAAATGCAAGTTCATGTGTCAATTTCAAGCGGCATTATGCCTCAATCTGATCTATCAAAATATTTAAAAGCCCTTATCTCAGAGAATGCATTAAATTGCAGTTCAGTCAGAGCAATGTCTATTTATTATAGACAAATAATGAGAACATGTTAAAATTAAAAAATTGCGCCTCTGTTTGATTTGTTATTAGAAATGATGTAGGTCTTAATGAGAGAGCAGTTTCAAGTAAATGTAATTTATTCACAATATTTCGGAAGATTATCGGACTGATGGAAATAATTACACATTTTGATGTAATTTATCATTTTGCCCATTTTTAAAAGATCTGTGTGTATCCTGCAATCTGGAATGGTAAATACAGTTCAAAATGTAATCTTGTATTACCTGGTGAGCAATTAATTTTCGAATTTACATGAAATATTGGTGTTTAAATTTTTGTAGGATTTTTTGTTGCAAAAAATTTATTTCACAATTATATTTATGTATTCATTTTTTTACGGATGATTTTTTTTGCTCTCTTAGAATTTGGACCTCCTACTGAAGAAGATGAATGGAATTGCCGAGAAACATCAAGATAAAGACGTACTTGAGACCTGTGCCAAAACTTTGGAACTTTTGTGCTCCGAAGATAATGCCATCATTTATACACGGTGTGATGTAAAGCGCTCAACTTTAATAGATACCCTTGTCAACAAGTACCGAGAAGCAATGGATGATTGGAACTCACTCATTGAAGGGGTATGTATTCTTTTTCACCACTAAGCTCAGCAATAATTTCAATGCAAGAAATTTCTGCAACGGAAGTTTTCAAAATGTGTCTTTCTTCGAAACTAGATAGAACTGAATAACTTCAAGTGAGATTTATTCACAGGACTAATCAAACCATTAGTATCAAACTAAACTAACCTCTTTATTGTGTGTGTTTTTTATTTGTGTCGTACTTTTCTGTTTTTCCAGGCTGAAACACCAGATGATGATGAAATCTATGCTGTCATCAACAGCTTGAAGAAAGTCTCCATCTTTTATTCATGTCACAATTTAGGTGGATGGAACATCTGGCCGAGCATCTACAAAGATTTGAACGAAGCTCATCATGGTCTCAAACAACTTCCAGATGAGGTAAGATAATGAAATTCATAATTTTTTGTATGAGTTTCACCATATGGAAGCCAATAATTTCTAGTAGTCAATGCCAATAAGGCACCAGGGGTGCACAGAGTGCTTGATTGGCCGATTGCGGGAGAAATGTGAAGCCACTTGAAAAGGAATAAAATGTAAAGGCAAAAGGCATGCGGGATCCTTTTATTTTAAATTTAATACTATTTTTTGTGAAGGAAACCATTTATCGAGTTATTTGTTGAGAAGGAAACTATTAAGCTCGCTACTCATTGCAAAGGAAACCGTAAAACTGGTCAAATCTACCTACTCTTTTGCGTTTTTTCTTTGCCATGAACAACAGGTGAGACTGGAAAACTTTGTCCTCAATTTTTGTGAAACTGACTTTCGTCCATCCGGTCAGGGTTTTAAAAACTTCTCACCTGCATGATTAGGGAGTCGCAAGTAGTTGCGTACATACATAAGACTGTTCACGGGAAGGGAATTTGAAAATTGTTAGGCTAATCTGCGAAGTTATTAAAATTAGGAAATATCTTTGAAATACTAGATAGTCGGAAAAAAGTAGCGATAAAAATTCAATTTGAAAAATTCAGGTAAACCAAGGGTTTTTGAATTGAGAAGGCAAAAAATTTTCTGCGTCCCTGTTTTTGGTTTCAGTGTAAAAGCAAGGAAACTCAGGGATTTCAAAGTTTAAAAAAATCTGTGAACCCTATTTCTGTGTTTTCAGGCCATTAAATACTGCATCTCTACCTGTTACTTTGGAATCCTGTGGGATCTACACCACCTGGAAGAACTTGTCGAGGGCGGTGGCGGCAGCGATATCGAAGATAACGCAATCCAAATCAAAGCTCGTCTCATCAATGTTATGGATTTGTTCAAAGACATGCTCCTCACACAAAAAATGCAAGACCTTAAAGAAGAATCTTATCTATCAATCTGCGACCTGCTCATCATTTTCTGCAACCAGCTGGTTTCAAACTCGACACCTCTCCTAGCTCACTTAGTCTATGAACCCAATCAGTCACTCCAGATTCTCTTAAATGATTTTATTCAAACAAACGTTTTCATCTATGAAGAAGAGGGAGAAATGGATGAGCACTCCAAGATTGAAGAGTTGCACAAAAGGAGAAACTTCCTAGCTTCATATTGCAAGCTGATCGTCTACAGTGTACTCCCAACATCAGCAGCGGCTGATGTTTTCAAGCACTACGTCAAGGTATGCTCTTACTTTAATTCGCTCTTTTATATTATGACCAATAATTTTTAATAGGTGTATATGCGACTTCAAATGCTAACACGACTTGTTGCTCACCATTTTGTGTGAAATATTTTATCAAACAAAAGATAAAATGATAAAAAATTATTGGCAATATTTCACCTTTCAGTTCAATTGATTAGCATGATTGATGAGGAGAAAATGTAATTAAACTCTAACCCTCTCTAAAATTTGCTCAAGTGCAAAAAAACACAACTTTTTATTTCTGTTCTGTTTATTCGCAGTCATACAATGAATATGGAGACATCATCAAAACAACACTAAGCAAAGCCCGTGAAATTAACAAGGTCAACTGTGCTCGAACGATGGTTGTCAGTATGATTGCTCTCTTCAAAGAGCTTCAACAAAATGCTCGAGGTTATCGCATCAACAGGCAAAATGAGGAATTCGCCAGTCTAAAGGTAATCTGGTTAAAAACTTATTTGTTTCGCTGATAAATTTCAAAAATTATTCATACCTAAAGGCTGAGGCTGCTACTAAAGTTTGGAACGAGTAATTTTTAGTTGAAAAAGGAATGAAAATGAGTCAAATTAGCTCCTAAGTAACTCAGTCATTTGTACAGCAATGTAAAGGTGATCAGGGTTTCTGCGTCGGTGCTTACTTGACTTTATGATGAAGAAAAATTTCAAGGCCTTGAATATGCTTGAATTTTACTCTTCATCAGTTTTCAGCAATTAATCGTCATCGTTAAGAAGTAAGAAAGCAGTTGACATGAACTAAATCGTTTGGGAAGATAGTTCTCTCCTTCGTGAATTGCGATCCACCCTCTACTATGATATCCAAAAGTTGCTGACTTGGACTGTGAGTCCTTGCAATAATATTTGTAGAGGTGCCACTTCTCCATAATGCGCAACCATTTGAAGCTCACTACGTCAGTAAGTTTCATACCAAAAAAGAAAACCGGACAGAATCACCTTCATTAAGAATCACGATGTAGGGAGAAAACCGCGTGAATTCAAGTGAGCCTAGTTTTTTGTGAGGAAACAGATTCAAAAAAGAAGTTGTTAATATTTACCATCTTGCACAATCATCTACTATCTTGTTACTCTCATAAGAGAAATCCTGCATCATTCATTACTTTTTCTTTGCAGGAGTTAGCCAAAAGATTTGCCCTATCATTTGGACTGGATGCTGTAAAGAATCGCGAGGCTATCACTGTTCTGCATAGAGAAGGGATTTTGTTTGCTGTCAGCACCCTAGAACAGGAAAATGATCCAACTGGGCCACCCCTAAACTTACCTTTCTTAGAAATCCTCACAGAATTCACCAACAAGCTTCTGAAGCAGGACAAACGCATTGTGTAAGTTCCGGAAAATTGTCTCTTATTTAAGCTTGAAGTTTTTATTGCATGATCAGACTTTCAAAGGAAATTTTGGAATGAACCATTAGACAGGATAATAATTAAAATTCCACAAAACATGTTCTCTCATCGAAATTATACGCAGTATCCATTGAACATGTTGCAAATGTATAAAGTTAACTTTGGTGTGAGATACCAGCTTTGATATTTTACGTAAGTATCAGATGATTCACACCTCCTGATCTCGGGAGAAACCGAAATCAACATAACTCAAACCAGTCACTGAAAACAAATGTATCGTTTGACACATTGATGGAACTGTGCTCTATTAAATAACCTTTCTCCTCTGACATGGTATGTACTTCTAAAACTGTTACGAAACATTTAGTAGTCCAAGAAAATTAAGCCATTGCAATACATACTGAAATTAGATCTGTGCCAGATCTGGCTCAAGTACATTTTGGTTTCTTGTTGAGTGCAACGTTTGGTCAAATACATCAAATACAGAAAGTGCTAATTACTTACCAGTGACTTTAATTTCTGGATTTTTTTATGTGCTCACCGTCTTTTGCGTGAAATTTCGATGAAGACGCATGCCTAGTGATGTATAATTTCTAATATTATCCAGTAGTCCATCATTCGGAACCTAAGTAAAAATTGTTATCACTAGGCACATGTTGGTGCATATTTTTAATTTTTTTTTTAAGTCTGCGAAATTAAGTAATCAGCCATTTTTTAATGTTTGTTCTTTTAGTAATCATGAGATATTAAGATTCTAAATCTCTGAATTTATTTTTATCATCTTAATTACAGATTGCAGTATTTAGATCGGCGCATTTCAGCTGGCATGCCCTCTAGCAGAGGAGAAGATTGGCAACCATTGGTAATGTACAGAAATAGTTTAGTGCACGGAGAAAGTGACCAAATGCCTCAAACTTCTAAACGAGCTTACGGAAGGAAAAAGAAAGAAAACTGTAAGTTTGCCTCCTAATTCTATTCTTACTTGCTATTTTTTTCTCTACTGGCCAAAGAAGTAATTTGCAACTATCTGTTATTTCATATGGTAAAACTGCTCTATACCAGTGTCTAGCTGAAATTATCAGTGGAAAACAAAACTCTCCTAAAAGTGAAATTTCTGGAAGCTAGAGATCAAGGACAATTATGAGGAAAAAACAATTATGGCTCCTCCAAGTGGGGCAGTTACACTTTTCTTCAAACCTTATCGATGGTTAAATGTGAAAAATGTTTATCTCAATTGCAATGTTTACAAATCTCCAATTATATTTTATTCTTCAAGAATGATTAATCAAACTTTCTCCTCACAATTTTGTGTGATTTTATAAGAATGAGTGAATGGAATTCACAGAAAAAGTCAATAGAATTTTTTGATCAGTTTTTTTTTTAAAAGATTTATCATGAGTGGAGCCTCACAGCATCGCAATCTGAGGTACACCTCCAGCTATACCTGTGTGCGAAAAAAAGATCTCAGTATCTGTTGAATTTCCAATTTTAGGATTATTGAAAAAATCAATGGAATGTGAGATTAAGATCAAATTTGCCTACGAGGTATTATTAACAAGAAACAAAACTCACATATTAATGTATTTCATGAAAACGGTGTGTTGTGCATGGGGTAAACACTGTCAGCCTCGAGATAGAGAGCTCGGATCCATCCATACAATGGACCACTAGACAAGGTACGAAGTTAAGCATTCTAATACATGTTTCTCGACCAAAATTTCATGTAGAACTCGAATCCAGCAACAAAAATTACTGAAATTAACTCTTAACCAAGATATTTAATGTTTCTTGACCGTGAATTCAAACCTCCCGCTCATGAAAACTCAATGGTCTATGTGAGTCAAATCGCACACTAAACATTACCGTGGCAGTCTCTGCAATACGGAATACGACAACCTCAATCTTGACGCTTTGGTTCAGCTATGGCATATTGTTTACTCTTTGAACGATAAAGGGTAGGAAAGGAACAATGCTCATTTGAGAAGTTTGCCACAACTGTTGTAGGGCGTGATTTGACTCACGAGTATTGCTTTTCTTATGACCGGGCAGTTTAAATGTCCCGCAACCAATGTAAAATTAAAACGTTAATATCTTAGTTAGGAGTTGATTTCAGTCATTTTCGATGCGTGTTCTACGTTAAATTCTGGTTTTAAAACTTGCATCAGAATGCCTAAATTCGTACCTCATCTAGTGATCCATTGTTTTAGTGAACCTATTGTGCTGTGCTGGGGAAGACTATTGGACGGTGTTAGTCGGCAATCACATAACTCGTTTGCGGTGTCTGAAAATCTCCGCCTCTATGTTATTTTTTTAAAGGAGAACAAATGGACATCATTCCTTGAAGTTTTTGCAGAATTTTCTTCGCACAGAGAAGAAAAATCACGGCAGTTTTAAACAATTGCCGTTGAGTAGTTTTCCCTTTAAAAAATAAAGTATGACAGGAAGTCTGCGACGTTGCAAACCGAGTCATGTGGTTGCCGACTTACACCGTCAAATTGTATGCTAGAGGATCAGCATTGTGGCTAAATATCAATCTGATGCAAATATTTTGCGTTGACTGATTTGTCCTAGTGGGTAATTCCCTTAGCATTGCGATACCTCAGAACTAAAATGCGTTTTACTCTGACTAATCCTTATTTTAATGTAATGTAGTTCACCTGTTGGAAAAGGAGTCTTAAAGTGTCAACGATCATTATCATCCACTTTATTAATCCAATCAACGGAATTTCCTATCAAATATTCAAAGTGAAAAATCGTCCGTCGATATTTTCAAAAAGTAGGTCCTCCACAGACTTGACGTAACTCATATAACCTCCTCAGGATTTCATCTATTTTTATGATCCGAAGTATTATGGCGTCGTATCTTTTTTTATGTCAATACTAATTCTCTGCACGTCTTAATCAATTTCAGATGATGAAGAGGGTGGTGAAGATATGGAAGGTGGCGGCTCTGATGATGAATACGGAGGGTATGTATTTTAATTTCATAGAAGTACCGAGTGCCCAGTCATGCGCAGTTTTCAAAATTCCCTTGTGTGTAGTTTAGTTCATGCTCTATTCAGTTGTTTTGTTAGTGTTTAGTGGTCCACTATTAGTAAATGTTTCCCACTAATGCAAATAGCTGAAAATTGCACATATTTTATTTTCAATGTTCCCTGTTCTGAGACACATTTGATCTCAATTTTATAGTATGTCTTTTAATTTGTGTCCCCATTGAAATCGATTTTGTGGGTCAAACTTACTGTAAGGAATTTGACCTATTAAAAATGTAATTGGTAGCATGAGTTTTTTTGTCTCATGATGTTAGCGTTTCTCCAAATATTTGCCATTATCCAGGGAACATGTTCCATATTTTTAATTCCCAATACCTGTGTTATTCATGTTTTTTTTTCTTCTTTTTTTTCCTTTCTTTATTTTGGTTAATTTTGATTCCCTACTTGGAAGAACCACTCTCTATACCTGTATGTCACTAAATTTTCCTTCATCTTAATTTTATTTTATTTCTGAAATTATCCTCATTGGTGCATGCACTGCAAAAAGAAATAAATGTGATTTTGTCAGGGAACATCTCTATCTGTCACATAAATGCTCTTATTTGTAAAATTACCTGTTATACAAAGACCTAGGATCCATTTTCATTTTTACATTTGGCTAATCTACAAGTGCATGCATCAGCCAATATATATATACATTTTGCAGAGAGCTATTGAGATAAAAATTGAATGTTGGGAATATGCACGTAGATATGTGATTAACAACTGACCCTCAAACCTTTAAGGATTTACATACTTAAATTAGTTTTCTCCATGAAGTAATGTCCAGCTATAACGGATATCTCTGTTGTATCTATTGTATGCACATCAAGTTTCACGCTAGTTTTTAACTGTCCTCCCTCTTGAATATTTTATATTGACAGTTTGACATTCTTAGTTGAACTAGTTGTTTTGTTTTTTGTTTAATTTTTTGTTTTTATTTTAATTTTGTTTTTGATTTCAGTTTATTTTAATTTTACCATTCATTTTTGTTTCTGTTTTTTCCCTGTTCCTGTTTTACAGCTATTAAATTAGGTGTCGTCAATTCTAAACTAACGCGAAGCTTTCGGCATTCCTACCTGATCAGTACGTAGTATTTCAATTGAGTTTGCGTTGAGTTTTGCAGCTGGTTTTTGATGTGCCATTTACTTGTTTATATTTTTTCCTCGTAGTAATACACTAATGCCATTCTTATCGGTGTGTGTACAGCTAATCATTCGCTCTTCCTCGTGATTTCCAAGGTGATGGGTGCTACCAGATTGACAATTCTAAGTCTTTATCAATAGTTCTGATTTTAAGGTATTGAACTTAGAAAATAATCTACTAAAGTTGAAGAGGTGTTCGTCAAACAACTCTTTAATTTTAGTTTCAATTACTCTCAAGTTATGTTTTCAGAACTGATGGATATAGACATCTCCCATGATTTTAAATTTCTTTTTTCTTTCTTTGCGAAGATGAACTCAAAAGTCATTCAATTGAATTCTATCTACATCCATATGACCTTTTTTTTTTCTTTTCGTCAAATTGAACTTGACTAATTTTTTTAGTTCGGCAACCTTTGACGCTTTTTGATTTTTCTTTTTCATACAGTAATATCTTGATTATTTGATGAACTGTGGTGGAAATTTGAACTGGATACTAAAAAAGCCGTATAATCGAAATGTATAAAAACATAAGATATGTATGGATTCAAACAAAAAAAAATAAAGTAAAAAGAAGAAAAATATTGCGTAAACATCCCTCATTGTCGCTCTGAATAACTGAAGTGCCATGTAAGTTCTGAGGAGATAACCAAGGTATTACTGTATCCTTGTTTGGGTGAACTTTGTTCCTCACCTTACTTAATTTAACATTATGCGCTCTTCTCATATTTAGACTTTCATTTTCTGCTATGAAATCATGAACAACAGCCATGGAGTTAAGAAAGTGTGGGAATTTTTTGTTTTTCACACTTTCATCATCAAGATTCTTCCACTTTAAAAGCTACCTCTGTGCACATAGCTTTCATTCCATACCTTTTGCCACTTTTTCTGGTGTGAATAAAGGTGGAGGAAGAAGTTTCTAAATGATGCACCTTAAAACAAATGCTTCTCATATAGTCGCTGAGTATATTTTTGGAGTAACGGTCTACGGTCAACGGAGTCTTTCTCTACAAATGAAGAATTTGCTTTTTTTTTTAAAAAAAATTTTTATTGTTTTATCTGAGAGTACGTAGTTAGCGTTTAAAAATTTCCTCTACTACCTTTTTCCGTACCATAATTTTTCAAGCTGGAAGTTCGCTTTAAAACTGAAAGTACCACTTCAACTTTGTTTCTCAAAGAAGAAAGTTTGTCGGAGGTCTGTATTTGTATTTGAACTGATGTACTCTTTGTAAGAAGGAATAGCAATGAGCAGACCTGTTAACTGTTTGTTTCATTTTAGCAACTGGAAATATGTAATGAATATATTTCTGGTCTAATTTCGTCTTAGTACACATATAATTTTTGAAGTTATTAGCTGATTAATCAGTAAAAGCATGGATTTTTTATGAGAGACATTAAGATGCAAGTTTTTCTGAATTTGAAACATCACTAAGAAAATTAAGCTTTTGCAAACTAAATATTTTTCTCCTCACCTATTTGCATTACCAGCTGATAGCTCTCTTCTCTTCTCTGTATCTCGTTTTTTATTTTTCAAGGATCTATGGAGTGCACCATCAGTCTCACCTATTATAATATTTTCCCCTCGCTCTTAGACATCACCATTGTTCTTACTATTCTCGTATTTTATTATTTAGCATTTCCAATAATTTTTCATCACTTGGTTCTTGGTGAGATTTCTTTGACTCCAATAGTTCAAGAAACTGGTTGTGACATATTAAGCTTGGCTTTTGTGGTGTTGTGTTGGTTCCATTCATTTTGTGATAAAAATTGAAAATAAGTTTTTGCTTTTCAGCTTGATAATTTGCTATGATACAGTGGATAACAACAATGCTCCACAAGAAACAAAAAATTGACTCAGTTCAATATTCAATGTTTGTTCAAAAATATGAATTTTAAAACTACTGTGAGTAGTTCGAGGTTTCAGTCCAAAAAACTGACTGATATTTTCCATAAAGTAACAGTTCTCTTAATTTTGTTTTTCCAAAATTGATGGAATACCTCAGTCCTTCCTGAATAATTTAAAAACCTCTAATTCCAAGGAAAAGCCAATTCCTCATGAAAGCCCTCTTAAATGTAAATGCTACAAATGTACTTGGTTCCCTCAGCCAATCAAAATTTTCGAGTCAGTTGCAGCACCTCTAATAATTCAAAGTTAAGCGGAAAATTTATTCTGCAATTTGGAGTTATCTATTTACACTGGAAAGATTTGTAGGTATTTGAATACGCTACAAATGTCAGCACATTCAGAAATTCAGGAAAGCTGCATGTGAACACTAGACCAGCTGATTTTTGCTAGCATGAAAGAATAGTATTTTTTGTTGAAATTGTGTCCCAAAGTTAAGGCAAAATAATGTGAATAAGTGAAGTATGTAAGTATAGTTTAAAAAAAGGCAGTGAAAAAATACAGGCCAATTTTTACCCTTCATTAAATTGAGATTCACTTATTTCTAATTAATTTTCGACTCTTTTTGATATAAAATCTTAATTTTTCGAAAAAATTCCTCGGCTCTATGAATTTCGAATTATAAAGAGGACAGCGTTATTCTATGAGCATTTAAGTAATTTTCTTTTCATATCTTTCAATTTAAGTAATGTAACCTGAAAGATTAAAGGAGATAGCAAAACCAGTCGAGAATGCATTAACTATCACCGTCTTGGGTAGGCGTTGATCTTAAAACTTTCAAGATAATTTTCAATTCTAATTCAAATCAGTCGATATTTCATGTTGTATCCTCATTCTCCAGCTATTTTCACCAGTTAAAATTCCTCTAAAACCTCCTTATAATCTTCGAATTTCTTTGTCTAATCTAGTTTTTATTTTTCAGAATGGCTCAACACATGGAAGACATCGGTAATCAAAAAAAGAAGAGGCGTGTCGCAAGGTCAGTCTAAAAGCTCTCCGATTTTTTTCTTTTGTCAATAAAAAATGTTTTTGTTTTTTGCTTTTTTTAAGTGACTCAAACATCTTCAAACTACATGCACAGAGAATGTATGAATTCCAGCCAAACTAAATCAATGGACTTTCAGCCGTAATGAGCTGTAAACAGGTTTAGCACTCGTAATCTTGAAAAATCGGTTGAAACTTCCAATATTTTGCTTTTCATCAACTACAGCACATTTTGAGACTTATTTAGACTGAAATAATTTAATTCTTAATTCAATGTATTCAATTAAAAGTACTTAATGTGACTGGTTTGGTTGTATGTTTGGATGAATCAAACGAAATATTTTCAAATTTTGGTCTTGGCTTCTGCCAAGATGGTAACATTTATAGAAGGAAACCAACTCGACTCTCGAGCTGGATCCCTTCAGTGAATTTCGTTTTCACTTAGGTGGGAACATGGTTCAAACCGCCAAAAAGTACCGTCAGTTCCCCAGGTATGCTAGACCTTCAACAGGGGAACATGTACAGTTGCATCTCTCGATGGTGTAAGACGGCAATCACATAACTCGGTTTGCAACGTCGCAGACTTCCTGTCATACTTTATTTTTTAAACGGAAAACTATTCAATGGCAATTCTTTGAAACTGCTTTTTCTTCTCTGTGCGAAGAAAATTCTGCATAAACTTCAAGGAATGATGTCAATTTGTTCTCCTTTAAAAAAGTAACATAAAGGCGGAGATTTTCAGACACTGCGAATGAGTTATGTGATTACCGACTTACACTGTCGCTCTGTTTTGATAAAGATGTTGCTTGCCTCTAACCTCAAAAGTATAGCAATTTTTCTTTCAAAACCTAACCAGTGAGATGTTGACATACTTCTAAGAAGTCTGAACGCCCAATCATCCCGAACTTTAAGAAAATTGGGATTATATCAATTGTGTTTGAAGAACATGCTTGTTTTAAATTAGGGAAAATGATTAGGCTCCTTCAGATCTACCGTTAACTCAATTTTCCCAAATATCGTGTTGGTTCCCTTCTGCTAAATGCGCTTCAACCTCTGGTTAAAACATTCCATTAATGTTCTTCCTGCAAGTTGAAAAAAAAGTTGATAGTATCAGATAAACCGTAGAATTTTGCTTCTGGTAAAATGACTCCCTGGAATTTCTTATTCTGGATCCTCATAGTGTGCAAGTGGATGTGTGTCATGTCAAGAAAGCAAGTGTGAATTTGAGACTTTACTAATGATTTGACTTTTATCAATACTTCTAGGACCGCCAGGTTTTCTCCACCAAATCAAATTGATGAAAACTCATCAGAAATGCAAATTGACCTATCGACCTCAAGTTTCTCACACCGCCCGCAGCGCCAATGCACAACCCGATCTCTTGCTTACCGCTATGTCGATCGTTACTCTGACGATGATGAAATCTAAACTTTTGTAAATATAACTTCTGTCCACTCACACTTAGTTTAATAGATCAATCAAATCAAAGAAAAACGAATGTGTACCTATTTGTGTATCTTTTCCCTTTGTAAATTTTCCTGTGAAATTTAATTATTTTTCTTTGAACAAGAAAAAGAAAAATTAAATAAATTAGCTCGTGTAAAAATTTCCCAACCCCTCAAAGTAGAAGCAGTTGGCACTCTTTTCTTGTGTAAATCAACTTTATAATTTCAATTTTAATAGTTTTTATCCACTTCGCACTGAGTCATCTGATCTCTTGCATTATGTCATTTTGATTGTCAAGTACTGGGATGATGACAACACTGAAACTATTTGAATTGTTGTACATATGTGTTTTATTTATTTAGACTTAATTTATTAGTTTTACTTGTATTCAGGAAAATGGCTATTGTCAAGGTACTTTTTTTGGTAAAATGAATTTGTTTTGTAAAGAAAATGAGTTTTTGAAAAATAAATTCTCTTTGCACTTTTAAAAATTTCATTTGGATACCTATCATACTTTGACTTGATGAATTGCAGGTGTCCACTATCCACTGTTTTCTCTGTTTGACCATAATTGAACCGCGTTAAGCAGAAAGGAACCAAACCACATCACGAGTCATTGGGCAATATAACTTTTTACATGAAAACAGTCGTGCGGATTTTTGTTCAGTGAATTTCCTGCATAGTGAGAAGCAAATTCCCTAAAATTTTCCAAAATAAATCGGCACAAACGTTCTTTAGTAAAAAATTAAATTACTAGGTTAAATTTGGCAATAGGTGATGTTGCTTGGTTCCTTTCTGTTAAACGCAGTTCGATTGAATGTTCATTTTAAAAATAATGAATCGAAAAAAATCTCAGTTTTGTATTCAAGTCACCACCAACAAAACTAAATTAGGCAAACCACTTTCTTCAGAATGGTTTGCTCTTGAATGCAAAAGTGACCTTAGGTTTTTTTTTCATCATCTGCAAATTTTTTGACAAATCAAATTTTTTTAAAAATGCGTCCCTCGGTACACGTAAAAATTCCGATGAGTCTAATTTTACCTCTTTAGTAGTTCTATCTCTTGTTATTCATTATCAAACCGACAGGATACAGCCCCTCATAATATATTAGTCACCTAATTTGTTGCTTCCTAATTGAAAAAAAGGTAACTCCGTTCCAACGTTGCAAAATTGATTTAAAACAATTTAATTTTTTTTGAATAATATACCTGTTAATTTTTCCCCAAATTTTTTCTGATTCTTATACGAGATTTGAGAAAAAATCAGCAAAATTTTCTCTTAGTGATACAAGAGACAGCACCCTCAATAAGTTGAGTTATGAGAGAAACCAAACACGCGATTTGGCCTAGAACTTGACTTAGAGAGAAATGATAACGAGGAATTGAGATGAAAAGGAGAAGCCCTCGGCGCGGCGATCGGCATGTAACACGTATTAGTGCCTACAAGACTGCACGAATACTTCGCGCATTGCATCAAACACAGTGCGGTCATTGCGGTCAGCGTGAAACGGATAGCGCCTACAAGAATGCAAGAATACTTCACGCATTGCGCCAAACAGTGCGGTCAGCGTGAAACGCATAGTGCCTACAAGACTGCGTGAATACTTCACGCATTGCGTCCGCCACGGTGCGGTCTGCGCGGCGCGGCGGCGGAAGTTAAAATCATTGAACCACATTTATGTTTGTTCTTTCATAATTGTTTCGTTCATTTCTTATGAATGGAAGGCCTTGTCCACACAGAGATAGGTTTACGAAACTCAACTTTCGCGCAAAGTTTCGTGAACTTTTGTTGGCAGTGTTGACAGGGCTTTCCCAAAATATGTGTCCAACACGAGTGAATGCGTCTTATGCACCCCTCCCCCGCTGGCACGTTCATTTGATGGTTTTTATCGAGTTTCAAAACGAATGAGAAGGGGGCGGCAAAATATAGGCGGCCCATGGGCGGCAAGTAGGTGAATCCGGTCCTGTTACAGTGTTTTCAAAATCGTGCAAATTCCTCGTTTCTTTCAAAAATACTTAATCCATGTCCAGTACCTATTAAACTTTGCACAATTATTTCCCTTTAAAATGAACAATTTTTTGGTGAGAAGCAAAAATTTTTGCTATTTTGCCTTGCCAAGGAAAAATGCAGTATGGACCTTCAGGCGTTGCCAAATTTCCTTTGATAAAACACGAATTTCCTGGTAAATTTATAAATGTTTTCCTCCCATTTTTCTGATAATTTTTTTCGCAATTATTTCATCTATAGTTCCTAAAAATTTCAAGGAAAAATATGTATAACTTTTCTAAAAAATGAACATTTTATCGAAGAAAATCTGGCAACTCTCGAATATTCATACGGCGTTCTTCCTTAGCACGGCAGTATCCTAAGAGATTCTGTGGATAATTATGAAGACGCAACATTTTTACATCACTGTAAATACTGTAATCGCGCTGGCTCCTTTTTGCTGAATGCGCGATCCAATTGTCAGGGAGTCGCACCAGAGTGTGTCAGGGAAATCAGGGAATTCAGTTTTCCGATTTCTGTGGCAACCCTGATATTTCGTTTTCACGAACCGGGGTCACTTTTCCCGCGGACACTCACATTCTGCCGTGCTGAGGAAGAACGCCGTATGAACCTTCGAGAGTTACCAAATTTCCCCCGATAAAACATGTATTTTTGACGACATTCATGCGTATTTTTCCTTGAAATTTTCACTTATTTTAGATTAAACTGCGTACGAAATAGTCTGAAAATTTTGAGAAAAAATATTCACAATTTTCCCAGCGAGGTCATTGTTGAGGATAGGTGAAAATCTTACAAGAAAAAACTTGAAATTTCAATGGCACCTCGTCACCCGGGCATGCTACACTGCTACAGGCATATTCATTTACTCTTATACTGCCGCGCTAAGGAAGAACGGCGTATGAACATTCAAGAGTTGCCAAATTTCCCCCGATAAAACATGTATTATTGACGACATTCATGCGTATTTTTTCTTGAAATTTTCATATATTTTAGATTAAACTACGTATGAAATTGCCTGAAATTACCGGAAAGGAATATTCATAATTTTCCCTGTAAATTCGGTTTTTATTTAAGAAAATTTGGCAACATCTGAAAGGCTCATACGGCGTTCTTCCTAAGCACGGCAGCATTCCGGTCGTCGTTTTCCCTACGATTTCGACCCGTCCGTCGGGTGAAGCTTATTTTCCCGCTCGGTCGCGGTGCCCATGAACGACACGGCCGAGAACC
>NW_017566832.1:4916166-4946806 GCF_001854935.1 Bemisia tabaci
CGGGGCGGAACCTTCGTAATTAAGAGCGCGTAATCGCACGGTCGCATGCCGGAAGGAAAAGACTTAAACGCTTCCTGTTTTCGCGCACGTGGAGTCGGAGTCGCGTCGCCGATTCCGCGCGAAAATCCCGCCGCTCCACGTCGGTTCTCGCGGTGCGACCCGAGAGTTCGGCAACAAGTGTTTTGCGCGTGCGGAGGTACGGGTGGGCATACCCCCCCCCCCCCCCCCCCCNNNNCGCCGCCGTACCGATACGCCGAGCGCAGTGGATTTACGTGGGTAACTTTGCAAGCGTAGCGAGACGAAATCCAGACTGCGCGGAGACTTAAAGACGGTCGCGCTACAACGATGCCGGATGAGATGGTTATATTTTAGCTTACCCAGGCCAGGGAATGTCATTGAATTTTAAAAAGTCAGGGAAATGGACAGGGCCGGATTTACTTACTTGCCGCCCATGGGCAGCCTGTATTTTGCCGCCCCCTTCTCATTCGTTTTGAAACATCAATAAAAAACCATCAAGTGAACGTGCCGGAGGGGGATAGGCGTATAAGACGCGTTTACTCGTGTTGGTCACATTTTCTGCGAAAGCCCTGTCAACACTACTAGCAAAAGTTCACGGAACTTGGCGCGAAAGTTAAGTTCCGTAAACCTATCTCTGTATGGATAAGGCCCTCCATTTATAAAAAATGAACCAAAAAATTATGGAAGAACAAACATAAATGTGGTTTAGTAATTTTAACTTCCGCCGCCGCGCCGCGCTGACCGCACTGTGTTTGGTATGTGTGAGGTATTCCTGCAGTCTTACATGCGCTATGCGTTTCGGGCCGACCGCTGCTGCACTCACTGCGTTTGACGCAACGCGTGAAGTATTCATGCAGTCTTGTAGGCGCTAAGCGTTTCACGCTGCCCGCCGCTGACCGCAGCGACCGCACTGTCTTTGGCGCAATGCGTGAAGTATTCATGCAGTCTTGTAGGCGCTATTATGTGTTACATGCCGACCGCCGCGCCGAGGGTTTCTCCTTTTCATCTCACGTTCTCGTCATCGTTGCTCTCTGCGCCGCGCCGTTCCAGGCCAAATTCCGTGTTCGGTTTCTCTCTTAGTCTTAACTCGACTAATTAAAGGTGCTGTCTATTGTATCACAGAAGGGCGACAAAATTAGAGATATAATCTCTGGAAATGAGAGATTTTGTCACCTTTTCTCGTTCGTCATTTTTTTTTTCTGAATCCGATTTTTCTTTATAGCTACATTTAAAGAAATTGCAAAATTTGCCGCTCCCTAAATTTGCCGCCATGGGCCGCGGCCCATTTGGCCACCCCCTTAATCCGGCCTTGGAAATGGAGATGTCGCATGTGTGAGGGATTTGAGATTTGACCATTGACTCTTATGTAAAAGTTCGCGAGAAACACGATGGTGGCACTGGTTTTCTCTGAAATCATCTCCCAAGCTCAAAAAAAGCTCTCAAAGTGAGGCCAAAATGGAGGGGATATCCCACCCTACCCTGAGAGTCCACCTCTACATAGACAAACTCTCCATGCAAAGAAAGGGAGCAAATACATTGGCAGGGCTGCAACTTTATTTGGGGACTCCAAAACTGAAAACACGGCATCTCTGCTAATGTATTTGCTCCCTATCTTTGCATGGAGAGTTTGTTTTGATGTAGACGCGGACTCTCAGGGTAGGGTGGGATATCCCCTCCATTTTGGTCTCACTTTGAGAGCTTTTTTTGAGCTTGGGAGATGATTTCAGAGAAAAACAGTGGCACCATCGTGTTTCTCGCGAACTTTTACGTAAGAATCAATGGTCAAATCGCAAATCCCTCACACATGCAACATCTCCATTATCAGCCTCCTGCTTGTCGCCAAGAATCTAGTGGAGGATCTCGATTTGCTTCTGATCTTTGTCAATGTGGACGATGACATATTGGATCTGAAGCATGGCAGAAAAAGAGGCGGAGATAATGCTGAAGCGCATTTTTGTGCAGAAAACCAAGGTGAAGGGAGTGGGACTCTGGCGCAACGCGGCGCGCGGCGGACGCAGCCGAATGGGGATTTTTCATGTGGACCAATTATTATTCATGTGGTATTAAAACTACGGAAGTCGAGTCGAGCAGGTTGTCGCTGCATTGCCGCACTGCCTTGCTAAGGAAAAACGCCGTATGAACATTTAGGCGTTGCCAAATTTCCTTTGATAAAACACGAACAGCCCTCGGGGGGTCGGGCTTCTTGAATGCCAAGTTGGGCACCCTTGGGGGTTGATCTTCTTGGATGTCTGGTGGGGCAGCCCCTGGAAGTTGGGTCTCTAGGGGGGCAAGTGGGGTAGCCCCTGGGGGCTGGGCTTCTTGCATGCCAAGTTGGGCACCCTTGGGGGTTGGTCTTCTTGGATGTCTGGTGGGGCAGCCCCTGGGAGTTGAGCTTCTAAGATGGCAAGTGGGGTAGACCCTGGGTGTTGGGCTTTTTGGATGCCAAATTGGGCACCCTTGGGGGTTGGTCTTCTTGGATGTCTGGTGGGGCAGCCCCTGGGGGTTGGGCCTCTAGGATGGCAAGTGGGGTAGACCCTGAGGGTTGGGCTTCTTGGATGCCGGGGGTGGCACCCCGAGGGTTGGGTTCCTTATATGTCAGGTGGGGCTGTCCCCGGGGGGTCGGTCTCCTTGGATGTCAAGGGGGGCAGCCCCTGGTAGTTGGGCTCCTTGGATGCCAAGTGGGGCGGCCCCTGGGGGTTGGGTTCATTGGGTGCCAGAGGGGGCACCTCCGGAGGTTTTCTCCCTAAAAAACACGCATCACATTGCTGAAATTCGTACCCTGTTGCCTGGGTTGATGATTCGCCTTCAATTAGCTGGATATGCAAAATGACTGTCGTGACGCACGAATAGTGGTATCAGAATTTTGCATTAAGATTACGCAGTGGGTTGAAGGCGCTCTTCTGTAGGTATCCCATCTAGGGTCCTGTACAACGATGTTGACCAAGAATGTTCATAATTTTTAAGGCTTCAATCGAGCCGTAATTTTAAGAAATGCCCGAAGAACATTATTTTTCGTTCTAAGATTGTTTTTCGTTTGTAAGTCTTATTTCAAAATTGAGAGCCCAAACGCTCGGTTCAGATTGTGGTTTTTAAGTCCTCTTGCTTTGGTCATCGTATTCGCATGCAGAACTAAGAGTCGCCGTTTACAAGATCGCAACTTCGTCAAAAAGAGGTTTTGAATTTAAAAAGTTTCTCTTTATTTCAAAATGGGCTTTTATCGATGAACTGTGAACAATCAAAATTAAAGAAAAGGTTGCCATTTCTGATGTTACGAAACTGATTATTGACTTGAGGTGAAATCGCGTTTTAGGGTGATTCGGCAGGTTCTGTAAGGTATGAACGCGTGCGGCCAAATGTGCGGAAAATTTGTCTAAATGAACAACATTTAGCATGATTTCACACGGTTGGCTTAGTTTTCTCAAACAATTTTCAGAATACTCTTTTTCGTACTTCAATGAAGCCATAGTAGAAACTGTAATCAGTCGTCAGTCGCACTTATTGTATAAATTGCGTTTTTTGCCAATCGAAATTACAGGCAAAGCACAAATCTACCATCCACAGTATAAACGCCGTGACTCCACCCAAAATTGTTTCCTTTTTTCCAACACGTAGGTACTGTTCGATTACAAGAAAAGTCATTTACCACAATGTTTCATTTTTTCATTTTTAGTTCCTAATGGTGTGGTGGAGTTGTATTGAAAAAATGAAGGATGAATATTTGTTGGGTTTTTTTTATAAAACAGCATTTTTATCATAAAAAAAATTTAAAAAGTGTTGAATGGAGATACGGCAATTTTACTTTGGAAGGCAGAAATGCGTGCCGTTAAATTCCTTGAAATGTGTCTACGGACACGAATTTTTGCGCAATTTCACGTGATTAACACAGTAATCCGAAAGTTATTCACAAACCCTTTTCCCCTCGCAACATTGCCCCATTCGTACCTGTAACGAGTCATACTCACTACAAATCATGTTTTTCGCCGATCGAGGTCACAGGCAAAGAACAAATATGTGCCACTAGAGATCTAAAAATATCTTGTGTGGTTCAGTATGAGCAAATTTTTAAATAATAAGGTGTCCAATATTCGTCAAGCGACTTGCATTTATTGGTGCGCCTACTTTTCTGCGCTGCGTTAGAGTCTCTAGAATGATTCCCGTATTTTGCCGTCTTATCTATGCCTCATGTGTTTCGGTTTGATCAAATTTTTAAGTAATAATTTCTCCATGCTTCAAGAAACTGCCGTTTGCACAACATCAGCCTCCAGGACAGTATTAAACCTGAAAAGATACCGGAAATGACCGAATCGTGATGTATTCCGTAAAATATAGGCCTTCGATGAATAAAAAATCGTAGATTTAGAAAAATTCACCCAAGTGCATAGCCGGATTTTCGTGAATGCCGCCCCTAAACCGTCTAGATTTTGTCGCCCCACCACTTGTCGCCGCGAGGGCATTGCGACAAAAAAGTTCCGGATCCCGGAACTTTTGACGGACATGGAACTTTTGAGATTTCCCTGAAGTTTTCCCGGAACTTTTCAAATTCCCGGAATGTCCCGGATTTTTTGTATTTTCCGGAAATTTTGAACAAATCTAAAAGGAACCCCGGAACTTTCGACGGTTATGGAGTGGGAGACATTGCAACAAAAAAGTTCCGGACCCCGGAACTTTTGACGGACATGGGATGGGAGCACTGCCTCATCGATATCCCTCCTCCAAGACCGAACAAGTCCTCCTATGCCTTCCGATGGACGCTAGATGGGGGAGTGAGGGGGCGGAGGGGATAAGCGCGGTTGGGGCTGGGACATTATACAATTGAGAGTGAGCAAGTGAACTTGGAGGAGCGCAATGACCTTGAGCGGTGCGTTGACCACGCTGGCAGCAAGCATGAGGCAGTCGTCGAAGTCGGCTTTCACCTTGAGCTACATTTCGCAGATGACACACAGACACACTGAGCGCTCCCGCTCGTCGCGCCGCGCCACCGCGCCGGAACACGCTCGCGCCACGCTGCTGCCCAGACCGGATCTCCAATGAACGGGCGCCTTATAAACGCAACCTAGGCCAATCGCGATACACGCTCTGGCGCTCCAGCCTAAGGACCGTCCATACTCCATACATAATGGAGATGTTGCATGTGTGAGGGATTTGCGATTTGGCCGTTGATTCTCAAGTAAAAAATCGCGAGAAACACGATGGGGCCATTGATTTTCCCTGAAATTAACTCTCAAGCTCAAAAAAAGCTCTCAAGTTAAGGCCAAAATGGAGGGGTCATCCCACGCTATCCTGAGAGTCCACGTCTACATCAAGACAAACTCTCCATGCCAAGATAGGGAGCAAATACATAAGCAGGGATGCCGTGTTTTCAGTTTTAGAGTCCCTAAATAAAGTGGCAGCCCTGCCAATGTATTTGCTCCCTATTTTTGCACGGAGAGTTTGTCTTGGTGTAGAGGTGGACTCTCAGGATAGCGTGGGATATCCCCTACATTTTGGCCTCAGTTTGGGAGCTTTTTTTGAGCTTGGGAGTTGATTTCAGGGAAAACCAGTGGCATTACCGTGTTTCTCGCGAACTTTTACACAAGAAACAATAGTCAAATCGCAAATTCCTTACACATACAACATTTCCATTACATGAGATACGATATGATTGACACTCTGCAGCCCGTGACAAGATACAGGTACAATAAAAAAAAAAAAAAAAAAAAAAAAAAAAAAAAAAAAAAAAAAATTAAAATGCGGGTAACAAGGCTAAAATTTCACGAATAAAACCTAAACGTTTCGGCTGAAAACTCAGCCTTCCTCAGTTGGATAAAATAGTGAAAAGAAAAATGGTAAAAGTCTAAAATAGTACCTGGCCATACCTTGCAAAGCGAGAATGTGAATGCTGTGTGTGTGAGTTGAGTGTTGTGGTAACAACATTCTCGCTTTGAAAGATACAGCCAGGTACCATTTTAGACTTTTACTATTTTATCCAACTGAGACAAGGCCTAAAATGTACATTTGAAACATGTCGGACAAGTTCTTGGCAATTTAATCGTTAAATCAGCGATTCATTATTTTCCGCGAGGGGTTATCGGAGCGGAGGGCCTCTACAGGATGAATCCCCGAAATTTCAAAGCGGCGACCCAGATCGTGAGTAGCGGTGTCAAACGAGCGTTGAAAATGAAAATAATGACGCATGGAGCGTTATTTCAATGAGGGATTTCCGTTGAAACATCCCGGCGCTAGCGAGGTCAAACGACAGATTCAGCCCGACCGAGGGACACTCGATAAATCGTTTTAAGATAGCTTGTTAGTTGTCATCACGGCACTTATGATGACTTGCTCATCGTTTAAAAGCTCTATAGACTCGCCGTCAGCACGAAGGAGACCTCTTATTTTCAGCTCGTTTCACTTAAATATTTTGGAAGCAGTATATTTGGACTGAATTTTGCAATTTGGAACTATAAATTCTGGCTCCTCCGGAAAAACACTGATGTGCTTAGGGAAACGAATGGTACATACTTTGTTTTTAAACCGGGCTAGAATTCATGGTTCCAAATTGCGAAATGTAGCATTTTGTGATCGGCATTTTTCCTAACTTAAATTATGCAGCCTTTTATTTCGATAATATTTCTTTGAAAGGAGGCGCACAGTGGATTGAGTCAGTCAGAGAGGTTGGACTGGAAATTTTTGACTTAAACTGAAAATTTTATTGTCCAGTTCGTCAAATTTTACATTTTGAGGAATGCATCTCGAGGAAATCAATGGAATCATTTTTAAAATCTCAAAGTTTTGATTAAACGGAGTTATACGCTTCTAAAGTTTTCAAATTTTGTCCGACATCTCCCATTGGCTCGATCCACCGTGGGGCGAATCGATAAGAGCCGTTTTTTGGTCCTACGATTATTTGCTTATAAAACAAAATTTCTTACTTCTAAATGTAGAAGTTGAAATGTAAACAAATAAAAAAAAATTGCTTATTGAAAGTATGTGATTTCCTGTATAAAACGTGATTTGGCCGCATTTTCGGTTTCTGTATGGGTCTAAAACTGCCCTAACCAAGGGTCTTAAGGACGATTTCAGCGAAAAATGCGTGTTTACAGTCGAATGCAGAAAAATCCGCATTGTTTGCCATGTAAGGTACCCAAACCCTTGTTCAGGTCAGTTATACCCGAAAAGAGACCGGCAATGATCAAAACATAATGCATACATACATTCCAGTCGCTTTACAGCGCGCTCGGGCGCTCTGCGACACCTAATCGCCATCCTTGCCTATCGATCCAGAGGTCATCTGGTAGATGGCATCTTGTGATTTCATCTTGAATGCCACCAATCCACGATTTTGCTGGGCGTCCCCTACGTCTTCTCCCAGGAGGAACCCAATCTAGCACCTTCTTAGGCAACCTATCATCCGCCATTCGTTGAACATGACCATACCAGACAAGCTGTTTGGTCATAATTTCATGGACGATGTTCTGCTCGGCGTTCATGATCTCACGGACTCTTTCGTTCCTTACGTGATCTCTCCTCGAGATTCCGGCTGATCTTCGCCAGAAATCCATTTCAGTTGCCTTAAGAATCTTTTTGGTACGCTCTTTCATGGGCCACACTTCACTGCCGTAGGTCAGAATGCTTTTGATTATGGTGTTATAAATCATTCTCTTTTTTTCTTTGGAGATACTTTGATCCCAAAGAATCCTATTTAACATAGCAATAGCTTTCCTTCCCTGCAGTTTTCGATCTCTTATGGCTTGGTCCATCTTTCCATCCTGGGATACTCGAACATAACAAAACATAATGCATTCCGTGTGTAAATGAGCGCTTCCAATGTGCAAAACATCGTAGAGTTGAGTAAATCCAGTTGGAGTGGGCCCAAAAACGGCCCCCATTCAATTTACCCTCCTGATTTTTGATACTTTCCAGCAGTCATAAATAAAGATTATCTGATTTTTCAATCTGAACTATGGAGCATTCCTCTAATATTGCTGACATTGAATCTTAGCTTTCGAGATAGGCCCTCAGGTTCGCACACTCAAAAGAGTAGGTAAGTAAATGAACCTACTCTTAGCAGCATGGTTATGTTTACCTAATGGACGGGAAGGAACAAGTAGCCGGCTGACCTGTAAAGTCAGGCACGATCGTAAGAACATAAGTCAACTAAGTTCTCCCCCCCTCCCATCCTTTAAACGATGTTGCCTAATCTTCTAGGAATTCCGAATAAAAATTGTCTAGGAATTTTCCGCATATTACTGTGTTTCCCAAATCATTCCCACAACTTAAAACTGATCTCAAGACTTTTTGTTTTCCTTGCTTATTGAGACATTCATAATTCTAACATTATAAAACTAATCGATGCAATATGCCTGGAGGCTCTGCGCAGATCACCTGGTATCACTATACAAATTTTGACAATAAAAACGATTAAAACGACCTAAATTCCCCTCTCCTCACCTCAAATTTTGAATTGCTATATTTACCTGAGCAGTGCTAACTAAGGATTTTAATTGGATCGCATTCAGCAAAAAGAAACCAGCGCGATTACACTGTTGTAAAAATGTTGACTCTTCATAATTATCTAAAAATTCTCCCAGAATAGCAAATAGTTTTGGCTTCCCACGATAAAATTGTTAATTTTAAAGGAAAATAAGAGTGTAAATTTTAATACTGTGCATTTATTAAGTATTTGCAAAAGAAAAAGAGAAAGTTGCACCATTTTGAAAACAATGTAATCGAGCTGGTTCCTATTTGCTAAATGCGATCCGATTAAAGTTTCTACGTTGAATTTCAGCAGGTAGTAACCTGTAAGTAGAGAGATTTTCTTTTAGAATATTTTGAAAGAACAAAATCCTTAAGGATTCTACAAGTTTGAGTAAATAAGTCCTGCAAAATGATTTCTCATCATAAACACAGAGTAGAATACCGACGTGATTTCTTGTTTCCCTGGCAAATTCGGATTGTAGCGTCACGGGGCACGAATCAGCGACATGTGGTCGACCGAAGTTGAGGTTACACATCCAAAGTTGCCGCGTTGGCTCTTATAGTAAGAACTTTCCCGGCTCGCTTAAGCAGCTAGTTTTTTAGTTGAAGTAATTAGCGGGCTTATTCAAAGCGCTGCATACTTGATTTAAGTATAACAATGGCGATATTAGAAAAACACGTATCTTTAGTGCGGTGTTTAAAATTTCTGTTCGTATTCTATTTTAAAACAAAAAATTTAAAAGAAAAACAAAAAAAAAAACTGTTCGCTATTTTTGCATGAAATTTTTAGAGACGATTCTTGAGAGGACGGAAAAAATCTTACAAAATCTGGCGTTCAAAAACGGAAGAGGAAAAAAGTCCAATCGCTTGCACGAGATGTTAATTGAACACGCAGCCAGACTTAAATTTGCTCCTGTTCACCTAATTATGGAAAAATGGCCCTTGGCACGCAATTGATCATTCCAAAAGGAAGATTTCGACCGAGTTTATCAGGGGGGAACTAACCCAGATTAAGTTGAAACTGGGAAAAAGAGGTTTGAAGTTTTATTCCAAACTCAGTGTAGAAAATAAACGAAACCCGTCTTTTCACAAACTAATTTTTATTTTTCGACTTTGAGTTTTTGGCAGAAGAAAATATATCTAGTGGAACTCAAAAATAGTCTCAATTCAATTTTTTCAAAAATGTGGGTTGGTTCCTCTCTGATAAACTCGGTCCATTTAAGCTATGTGCAAACTTAAGGGAGGGCAGTATTGGTATTCTGAGTCAAACTGTCCACCGTCTAAAACCCAAGAATCAGCCACTAATCGTTCATTATACTGCCGTGCTAAGGAAGAACGCCGTATGAGCCTTTAGATGTTGACAAGTTTCCTTCGATAAAAACCAAATTCACTGAGCAAATTGTGAATATTTTTTCTCAAAATTTTCAGACAATCTTGTACGCAGTTTAATCAAAAATATCTGAATATTTCAAGAAAAAATATGCATGAATGTCGTCAAAAATGCATGTTTTACTGGAGGAAATTTAGCAACTCTTGAATGTTCATTCGGCGTTCTTCCTTAGCGCAGCAGTATAAGAGTAAATGAATATGCCTGCAGCATGCCCGGGTGACGAGGTGCCATTGAAATTTCAAGTTTTTTCTCGAAAGACTTTAACCTATCCACAACAATGACCTCGCTGATAGCGGCGTGGCGTGCTTTGCGATGTATCGATTGATCTGCCATTTAAACCTACGGAAAAAGATCGATAAACAGGGTATTCGCAGCGAACACCTTAATAATCGATTCTTTACAATAGCTTCAAATGGGAAACTATCGAAAGTTGATCATTCACGCCACGCTACTGGCCGTTGATAAATGTTAATTTTCGCACAGTTTCAGTTGCAGGAAAGTCGAAGTTGTACTTTTTCCATCTTTCCTTGATTCTCAGACAACCTCATGTTTTATTTATCAATTGATACGCAACTTGACAGAGGAGTTTTGAGGCTCGAATTTGTGTACTTCGCGTTTTTAGAGTCTCAGATAAAACATGAATGCGAAGTTACTAATGTGTAGTGAAATGAGCATTTGAGGCGAGTAACAGCTTTTTTGAAAGGAGGTGCTGATGCACGCATGATGAGTTTTTTTTACAATGGCAAGCGTTTTTTTTACCTAACTTCAAGCTCCAATCTAAGCAAAAATATTAGTCTGCAGAGCGGATCCAGCAATTTGACAACACTGGATTTCCTCCATTTAAACTTATGCTAAATAATCGATTCTTGACGGAGCACCTGGCCCCTTTAAGAATCGATACATTTCCATGGGTTTAAACGGAGAAGAGACAGTGTTGCCAATTTGCTGGATCCGCCAATGCAGATCTTGGACTGATAACTTTTTCTCGTTTCAAGGTTAGGGATTATTTTCCACAAAATACGAGACGCCCTGGTAACAATGTCTGTGCCAAATAAAATGGCAGGAAGCAGACCTATTAAGAGGACTTTTTGAAGTCAAGTCAGCAATACTGACAGTGTTACCACTAAAATATGAAAAAAATTGCTATGAAGCCGTTTCGGAGGTTGCTAACATTATCGTTAGTTTTTATACGTGTCAGGGCCACCAACATGATTATTTTCCAAATTAAAAGTTTTGAAACGAGTAGTTAAGGATCAAATAAGTAATAAACTTTCTGATGGAGGTGGGATCTCCTTTACTTCTCATAAATCCCCTCACGATCAGAGTAAACATGTTACTTTTAGAGGGTGAATTAACTAAACAACGCACCTCGGTTTACGATGTTGCAAATTTCTTATCACATTTTACGTCTCAAGAGAAGTCCTGATAATTGTTTTCAACAATTAGAGGCATTTCCGCTTTACAAAGACTAAGCTGAGTTGAATGTAGCGCTTTGATGCAATATTTGTGTTCTACAGATGTGCGTGTTGCATGTTCAAAATTGAAGGCGCTTTCACTGCTCTTACCTCTTCAGAAAGTCATGGGAGTTATGGTTTTTTGTAGCACCCGAATAACAGAAAGCCTATTCAGAGAAACTGGGTATTGCATTTTAATCCTCCAACTATAACAAAAGTGTCACTCTCTAATAATTGGTCAATGACTTTTAGGCATTCATAGATTTTCTGATACCCAGCTTTTGAAAAATTTATGAATCAGATTTGATGGATATTTTCGTCGAGAAGTATCCTTTTTCTATCAGTTTCATTCATCTCTCCCTCGATAAAACGAATTTTCATTAATCGGGTTTATTTTATCGGATGCCAGGTTTGTAAACAAACTCAGAGGAAACCAGGGGCACCATCGTGTTTCTCGCGAACTTTTACATAAATATCAATAGTCAAATCCCAAATTCCTCACACATGCAAAACCTCCATTCTCTTTGCGTGGGTGGAAAATTCGATATTTCGTGCTACCATGCGGCAAATGCGAGAGCTCTCGATGATACTTCAGCAGCGCGCCGATCGGTATGAAGCGAGACTGAGGTCCGATGAAAATGGCGAGTTCGAGGCTGTTTACTTTTTTCAGTGGCGCGCATCTCATTTCGTGCTCCTCGACAAATATGGGCTCAACGCGCGGCAAACCCCTGCTCCAATCCCATTGTTTATCTGTCTCACAATTGTCCGACCATTTTTTATGGCTATTCCGCCGTTGTCGGAGCGAACATGAATTATAAGGGTTTCCTATGGTTACATTAGAGAATTCGCCTTTTCCAATTCACTGAGAAAAAATTATGGTTATAATTACCATATTAGTGGTGTTCAATATGCACTCTTAATTAGTGGTGGCCATAACCAATAATATCAAAATCAGCGAACATTGTAATACACTGTCTGAAAAGTAGTAGCACTGAATATATTGGTATTTGGGGTGTAGCTGAGTGCTAGAAATAATGTAAAATTTTCCTTAGAAAACTTACATTTTATTAAAAAACTTTGACCGAAGCTTTTCGAAGCAAACGCTTCATCGTCAAGGTCACAAAATCGATATCACAAAGGCCATAATTTAACTTCAAACAAGGTAACAAATTTCAGTGGTAACAATTGATAACAAGCTATTAGATCAAAACACTCCAATAATAGTGATATTTTTACTGGGGCAATCGTAATTTTACAAGTGTTCGGTAGTAAAATTACCATTTAATGGCAAAAATATCTCTATTATTGGTAATGGCAACTACTAATTAAGAGTTCATATTGAACATCACTAATATGGTAATTATAACCATAATTTTTTCTCAGTATACTCTGCCGCGTGCTAAGGAAAAACGTCGTATGAACATTCGAGAGTTGCCAAATTTCCTACAGTGAAATTTTTATTCTTGAGGAGAGTTGTGAATATTTTCCCCTTAAATGTTCAGATAATTTAGATGTAATTACGAGGAACAGTCTCTGAAAAATTGAACGGAAGATACTCACGAGTTTTCATGAAAATTCGTATTTAATCAAGGGAAATTTGGCGACTGACAAAAGTTCATACGGCATTTCCTCTTAGCATGGTACACATGTCTTCTTTGTCTATGGCTTTGTCTATCAATTTCAAGAATCAGCCCGCATATCCTCCGAAGTCTGCACTTCTGCTACCCATGAAGACACTCTAATAGAATGATTTAGTAGCTACGTCATTCGATATAATATCGAACCCTTGGTCCAAATGTAAACAAACACAGAACCTCGTTTCTGATTCGCGCCCTTTGCACCATGGTAGCAAAATGGCTAATGAGTCTATAATTGATTTACGACCGGTCAATGACTAAATTTTAACAAATCGACACAATTAACTAATGAAGAACTCATACACGCGGTTATGTTAGTTTGTTTTGGTTTGAACCAAGAGTTCCATAGAGGAAAAAAGGAGGTGTTTGCATCTTGAGGATTTTGTGTCCTGTGACGTAGGTTGGTACACCCCAGTCAGCGAAATCTGAAATTCGAAATATGAAAAACGGACCATAACATCCGATTTGTCTGCTCAAATCAACTCATGATATAATTTCAAACACTTTCCGTAGTATGCATTTTTTCCATAAACTACACCATCTCCAAGAAAATCGATGATAAAAGTCGCCGTACCGACCTACGCCATCAAAAAAATTCCGAGATGCCCGAAATGCGAACACCTCCTTTTTTTTCTCCACGCAAGAGTTCGATATTATATCTAATGACGTAGTCACTAAACCATTCTCTCGGTGCGTATTTTCCCGCGCATTTTATCCCTCTTTCATCGGCCGACGTGACAACGTCCAACCTGTCGATCAAGCGCCGCACAATTATTGTCGAGGCCGCGGCTCTCCTGCCGCGCGTGCAAAAAGCGCCTTCGTCTCGGCCGGATACTGCTCGCAGTACACCAAGTCGAGTGGCGCGATCGTCCCGGTCTACGGCCGCAGACGGGGCACGCGCGCCGCGCTGGAGTCTGGGCTCTGGGCGCGCGTCCGGGCTCCGCACTCCGCGCTTGATTATCGGCTTCGATCTTAATTTTCGGTCGGCTCCATCGCTTATGTAATTTCCTAGTTTCGTGAGGGTGATGATTAGCCGTCCACAGCGCCTGCGCCGCATCTCCAAACGTGCAGATCTCCAGGTGTCATTCACTCCTGCTGGGGCCGAATTTTGTCGGTCCTTCCACGTACTCTGGGACAAGCTTCGACTGCGCTCAAGTCCGGCTTAGCGCTTCTGATCGGTCCGCGGTGCGGTTTGGACTCATCGATGGATGTTGCGATGGAGATGTTGCATGTTTGAGGGATTTGCGATTTGACCGTTGATTCTTATGTAAAAGTTCGCGAGAAACACGATGGTGTCACTGGTTTTCTCTGAAATCATCTCCCAAGCTCAAAAAAAGCTCTCAAATTGAGGCCAAAATGTAGGGGATACGTCCCACGCTATCCTGAGAGTCCACCTCTACATCAAAACAAACTCTCTATGCAAAGATAGGGAGCGAACACATTAGCAGGGATGACGGGTTTTCAGTTTTGGAGTCCCCAAATAAAGTGGCAGCCCTGTCAATGTATTTGCTCCCTATCTTTGCATGGACAGTTTGTCTTGATGTAGAGGTGGACTCGCAGGGTCGGGTGGGATATCCCCTCCATTTTGGCCTCAACTTGAGAGCTTTTTTTGAGCTTGGGAGTTGATTTCAGAGAAAACCAGTGGCACCATCGTGTTTCTTGCGAACTTTTACATAAGAATCAACAGTCAAATCGCAAATTCCTCACACATGCAACATCTCCATTCCACCTACAGCTCCTGAAAATTGCAAGGATAAATACTCATAACTTTCCTTAAAAATGAGCGTTTTATTGACGGAAATTTGGCAACTCTCGAATAATCATGCGACGTTCCTACTCAGGACGGGAGTATAGTTCCGTTCGATTGAAATGCGTCCATATGGCGTGGAAAAATCAGCGATAAAAAAGCTGAAGCCATCTTCTGGGCAGGCGCGTCTCCGGAGCAGTTCATTCGACGACTCACAGTGGATCGAGTCAATCAGAGAGGTCGGACATGGAATTTTCGACTAAAACTGCAAATTTTGATGTCTATTTGGTCACATTTTAAACTTCAAGGGGTGCTTTCAGCAGACAATTTTACGAGGAAACCAATGAAACCACTTTTAGAGTCTCAAAGTTGAGTTTAAACGGAGTTATAAGCGTTTAAAGTTTCCAAATTTTGTCCGACCTCTCCTATTGACTCGATCCACTATTAACTGCAGATTTTTATGTTAATTTCGTCACACTTTAAAGTTAAAGGGGTGCTTCGAGAAGAAAATTTCACGAGGCAACCAATGGAACCACTTTCAGAACCTCAAAGTTTCGTATAATTAGAGTTACGGGCGTTTAAAGTTTCCAAATTTTGTCCGACCTCTCCTATTGACTCGATCCACTATTAACTGCAGATTTTTATGTTAATTTCGTCACATTTTAAAGTTAAAGGGGTGCTTCGAGAAGAAAATTTTACGAGGCAACCAATGGAACCACCAAATTTTGATGTCTATTTGGTCACATTTTAAACTTCAAGGGGTGCTTTCAGCAGAAAATTTTACGAGGAAACCAATGAAACCACTTTTAGAGTCTCAAAGTTGAGTTTAAATGGAGTTATAAGCGTTTAAAGTTTCCAAATTTTGTCCTACCTCTCCCGATGACTCGATCCACTGTGCGACAGTGCGGGAGGAAATTTCGGGCCGAGACCGGAAAGGCAGGTTGTAGGTTGCCCCTGCCCCCGCCCCCCCCAGCCCCCCTCGGCGGCGAGCAACGTGCCTTAAGGTCGCAGATCCTGATCAGCCAGGGTCAAATCCGTCTCGACCCGGGCGCGCCGACCAACGAGAATCTTCCGCTCCGCCTGGATCGTGAATCGCTATCGAATGGCCCTACGATTAATCGAATCGAATGATCGATAGATAGTACTACTAAGATAGGGATTCCGAGGGGTCTCGATTCGATACGATTCGATTAGGATTCATAAATCGATCCGCTGCTCCTCGTATATCCCGCTGTTTTCCCTCCCGTCTTGATTATTATCGGTGCTGCTCGGTGATTGAAAAAGCTACACCTGTTACCTGAGTGTAGGGACAGAATATCGATGGTGGAACTACCAAACATTGGCGGATCCAGCAAATTGGCAACATTGTTTTCCTTCATTTAAACCTATGGAAATGTATTGATTCTTGGAGGGGCCAGGTGCTCCGACAAGAATCGATTATTTATCACAGGTTTAAATGGAGGAAATCCGGTGTTGCCAAAATGCTGAATCCACCTCTGGCCATTGATAGCGGTGTCTGGAAATTAAGACGCACATTTTGTTTTTAAGAAAGAAAGTTTAACGTTTCTCCTTAAAAAAAAGCGCAGAAACGATAGCCATGATATTCTTGAAAAAAGTAGGATGAGGTAAGTGATTTAAAATATTGGAACCCGATATAAGTGATTTGAGTGAATGCGTGCGAAAATGAACTTGGAAGGTTATAATGTTAGGATAGGGAATAAGTTAGGATGCAACTATTCGTGTTCCATGGATATCCATATTGCATATCTAAAAATTGAAGGCACTCTGGTCTGAATTTCATCGTGTGCGTGCAACTATCAAAGCTCAATAAATTTCAATATTACATATCAAAAAAATTGGAGCGCTTGGAATTTTCTCATGCCCATAAAGCGTCACAGCGTTAAAACCCACGACACACGCACACCGTTTTAAATTACTGGCAACACGCATCTGATGATACATGAGTGTAAGATCAAGCATAAATTGTGACTAGGACATAAATTCGTATCGGCATACTTGCGTAGCTAATGTAGGTTTTTCCGGTTTCCGTTGAGATTTAAAACTTTTAAGTTAATCATAGTCTGCAGACCGACCATTAAAGTTTTATCAAAGTTTTACCCTGGATGAAATCAAAGGAAACAGTTGACAAACTGATGAGGAAATAAATTAAATCATTAGCCTGCCACTTATTTATCAATTCGGATTATTTTCTCTCGTTTTAGGCTTTCGTAGAATTTTAGAAAACGCTTTTTACAATGATAGAGAGCGAAAATTACGATGAAATTACTCCTTCCAGCCGAGAACAGTCCAAGCGAAAACTTCCCCAAGTAAACCCAGCGCATATTAAGATGTCCGATGCCCACACAACATGTCAATCGTAAAGAAGCCTGTAAAATTTTTATGACGGTACGCTCAAAGTAATCAGGTCGTTAAATCGATGCAAACGACTGTCACTTGGGTGGTGGGATCTGCATGTTCGTATTGTTCGTTCATGGTTCATTATTCGCACCCAATAACTGTCTAGGCTAGATTTGCTCCCCTACGCTTCGTTTATTTTGGTAGGTCTCCGTACTCCGTCTTCGCGATGCGATGTATCGATTGTTATGCCATTTAAACCTATGGAAAAGGATCGATTAACGGGGTGTTCGCAGCGAACACCTTAATAATCGATTCTTTATACCATAGGTTTAAATGGCATAACAATCGATGTATCGCTATGCACGCCAAGCCATTGAAGTCCACCTGCATCAGAAATCTTGAATAAAAACATAAAAGCAGGTTACAAACTTCACTGATACTGCGTATTATTCACGCGGATTTCAGACTTTTTGACGTGCCCAACGTGATTTTTGTGCGATTTTACCCGAAGAAAGTCTACTCACTTGGCTGTATCGGAGGTGTGGATTCGATGGACATGAATGGATCGAAAAATAAAAACGTTGTGAGTGATTGACGGGATTCGATCGACTCATGAGTTTTTTGATCGACTCACGGGGTATGTCGATCCCACTAGCTCTGTTGATAGATTCAAGAGTTTGTCGATTGATTCACGAGTTTGCCGATTGATTCACGGGTTTGTTGTTCGATTCATGGATTTGTCGATCGATTCCCGGATTCTGTCAATCGTATCACGGGTTTCGTCGATCGACTCACGAGTTTGTCGAATGATTCACGGGTTTGTTGATCGATTCACGAGTGTACTCATCGTAAAATTATCTTAAATTTGACTAAATCGCTTCTCAATTTAGGGATTGCCGATCGATTCATGGGTTTGTCGATCGATCCGATGGAGTTTTCGACCGAGTCACGGATTATTTGTCGGTCGATTTACGGGTTTTACGATCGATTCACGATAGTCGATCGGATCGGTGTCAATCGATTGGATCACGTTTTTCTTTTTCGATCGATTCATTTCGATCGAACCCATACCTTCCGGCTTGGATCTCATGTGTGCAACAAACCCATTGAACTCTCTACGATGATGTGGCAACTTGGGTGACCGTATCCTCAGGAACAACGATGACTAGACCTTGCTCCGACATTTACTACTGCGAGCACGCGTGTGTGCGTATTTTACGGCGTGCAGGCGTGATCCGCGTTTTGCCATCATAATCCATCGTTTTTAGAGAGCTTTCCCTCCACTCCGCGACATCGTCGTAAATCATAATCGGTCGCAAGGTTCCCTAGCCTCGTAAAGTCAGATTTTCGGCGATATTGGAGCGGACATGTTCACGACTTTGACCCTGGTCTGACTGACTCAGATCATCCAGACCTGAGACTTGGTGAACTGGAAATGGGTCACGCAAAAACCGCCAAGTCTGACTTTGAATTTTTTGGTGGTTGATCTTTTGCTTTTAAGCTTTTTTTTTGGGGGGGGGGAGTTTTGTGGCTTCTATTCCTTTGTTCAAATTTTTTAGGAATCTACAGCGCTTTTAAGCTTAGATACAACAATGGAGGTGATGTGAATATGTACTCATTTTCGGAAAATCATGGTTGAAAACATTGTTTAAATTACGTAATCTTAGCAAATGTTACTTTGTCACCAATTACAAATTTATTTCCTTTAAAATAAAATAAAAAAAAACAAAAAAAACTTTATTTAAATTTAAGGAAATTTCTTTGACTCAAAAAAAAACAATCCCCTAAGTAAAAACAGTAAAATTTAAATCATATACACTTTTTTCGGAAAAAATGTATATTAAACTTTTTTTTCGATTTTTCCCGCTTATTCATGGTTACATCGAATTTTGAAAACTATTATTAACATAAAAAATTAAAAGCTCAAAATACAAATTTTAATGGTTTTGGATGGAATTAAACAATACAGAACCTACAGTGAAAAGTTTTGGCGAGGAAGAGGAAAAAAAGCGCAAGCTTTTTGTTCTACGATATATGTTAGACAAGGGCCTATTGGACATCAGAGGAGAAGGAAGAAGGGGAAAGAAAGAGAAGACACGGAAGAGAAATAATAGAGAAAGAGAATGCAGAAGAAGAGTGGAAGGAAGATACGGGCGATCCCTGGTAAAAATTGGCGATAAGAGCTGCGTTTCAAAATACCATAGGATTTCTTATTACCCGGCTAAAGAAGGCTACAGAAAATCATATAGCTGGCTGTAGAATGCGGAGAAAATCATACGGCCGGGCTATACGGAGCGATAAAAAATTATGCAGCCGGGCTATGGTTCCTATAGCCGGAAAGTTTGGAAATCATTAAGTTTGATACGGAACCACCTTAATATTTACAAAACGCACATTATATTTTCCTTTACTACATATTTTTTTTCATCAATTAAAATGAGAAATAATCCATACAGAGTGTGCAAACATTTCAAAATTATGAGTTGAATAACGCTGACTCCGCCAGATTAAATATTAGAGCCTAACACAAAGCGGAGCGGCGACGTACTGGCGCCTACAAACCTAACAGGGATACTTCACGCATTGCGCAACGTGTGAAGTATCCCTGTTAGGTTTGTAGGCGCCAATGCGTTTTTCGCGCTGGCTGCCGCTGCCCACCTGCCGAACCGCAGCGTGCCACGGCGCTTCAAACAACTATTTCACACCAGAGGTATTGCACAGTATCATACGAAACTGAAGGCGCTCTAATAGATTAAGAATGGCAGGCATCCATCAAAAGTACGGAGCTTTCCTCGCAAAATAAATCAAGATACTACCGCCCAAAAAGAAAGCAGTGGTCCAAAAACTCACTAAGTCCTAGCATCCGTAATTAGTGACGTTTAGCATACACTTTATCGCCTGGCTGTGAGTTGCTTAATCGCCATCGGCTATAAAAGGCTATAAGAAATTGTGTAGCCGGCTATAGAAGCTATTAGAAATCTTACAGCCGACCGTAGGTCTATATGGTACTTTGGAGCACAAATTCTACTGCCAATTTTTACCGGGGCGAGAATGGAATAGAATTAGGAGACAGAAAAGATGCAGGAGAAGAAGAAGCAGAGGAAATAGAAGGAGGGGAAATAGAGGAAGAAGAAGACAAGGAAGAAACTTCTATCTCCTCCTCTCAATCTTTTTGCTCTATCTTTCTCTTTTCCCTACCTTTCCTCATATTTTCTTACCTATTTTTTCTTCTTCTTCTTCTACTTTTCCTTTTTCTTTTCCCTCTCCCTCATCATGTTTTCCTATTTCCTTTTCTCCTTATTTTTCTTCTTCCGATTTCGAAGTCATCTGACTTTATATCATGAGTCCTATGATCCGAGTCCATCAGGCTATGGTTAAGCGGCTCTTATTGTGTTGCTCAGTGCTTTAAGTGATATTTGAAGGACATTCAGGATTGATAAACAAAAAGACATCCAATTACCACCGAAGCAGAGTGGCGCAGTGGAAGCGTGCTGGGCCCATAACCCAGAGGTCCGTGGATCGAAACCACGCTCTGCTACTTACTTATTGCCCTGTAGACAATAAGTGAATGTTATGAGTCTACTCTAACTGAATCGTTCAGTTAAAAAAGATCCCGCCGGAAAAAAGAAGAAAACAATTATCGCATGCAGAGAAATGGATTGCATGGTCAAATTTTTTCCCCTTCTTTTTTTCTTTTTTTTTTGTGTCACACTAGGTGGTTTTAAAATTTCCAAGGAAACAACAAACCTGCACAAGAAAAATTTGGAAGTTTGGAAGAGCTTAGTGAAACTAGAAAAATTATTATTGAATGACACATTTTCTGTGTTGTTGAAACTTTTATTTTAATTTTGAAAAAAAATATATTTGTGTTTTCTTTTTACGTTCCATATGGTTACTATTTGCAATTTTAGTTCAGATTGAAAACTGCTTATTTTTAGAACTTTCGATCGCTTTTTCCAAGACGCAAAAAGCAGACACTTCAGCACCGCCGCCGGGAAGTTCTGAATGGTCGTATAAATGCATGCATGCACGAAAGATATTTTCAAATGACGAACAATTTTACGATCGAATCAGTTTTTTGTTTTGTTTTTTTTTTTTTTTACTTTCTTCCTCTTAGTTGGGTCCTTTTAGTACTAAAATGTGTCTTTCAGAAGAGGTTGCTACATGAAAAAGGGAACCGAGAGAGAACCATTTTACTTTCGGTGCAGATTCACCTTGCGTCTTGCACCGGAAGTTCCTGAAGACTTCTGTCTAAAAGTGAGAAGGGCTTTAGAAATAAAATTATAATGCAGCGCATTTTCCGTCACGCCTATATCAGTGCCATTGGTAGGGTATTACTGCCGTGCTAGGGAAAAACGCCGCATGAGCATTCAAATGTTGCCTAATACCTTTTTAGAAAATGTTTATTTTTGAAGAAAATCATGGATATTTTTCTTCTAAATTTATAGAAAATACGGATCAAATTACGAACAAAATTATCTGAAAAATCGGAAGAAAAATATTCACAAATTTCCCCTAAAATCCGTGATTCATTGAGGGAAATTTGGCAACGTTTAAAGGTTCGTAAAGCGTTCTTACTTCGCATGGCAGATTAGTAGATGCGGCTGGTGTGAGGCCACTGCAGCTTAATACACCTGAATGGATCTGTTTTAAAAAAACCATTAGTTGCATGCATGGCGATAAGAATTTGTCGAAGCGATTTCCTTGAACAAAGCTTGTAAATGAGCTGGTGCTTACCACCTTCACACAGGGGAATTTTTTTGGCAAATTCTATTTATAATTTATCTGATATTTACTCGTTTAAACAGAAATTTCTGCACGGACATAGATGAAAAAGTCTAAAATTCAAAGAAAATTCAAATTGGGTGAAGGTTTCATTGAATCTTATCAAAATTTAAAAAAAAACAGAGGCAACTAAAAGTCGCTGACTCTTAGTTGAAAAAATTCTTGGCCATTTTTTAAATGTTTAAAATTTGTACTTGTTTTCTGACATTCAACAATAATTGAAATTTATTTTTCTCACGATGATAATTCCTTGACACGTGCAAGGGACTTTTCCAGGGGTCGGAGGATATCCATCCAACTGTCCAATAATGGTATTTATGGTGAAAATGAGAAAACACAGCATACCTTGATTTATGATGTCGCATGTCATAATTTACCTTTCTGGAGGACGGTCAAATGATCTGTTTTAGCAGAGAGGAACTAGGCCACATCAGGCGTTGCCAAATTTAACTGGGCAATTTTATATTTTTTACAAGAGAACGTTTATGCGGATTCCGTTGAAAATTTTAAAAAAATTTGCTCGTACTATACAAAAAATTCACTAAATTTGCACACAAATCCGCACAACCGTTTTCGTGTAAAAAATTGAATTGCCCGCGATTAAATATGGCAGTAGCTGATGTAGCTTGGTTCCTCTCTGCTTAGCTCGGTCTTAATATCATTAATGCACAACTTTTGGGTAAATTTATTTTCCTTCCACGTTAATTTTCCAAAAGCCCGGATCCCCATAAGATTTCATTTTAGCCACTTTGGACTGAGTTTATCAGAACCGAGAGAACGAGGTTTGAAGTTGTATTCCTCCATAAGACTATGTAGAAAATAAATTTTAACGCCTCTTTTCACAGACTAATTTTGTTTTCCGACCTCGAAATTTTAGTAGGAGAGAATAAACGACTAGTGGAACACAAAAATACTCTTAACTCAATTTTGTCGAAAATGTGGGTTGGTTCCATTCTGATAAACTCGGTCCACTCGTCGTTGTCGATAAAACCCTCAAGTTCTCTCAGAAGGGGGGGGGGGGTCCTTTTTTTCTTTTTTCAAGGCTTCTTCCCAGTTTTGATGTCAATTTTTTCAATAAAACCGTAAGAGTATAGGCCTAGAAGTTTTTCCTGTTGACATCCAAGGACTGTAACACGGGGTCTTCCCAGCCTTTCCACTTAGCGCGTTGTATCCCCTTTCCGGAGACCTCGATCAATCACTACTCCGCGTTGGCGTGATTAAATCGGATGATAAGCACTACTGTTATTCGCCTCGATTACTTTAGCATGGGATTAAAATGTCCTTTACATATTCCTATGCAATCGTTGACACGAACAATATCTGCTCAAAGCGACGATTACCGCGCTCTTCGTCGCCGCGCCGCCGCACAGTGGATCGAATCAATTAGAGAGGTCGGACATGAAATTTTTGCCTAGAACTGCAAATTTTGATGTATATTTCGTCACATTTTAAATTTCAATGGGTGTTTCTCGAAGAAAATTTCACGATAAAACCAATGGAGCCACTTTAAGAACCTCAAATTTTTGTATAAATGGAGTTATAAGCGTTTAAAGTTTCCAAATTTTGTCCGACCTCTCCTACTGACTCGATCCACTGCGCGCCGCGCAGCGTGGTCGGTCGGGGGAACGTGCTCCAAAAGGGGTAATTGCCTTCTGAGGTCGCTACCTGGGGATCTTCCTCGGGGCCGGGCGTCGTCCACCGTTGCCAATCAGCGGGCTGATTATTGAAATTGATAGACAAAGCAATAGACAAAGAAGACAAAAAGGATATTTGGGGATCCTATTGGTAGAAGCGCGTGGCTGCAATAGACCAAGGAGAAATCCACCATTTACCTGCATGGCTCCTAATAATCTCATCCCCTAAAATGCCTAAGCTGATCAAAAACAGCTGGCTGATCGTGAAATCGGTGGACAAAATTATAGGCAAAGAAGACAAAAAGGATATGGAGGGATCATATTGGTGGCAGCGGGTGGTTGCAATGGGCAATGGAGGTAAGTAATAGACTAACTAACGGCAACACACAAGAGGCCCTTTAGTTCGTCCATCATTTTCTCCCTTAGTCTCTAAGAGCCACCCATTTCAACCAATAGGATCGCTCCATACTTTTTTTATTTTCTTTGTCTATAACTTTGTCTATCAATTTCAAGAATCAGCCCGCAGATCCTCCGAAGTCTGCACTCTCGCTACCCATGAAGACATTAATTAGAGAAGACATTAATTAAAGACATAAAGATTAATTTTACAAAAACTTGGCCAATAATATTGATCATTGAAATGTGAAGGAACCCAACGAGCGCTTTTAAATATAGTGTAGGCACATAATTGCTTGCACACGATTTCAACTCGTATTCATCAGCTCTCTGCGGTTGTTTCATAGAAAATCATAGCTTGGGAAAAAAATCATCGATGGGCAATGAAAATATCCTTCGAAAAGAACACAAAAACACATCAGAATTACAAATGTGAGATGTTGTACACGAAAAGAAATTAAATGTTGATTTAGCATTTATACTGTTAAACAGATGTCCGACAAGTTTCAAATGCTGATTTTACATTTTAACAAATGCTAACGTAACTACGCCCGTAGCAAAACGTACAAATTAAAACGTTATGTTAGCATTTTTGTATTGTAAAATCAGCATTTGAAACTCGTCGGACATTTTTTTAACAGTATAAATGCAACATTTAATCTTTTTCCGTGTAGAGCTAAATTTGATAGTAAATAATCTACGTGCTTCAAACGATTAAAAGATTAGGCATAAATTCCTAACAAGGAGGAGAGGCCACAAACCGCAGGTCAGTATTTCAATTATTAAGGAAACCGTCATAGGAATCCATCGTTTTTTCCTCGAATTATGTGATCTCATCAAAGTGCAATGAATTCAGTCAAGTTTCGGTGACGCCTCCGAAGCTCTGGCGATTACTTGGAATCGAAAAGCTCCGAAGCTAAGATTTAGTGATGCTAATTTTTTTTCTTCAGCAATTCTACCTTGACTTTGCGGTCGGACGCTTGCCTGGCGGAAGTTTTTACTGAAAAATGTTAATTTCCAGCTCATCATGTTGATCAAGTTCTTATGAAACTTTCCTAAAATTTTACGTAAAAAGTTGTTGATGTATTATTTCATGGGTGATTAGCGAGCGGGCAACACGGTGATCGGGACTGTTGAGTATGCTAGGCACAAATGCTTTTGACAATGAGGAGCAAGCATGCGCCGAACATCAAAAGTCTGTCACAGTGGCGCTCAGTGGTCTAAAATTTGAGTTCTTTGATAGAGAAGCCGACAGGAGTATAAATGAAAAACGTCCCTTGGCATATCGCTTTTCAAGGTAGCTCTTGATTTGCTTCCAGGGTCGGACTGGCTCGCGACTGAGGGTGTAGATTCTTGGCTGGTTAAAGGGGCGTAATGTGGCATTTCCCGGTAGGGTATTTCCTACGTGGAGGAGGGTTCAGGGAATTTGGCAAAGCTGCACAAGTGTACGCTATTTTCAGGTTCAAAGTTGATAAATCGCACAGAATAAAAATTGCAAAATTGAACGTATTGAAGTAACCAATAGACTTCTGAAATAAAAAAAAAAAAAAAAAAAAAAAAAAAAAAAAAAAAAAAAATCAAAGCCACTAGACGCATGTAAGCACCATTATTTCCGAAGGAACCGAGTCACCCTAGTAGCAGAACAAATTTTTGTTTTTCTAAAAAAAAGTATAAAAAAAACATATCTGTTATCTAAATGGTAGTTTTATATATAAAAACGTGTAACGCTAAAAAAAAAAATCAAAGTTCATGACCTGACCATAACATATGAAAAATGATAAAAGCTAGATAAGGTAATTTTTTTTATAGACAATTTTTTATTTTTTTATATAACGCATGCATACGGAAGTGTTAAAAGTGAACATTTTTATATAATTATTATATAAAAAAGGTCATCATTTTCGTGAACTTTTCGCAAACATACTAGAAAATCTTCTAATTCGCAAAAAGCTCACGAAAATGATGACCTTTTTTAATATGATAATTACATAAAAATGTTCACTTTTAACACTTTTGTATGCACGCGGTATATAAAAAAAATTAACTTTCGTACATAATCTTTATCTTTTCCTTCTGTGGTTCGAGCTCAAGATGTGGGTTTGAAAATCCAACCTCAAAAAGAATCAGACATGAACCTGAGAAAAGAAGAAAGAATCTAGTATCAACACTGCCGAAGACAGGAGAGACATATTCGAGCCTCTTTGTTATCTTCCCTCCCGAATCTGAGCGACACCTCATTGCCAACATTACAGCGGAACATTGAGAGTTCACGCTTCGCGTCATCGCGCCTTCAATTTTTCAGATGCAGCACGGACGTCCATCAGGTACGAATAGTTGTATCTCTGCGCCGTCGTAAACGCGCATCCTTTCCCTCGCTCTATTTCCAAACGGAGTTTGTTTCCGTTTGTCTTATTCGTAGCGGTGCTTCAAGCACTACGTGAGTAGCACAGCCGAAGATAGGAGAGACGTTTGGGCCACGTTTTTTAACTTTACACCCGAATCTCAATAGCAGTATCGAGCAGATCATTGCGAGTTCACGACTCACGCCATCGCTCCTTCAATTTTGCATCTGCAATGTGGAGTTCCATCTTGCGCGAATGGTTGTATCGCGTTTAGATGTCCTTAATTTTTGGAATTTGAAATAATTTAAGGTTAAGTTTGCCCAGGATATGATATAGTGTGTCCAAATCAATAGTCGTTTTGAAAAGGAAAAAGTATGTTGGTAGATATGTTGTTAAATATACATGTCTCTCGAGGGCTCTGGCCATCGATATGGGGCCTCCTGCGCCTCCTTTTGGCAAAAGCTCTCTGCGGCGACCCACGGAATAGCCCTCCAGCTTCAATAGGCATGCTACACTTCAAAGCTTTTCTTGTAGAATCCTCTCTCTATAAAGTCACCTCCTTCTGAACGCTGAAATGGACGAATTTGAGCATTCTGATACCTGTTTCTCAACCATAATTTCACGTAGAGCATTATTATAACATCTAAAATTACTGAAATTAACTTTTAGCTAAGATATTAACATTTTTATTTTACATTGGTAACGGGAGGTTTGAGTTGCCCGGGCTTAAGAAACGCAATACTCTACGTGAGTCAAATCGCGCCTTACAACGGTTTTGGCGGGCTTCTTCAATTGAGCGTTGTTCCTTCCCCACTCTTTATTGTTCCGAGGGTAAACAATTTATTTGCCATAGCTGAGCCAAAGCGTCAAAATTGAGGTTGCCATATTTTCACACCGCAGAGATTGCCACGATAACGTTTAGTGCGCGATTTGACTCGCGTAGACCATTGAGCTTTCATGAGCGGGGGTTTGAATTCACGGGTCAAGTAACATTTAAAATCTTGGTAAGGAGTTGATCTCAGTATTTTTCATCGCGCAAATCGTGATTTACGTGAAATTTTTGTCAAAAAGCATACATCAGAATGCTTCACTTCGTACCTTGTCTTGTGTCGAGTCCCTTCATGGAGGAGAGTCAAGACAACGCGGCTTACATGGATGTCAGAAACGGGAATAAAGATTACACAAATCGGACGTTTTTCGTAATCTTTGATCAACTCTCCCTTGAATCCCTCTCTCCATTCCTCCCCTCATTCTGTTTGCTCCTTGTCATTCCCTCAATGGAGATGTTGCATGTGTGAGGAATTTGCGATATGACTATTGATTCATACATGAAAGTTCGTAAGAAACACGATGGTGCCACTGGTTTTCTCTGAACTCAACTCCCAAGCTCAAAAAAAGCTCTTAAGTTGAGGCCAAAATGGAGGGGATATCCCACGGTATCCTGAGAGTCCACCTCTACATCAAGACAAACTCTCCATGCAAAGATAGGGAGCAAATACATTGACAGGGCTGCCACTTTATTTGGGGACTCAAAACCTGAAAACACGGCATCACTGCTAATGTACGTGCTCCCTATCTTTGCATGGAGAGTTCGTTTTGATGTAGAGGTGGACTCTCAGGATAGCGTGGGATATCCCCTCCATTTTGGCCCCAACTTGAGAGCTTTTTTGAGCTTGGAAGTTGATTTCAGAGAAAACCAGTGGCACCATCGTGTTTCTCGCAAACTTTTACATGAGAATCAAGAGTCAAATCGCAAATTCCTCACACACGCAACATCTCCATTCCCCGGTCCATTCCACTTTAATCTCTGCAATCGGTGAAAATGTAATCTTGATTCCCGTTTGTGACGATGTGGAGGCCTAAAATACGGGAGCCAATCAGAATTGGATTCGTATTGTCCCTACTCTCAGTGTAAAGGGACTCTAGTCTTGTGGTCCATTCTCAGCGTGCGCTCGTTTCAGACTTTCTAATGATCTGAGACGATTCACACTGAAAAAAAAGTAGCTTGGATCGAGCATGATGATTCTTGAATTTGCCGCCAAGAATTTTTTTTTTCTTGCTTTAAGCTGACTTTTTCTTGATACAAGCAAAATGATGCTTGGGTTAAGCCAAAAAGTAGCTTATATTAACTGGAAAAATTCTTGATTTAAGAAGAAATACTTCTTGGCGGCAAATTTAAGATTCTTTTTTTTTCCAGAGCAGATCTGATCTCGACAAATTGATCCCACTGTGCGGAGATGGCGCGGCTGCGGCGGTCGAGCCCGTGAATTTCGCGCACCGACCGCGTGGGGAACGTGGAAATGTCCGTCCTTGTCCCAAAACTTTCTGTGATGCCAAAGTAGGGTCCCGACGTTCGACCACCGCGACGCGAACCGAGCGCGGTGCTGCGGGAGGGGAGTAGGGGAGGAGGAGCCGTCCGGGGACATTTCGAATTTGAAAACGTGCATCCCTGATTCGGTGACGTTCATGCCCTTTGTCCGATGAAAAAGGTAGCTTCTAAAGGCCTCGATAGACGATCAAATTCCCGAACCAATTCCGATCAAAGTAGCATCAAAGTGTCGGGAGTCATCCGTCTTAAACTCATTAATTTGCTTCATTTTAAAATGAAAACTTGGCAGAAATGTTTCCTGTGGCAGGAAATAATGAATGGTGGCACTCCGTTCTGATCCTACTTTGAACAAAAAAGTGCGGCCCGTCAAAATTTGATGGTAGATGGTGACCACCGGTCATCAGCATGTCCACTTTGATCGGAATTGGTTCGGAATTTGATCGTCTATGCAGGGGCTTAAGTCCTCCTGGAGTCCCTTTATACTGGGAGTAAAGACAAATCCATTTCCAAACGGTTCCCGTATTTTTTTCGGCGCCGATGTCATAAATGGTTTCAAAAATGCTGAAATCTCAAGTTAAATGAGATTTTCATGCTGAGTTCCTCCTTCGACTTGAAAGTCGGACATCTTTAATGTAATGGATGAATTAAGCGCTAAAAATTAAAAATATGGTTGTTTTTCATGAGTTTTGGCCATGATCCGTCGCCAAAAGTAAGAGATCCAACGTTTCCTCCAAAATTTCTAGGGGTCATAGCTCAGACTGCGGGATTTTTTTGGGGTTAGCAAAAATTCCTGCAAGAGAAAAGTCTTATTTTGACTCATTGAACATGCCCCTGCAGTCTCGCCGCATGTTACACCCTGTTATGTACCTATTCTAACCGGGAATAAAAAGCTAATTTTTTCATAGAAAGAAGGGGTATTAAGGATATTAAAGGGGTGGTAGTCTCTGCGCCCCAGAATCAGGGTATGCATGCTTTCTAAATCGAAATTTCCTCCAATGACACATACTCTTCTGGCTCCCGCAGCAGTTCAATGTATTTAGTTGGAACTGTCACCTTTTTATGCGACGTAAGGGTATTTCAAGTCTAAATGTTCTCAGTCAACGATACCCCTGGTAAAAATTTGCAGTAGAATCTGTGTTCCAAAATACCATAGACCTACAGCCGGCTGTAAGATTTCCAATAGCTTCTATAGCCGGCAACACAATTTTTTATAGCCTTTTATAGCCGATGGCGATTAAGCAACAGCCTGGCGATAAAGTGTGTGCTAAACGTTACTAATTACGGATGCCAGGACTTGGTGAGTTATTGTACTACCAATCTCTTTTTAGGCCGCAGTATCTTGATTTAATTTGCGAGGAAAGCTCCGTACTTTTGAAGGATGCCTGCCATTCCTAATATGTTGGAGCGCTTTCAATTTCGTATGATACTGTGCAATACCTCTGGTGTGAAATAGTTGCTTCAAGCGCCGCGGTACGCTGCGGCGCGGCGGGCGGGCAGCCAGCGCTGAACGCGCATTGGCGCCTACAAACCTAACTGGGATACTTCACGCATTGCGCAATGCGTGAAGTATCCCTGTTAGGTTTGTAGGCGCCACTGCAGCGCTTTGTGTTAGGCTCTAATATTTAATCTGGCGGAGTCAGCGTTTTTCAACTCATGACTTTGAAATGTTTGCACACTCTGTATGGATTATTTCTCATTCTAATTGATGAAAAAAAATATGTAGTGAAGGAAAATATAATGTGCGTTTTGTAAATATTAAGGTGATTCCGTACAAACTTAGGGATTTACAAAGCACAAGAATTTCTACGCAATTTCTTATAGCCTTGTATAGCCGATGGCGACAAAGCAACCGCCAGGCGATAAAGCGTAAAGCCCAGCGATAGGAACTATAGCCCGGCTGTATAATTTTTTATCGCTTCGTGTAGCCCGGCCGTATGATTTTTTCCACTTTCTACGGAGGGTATGGATTCGATCGACATGAATCGATCGAAAAATGAAAACGTGAATCGATCGACATGAATCGATCGACACCGATTCGATCGACAAATTGTTAAAAAACCGGTGTCGATTCGATCGACATGAATCGATCGAAAAAT
>NW_017566832.1:4947492-5054035 GCF_001854935.1 Bemisia tabaci
ATTTTTCGATCGATTCATGTCGATCGAATCGACACCGGTTTTTTAACAATTTGTCGATCGAATCGGTGTCGATCGATTCATGTCGATCGATTCACGTTTTCATTTTTCGATCGATTCATGTCGATCGAATCCATACCCTCCCTTTCTACAGCCAGCTATATGATTTTCTATCGCCCTTTTCAGTCGACTATAAGAACTCCTATGGTATTTTGAAACGCAGCTCCTATCGCCAATTTTTACCAGGGACATGAACATCACCTGCACCGAAAGGACCAGAAAACAAAAAGAGAGAAAACAAAGAGAAGAGGGCGAAGCGGAAAAGAAATAAAACGACATTTTATTACTTCGGAAGAAGACCAAAGACGAAAAATTCAGTAAGTGCGACGGTTAATTTAACCGAGGGTAAAAAACTCCATACAATTTAATTTGACGAGACCATGAAAGAAGCAAGGAGGATGGGCTAGAATGTTCTGGGAAAAGAGAAAAAAGAGTGTTGAAAACGAACGTGGCGTGTTGGAAAAAAGCGAGACGGAAAGAAGAAAACGGAAGTGACTCGAGGAGTGGAATTACCTGATTTCTTCCTTGGCCTTGTCGAATGTTCAAACGCAAGGCGTGTCCAGATATTTTGACGCACTCATGCAGCAGAAGCCCATCAACCTGAGATTTTCATTTGATATCAACGTATACAAAAGTATTCTTTCAGCACTGGGGGAAATATTCCACTCAATGGAGAATTTGTATTTTTAATCATTTTTTTATTGTTTCATCTGAAAGTGCTCAGAGAGCTGATTTCACAGTATTTTTTATTATTTTCTTCTGATATGGGAAAAAGTGTAAAAATCGATTTAAAAGTGAAAAATGCACCGCCTAGTGATGTCATCTGGCGGCTTTTCAAATTTAAACACATGTATTTTAGCAGATCAGATCATTTGGTCATATCCTCTCCAAAAATTGTTCAATTTATAAAGCAAGGGTAGGTATCCTCTTGTTCAGTTCACTCAGTAGTTTACACTTAAACATGAAATTCGTCAAATTTCAGACACTTGCAAATGCTCCAGTACCTACGTGAGGCATTACTTTAAATGAACTAGAGCTTTTTTAAATACGCGTGAGATTAATTTTTTTAAGGCAACTGGGATCTCTTTGCGGAAGATCTTCGAAATTTCATTTGACATCGGAGGAGATTTTTGCTCAATGAAAGAAGATATACTAAAATGAACTACGGCTCTTCTCATATAGGACTGCCACTTATTTCCGATCAATTTTTAATTGCCTAGGTAATAATAATTGAGTTAGTAGCGTGAATCACCGTTTTTCAAAACTAACGCTGATGATTTACCTAATCTCGTCCCGTCCTTTATCTGAGCTGCTCCACCGGGATCGATTCATCGAATAAATCACGATGATCCATTTGAGCACTTTCTAAACTTTTATCGGTGCCTACCAAAAAATATATTTGATTTTACCATGTTTGGACCGCGATGAGCAGAAAAAAATCCAATTTTAACCAAAAATTATAATTTTACGGGAGGACGATTTTGCGAATTCTTTTGAAAGTTTCAGGGGATTTGCTTTACGTTACGAAGGACATTTCTATAAGGTTTCACAAGAGTGTGCGGTACTACTATCCAATAAAAAAATAAATGATCCCATAAAATTTGCCAATAGATGATGCGACTTGGTTCCGTTTTGCCTAGTGCGGTATTTTTATGGTTGATTTAACCACTATCTGCTTTATTTAACCGATTCAACCATAAATTTTAATAGGTGCCAATATTATAAAAAAAAGTACAGTTTTTCTTCGGTCAAGCTCTATGATTTTTGCAGAATTTAAAGGAGGGGGAAAATTTGAGAGTCCCCATTTACTAAACGGTGGCATGTCCATAAGAAAACTGGAGAATTTGTCATTGTATTGCACAGGCACGTTCTGATAACGGCACTGAGAGTAAAGTTGGCAACTGAAAAACACAAATTTCTCGCTGCACTGGTTAACTCTCCGCTGGCCGGACAAGATGTGACAGAGCTTTATCAACTTTAATTTTTTTCCTTTCTTTCGCGTTTCCAACTATTCAAGACTTTGTTGTCGGCTGTAGAGCTGAAATTGTGTCAAGGTCACCTGTCGCTTGTTTCTTTTTTATCACTGCTTGACCGGTCGCTTGAATTTTCCCGCTCCGTAGGTTGCCAAGCAAAGCGGGGACTTAAGTATATGATAATGTAAAAATCAATCAATTTGTGCACCATTTGGCGGCGTTGCACTGAGTCTTACCGAATTCAATTTTTCTCGCACCCATGTTCTTGGGTGTAACACGTAATGGCGTTAAGTAGCGTAGAGCTTTTTTGCAGTACGTGTGCCGGTACATGCTGACTTTTATTCTCAACGTCTGAATCGTCACATGCCTTTATCACGTTAAAGGTTCTCGTTTCTCCTATGATCAGCAGCACAGATAGTGGTTGAGATTACTATGATGTAATCGATTATACCAAGGTCTCGAAAAGTGTTATGTATCAGTTTGAAAACAATAATACTAAGTAAACCGTGAACCGATATCAGAAGTCTAGAATGTTTATTATGATTAAATGTCTCGAATCAACAAATTTTTGAAGGCCTTTTTCTCCATGAGAAAATAACTACGTCGACGTATTTCCCGTATTTGTTGTATTTTGACGTATTTTTCTAAAGAATGAGCTCTAACCATTTTTTTGCATGATCATTTTGTGAGAAAATTGAGAGGGTATGAAAAAAATAAAACGGGGATAATTTTAACTCGAAAATACATTAGAGATCTCATTCACGCCTCTGCTGGAAAATCCACTCACTCTTTTCCTATCCCGTGCTTTTCCCATTTTAATTTGGAAACGTTAGCTAGAACGCTTCGTTAGCTTATAATTCCCTAACGAAGTAAAAACTGATTTTAATTAGGAAATGTTTATACCTGTAATTTTGTTTGTAAGTTTAAAATTTGATGTATAAGAATGAAAAGGAGCAGTTACGTTTTTGGCTTAGATCGGACTGCAAACTATCATGCGAAAACGATTCCTTTTCTGACTCTCTGAGGGCTCATTGTTTTTGACCATCATATTTTGAAATCAACCGGGCCGAAATTCAAAACTTTCTGAGCATTAACACAAAATAATTACTACGTGAGCCTCACAGAAAAAAGTAGATGGTGCTGACGACAAAACCCTCTGTCACAAGGGTCCTGCAGTTTTTTGTTACACTTACAGAATTTTTCTGCTGTGATAACAGAACTTACACAATTTTTTTGTTGTGAGAACAGAACTTCGGTCGTAGTTCCCATGACCAAAGTTCTATTCTCACAACAGAAAACTTCTGTAAGTGTAACAAAGAAACTGCAGGAGCCCTGCGAACAGAAAGTTTTGTCATCAGCACCATCTATTTTTTTCTATGGCACTATACCTTGAGAGTTTCGAATTATGACTCAGGGGTTTTATCACTGCACAGCGGCTCTTTGAAGGCAAGAGATACCTGTAATGAGCCTAAATTTTCATCAACGTCGGGTTCATCCTTACAATTCTATCGAATGCCATCTAAAAATTGTATGCGAATTCCTTTTTAAGGCAGTTATCATCATGATGCAAGTTCGGTAAATTTGTCTGGGTGCAATTTTTCGCACTAAGTGAATACCCATATCGCATACGTGATATGGCTTTCCAAATGTCAACTCCTGAATGCAACTATTCGTGCACCATGGATGCCCATGCTGCATATCTATGAAATTGAAGGAGCTCTGGCTTTCTCGAAGTCAACGCCTGGATGCAACTATTCGCGCTCCACGGATGCCCATGCTGCATATCTAAAAAATTGAAGGGACTCTGGCTTTCTCAAAGTCAACGCCTTGATGAGACTATTCATGCTTTAAGGATGCCTACATTGCAAATTCAAAAAAACATTAACTGAAGGTATTTTACGCACACTGTCTCAAGTTGCTTGCGAGATACTCCTGATGAGAAATAGCTGAAAAAGCGAAAAAAGCGGCAGCGACAAAATACACATGTGATATGCGATTCATGGTGTACAATGTACAGCGGTATTTGCAAAGCTCATACTATAATGTGATATTCAGGTAGCATAAACACGGAAAGAATGGATTGCTGTTTTAACAATAAAATTGTTAAAAAATATGTCCGACATGTTTCAAATGTATACATTTTACAATTTTGGAAAGCTAATTGAACCACAGGGGTGATTCAATTCGCATTTCTTATTTTGTAAAAGGAGTAATTGCTATCTTGTAAAATCAGCAATTTCATTCTTTCTGTAAATACTGCACCGTCACTTTGAAAAAAAAGAAGAAAAAAATTCGAATGTTTGAAAAAGGCACACTGATCGCATTTGCGCTCACCACATCACTATGCGGCTGCGGTCGGACATAAGGAAAGATTGTCCGATCTATCATCGGGTCGGTGGTAAGAGAATGAGGAAGTGCGCAGAGGTTTGTTTTACATTGAAAAAGGAAGTATAATGTTGCGTATTTTTTTATCGTCGCAACTTCAGCTGCGCGCGATCTATGGGGTCATCTCTGCTTCGGAGCGATCTTAACTATTTTATTACTGACGTCCAGCGTCGACGTGAACTGTGTAGTGATTTCTATGTTCATTTCAAATGGCGTGCTTCGTATCTATGCTCCTTGAAACTTTTTCACCCCTCTCCCCCACTTTTATTTTTAAAGCTTGTGAGACAATTAACTCGTGAATTCTCACAAATTTTACTCAAAACGGAAGGCAAATTATAAGGAAATTAGGTATTTCACCGACTCATCGTAAAGCAACTAAATCAAAGATTAAGCTCGAACGTCGCGATAGATTACCACGGCTCGACCGGTCGGCACTTGCGGCTATCTTGGCTAACAATAACCTAGCATGAAAAGGAAAAATACCCGTTTCATGTAATGGAAATGAAATCAGTCGATTTTTAATCATCCAAACGATTTTTAGGGGTTTTTCTGACGATTAGTTGCAATTTGACAAAGAGCGTAGGCTTCTTTCAATAAAATTTTCCGGTCAGAAGCTTCTAAGCCCGTTTTCTCAAAACTTTATTGTTGCACTTACTGCTTTCTCCGCTATCACGGCAGGATACAGGCTATTGTTTTCGTCTTTGGTAGGTTATAGGTTACGTTACTTTGGGCAAGCTAGGTTAAGTTAGGTCAGTTTCGTATACTGACACGATCCTTATGCCGAGTATACTGTACTATAACCACCAAGCTTCTACGCCCGTTTTCTCAAAACTTCATTTTTGCACCTACTGCTCTCCTCGACGCTATCACGGCAGGATACAGGCTATTGTTTTCTTCTTTGGTAGGTTATAAGTTACGTTACTTCGGGCAAGCTAGGTTAAGTTAGGTTAGTTTCGTATACTGACACGATCCTTATGCAGAGTATACTGTACTATAACCATCATCACCTGTCTATCAGTGCGGATAAAAGGCTCTGAAGAATCAAACGGCGGCCTTCGACTGATGACCCTGCTCACGACTGCACTTCCCATAGCCAGATCGATTGGGAAACCCCCGAGGCACGCACGGAAAGAATACGTAAAAAGTGTATTTTTTCATCGACTTGGTAACGGTGTCCACAGTTCACGGTCTCCCATATCTGTTATTTCATCGAAGAGTGTCTCGATTTTTTTCCCCGCGCGTATCGGTTGCTTTGCTGTAATAGTTTTCTCCGATCGCTCTGACGACGCGACGTCGGAATATTAATAGGCGCCGATGTAGGTCGAGTTCATCGCGCAATTTTCAGACGATTTTGTACGAAAATAAACGCTTGCGCAAGTTCGCAAAATCAAAATTCTTGGGAGGGAAAACCGTCGCAAGGAACGGTCGACAAGATTTTAGTCGATTTCGGGTATGGATTCTTAACGAACATCGTTAAAATTTTTCGTATACTGGAAAAAAAAAACACATTGGATCTAGAGTCCAGACTCTTGAAAACATTGGCAAGAAAAAATACTCTTGATTCAATCAGATTTAAGCTTAAATCAAAAGAAAATCCGCTCAAATTAAGGGGCTTGGCTCTTGATTTAAGCAAAAATCCGATTGAATCAAGAGTATTTTTTCTTGTCGATGTTTTTAAGAGTCTGGACTCTAGATCCAATGTGTTTTTTTCCCCAGTAAAGTAACGACAAGCATGGTTCATATCAAGAGTGCATAAAATTCCTGCCCTTTCACTTTTTCAAAATAGCCTTCCCATTATGAAAAACTCCATTTCTGCCAGAGCTGTGACTTTTTTCCCCTACTTTCTCTTTTTGGCCGTTTCGTTAAGAAATGCCTAACTTTTACGAAAAATACACGATTGACGGTTGAAACCATTTCCTGCTACATTGCAAGATACAACAAGCCATGCATAGTGCACCCAGAGCAACCATGCTCTGGGGGTGATGTATCCATTTTCGACGTCTGATCAGGCTGACTTAAGCTTCAGCAATCAGCCCATGGTTCATAATTTGAAAATTTGAAGACAACAAACGCATCGATAGACCACCTATCATCAGCCGAAAAAGTATGAAAATCGCGACCAGGTTGATCCCTAGACTTCACTATGTTAAAAAGGAAAATTTGGAGTGTCAAAGGCCTTAATATAATGATAGTAAATTAGCGGAACTGCGAGAGGAGTGGTCGAATACGATATGCAACTTACGCGCGCTTACTGCGTGAGATTGAATCTAGGATGTTTTGATTTAATGGTACCTTAGGCTTCTCTCACGTGATGCTGTTAGCTCAAAACAGAAATTAATAATTTGTTTGTCGACGAACCGTGCAATTAAGCGCTCCGCCGTAGCGGATGGATGTTGAGTTCGATAACCCCAGGTGTCTAATTCAAGCAATTACCCATTTCGACACGTATAATTGGGCATGCTTTAACTAAAATCAGCCTATAACTGCATTCATGAACTGAACCGTTTAGTGCTCACGTTTAAAAAGGTAAGCCAAACCTAAATGTTGGGTAGGTATCAGCCCTATCAGCCCTGTTCTGACTAGTATGTTATGTGGTCTTCAGAGGGTTTCAAGACATTCCGTCAACGATTTTTTGTCCGGGCACCTAGGTGTTTAATCCAGTAATTTACGTCAACGCGTAAAATAAGAAACAGTGACTTGATCCAAAGATTATATTTCAGTCCGTATGTGAAATTATATTGACAATATGGAATTAGAAAATTGAGAGAGAAGGAGGTTTTGGTACGGTAACTCATTTTTTAAATGAAATGTTACTTTCTTCTTTTGATTGATCTTTCAAATTTTCAATGGTGAATATTTGGTTTTATTTCTATCTATAAAATTGTCGATTTAAAATATACTATATACCTTATAAAATATACCTTTTTTTAAATGATAATATTACTTCATTTTAAAAACATTATATTTTTAAAACGTTGCAAATATTTGTAAAACATTTTCCAAGCGATGGCATCGATATTAATCGTAACGAGCCGTGCTTGTGTTGAAAGGAACTAAACAAAAATGAAAAGGAGAAAGAAAAAACCAAGGAGGACGCAATCTTCGGTTTTAACCCACTTTTACCTCGATCTTATACGGTTAAGCGTCCAATTTTGAGCGTTTGGTTGCGAATACACCACGCTGCAGCACAGTAAAAGTACAAAATATAAAAGAAAAATTAAACGGCTTTGGAAATCATTAAATCAGACACGGAACCACCTTAATATTTTCTAAACACAAATCATATTTTCCTTTAATTTTCTTTTTTTCATCAATTTAAATGATACTAATCCGTGCAGAGCGTGCAAATATTTCAAAATCATGAGTTGAAAAACGCTGACTCCGCGAGTTTAAATATTTGAGCTTAACACAGAGCAAAATGCGCACTGGCGCCTACAAACCTAACTGGATACTTCACGCGTTGCGCAATGCGTGAAGTATCCCTGTTAGGTTTGTAGGCGCCTATGCGCGTGTCACGTTGGTCGCCCTATAATAGTTCGAAGCGCCGCGGCACGCCGGCGCCGTCGCGAAGTTATTTTTCACTTCTTCTTTCAATTTTTCCTCTTCTTTGTTCTCCTCTTCATTCCCGCTTCCTTCCTCTTCTCCATTTCTCTTCCTTCTCTTCATTTCTCTTCCTCTTCTTCCTTCCTATTCCTCATCCTGCTCTTTCTTTTCCCCTCTCATTTTGATATTCTTCATGCAGGTAGGTGTTTCTATGGATTAACTGAAAATCGGCTAGTTCCTTATTGCAAATTCTTGTCCAAAATCAGGCAAAGTCTGATGCATTTAGGTTGATTCTGTTTGGAGCAGTAGGTAAGATTCATTTTGGAGTCGAGTCTAACGAGAAAAATCACAGAGCACTTTTCACTGGATGCGGGCGTGTGCACGAGCATTGCAGAGGTGAATTTCACCGCAAATATCAAATTACGGAGATAATTGATCCGGCGTAGAGCTCGGGCCCTCAAACGAATCGCTGAATGTCAGTGTCGCAGCGTCCTTCGGGTTTCTAAGTTCTAGATCATGGCTCGTGCATGCCGCATGCGGGCTACTCCTCCGCTCTACATTGCAGTGGCGTACGCAGGACTCGGTTGCAGGGCTCCACTCGCCCGTAAAAACATCCTGGACACAAACAGGCCCATCTGTAAAAACACGCAGGTGCATAAGGAAATTAATGGAGGATACGTGGTTTCTGAACTGAACCAGATATTTTAGTCCCGAATTGTGAACAGAAGTTCAAATGTACCCATCTGCAGAGAGAAAATATCCAGAAAAACGATCTCGCAAAGTTTGAGTCGAACGTGAAATTTTGGTGGGAAAATCTCTCCTGTGCGCTGTGTCCGGAAAAATAAGTTTAGTTCTGCACGCTTCCGTTCATTGTGGTGCTGTTCTAAGGGAAAACGTCACATCAACATTAAAGAATTTCCAAATTTCCTGTGATAAAATTGTTATTTTTGAGGAAAGTTATGAATCTTTTCTTTTGAAATTTTCAAATACCTAATTCAGATATAATGACGATTAAAATTATTTCAAAAATTTAAACAAAAAATGTTCTCAGATTTCCAAAAAAAAAAAAAATTTTATCCAAAGAAATTTGGTAATGTCTGAAGGCTCATACGGCGTTCTTCCTTGACACGGCAGAATTGTGCCGTTATGGAAGGCAAAAAAATGGATGTTCCGTTTATATGTCGGGTCTGCAGAAAAACAATCTTCACATAGTGCGAACATTTTAGGGGCATTAAGGACAAGGCGCATAAATGCAGTTTTTTTGTGAAAATTGAGTTATTATTAACTACGAGTAAAACTATTCTTCACGCATATTCTGGGAAAAATTCGCTCCCAAATTCCAATTTTTAGGCATCAAAAAGTCACTTTGAACTTTCTTTCCGCCATAAAGAATTCATGTAATTTCGGAACTTCAAACACGTATTTCTCAAAATAGCAAAAACTGTACTTTTGCGCCTTGTCATCCTCCGAGCCCTTCATTACACATCGTAGATTTGGGAATCGTAGGTAGTTCAAGAGTCGATCTGAGGATCGACGAAAATGTTTGAGAAATTTAAAGTAGTATACTGAGGACGGTTGACTTTTTATCCAGAGGAACAGAGGCTCGACCTAAGGTCTCAAAGTTGAGTATACTCTGATGTTGAACTTTGCAAGCTCGTATACCTGCTTGAAACATATGCCGCCGGAACGATAATAGCTCGAAATGTAAAGTAGTAAACTGAGGACGGTTGACTTTTTTCCAGAGGAACAGAGGCTCGACCTAAGGTCTCGAAGTTGAGTATACTGTGATGTTGAACTTTGCAAGCTCGATACCTCGTGGCTCGTATACCTGGTGGCTCGTATACCTGCTTGAAACATATGCCGCCGGAACGATAATAGCTCGGACTTGCATGCATAGTGAAAAATTCTCACGGTCACTCCGATGCAGCTGTCTGTCTGTCCTTTTTCAGACTAACGAGTCTCACCATGAGTCGGTTAATTAATTTCGCATTAATATTCACTCGCAGCCCATTTTATATCGGAAGATAACTTTGAAAAGTGAAGTGTCGTTTGTCTAGTAAGTATTGCTATTACTAGTTAGTTATTAAATTGTCGTATGTGGTTTTCTTTGGTGTATCCGTGTGTATTTCCTCTTTAGCGATACGAATAAAAGTTTATGTTCGTATCATAGTGGCATCATCAAATTTATTAAAATGCAGATTGAGACCACTGAAATTCTGCCGTGCTAAGGAAAAGCGCCGTACGAACCTTCAGGCGTTGCCAAATTTCCTCTGATAAAACACGAATTTTACGGTAAAATTATGAATATTTTCCTTCCCATTTTTCAAGTAATTTTGGTCGTTATTTCACCTAAAGTTGCTTAAAATATCTAAGGAAAAAATTCTTAGCTTTCCACCATAATAAGCATTTTATCGAGGGAAATTTGGCACCTCTCGAATGTTCATACGGCGTTTTTCCTTAGCACGGCAGAATACATTATGCGTCTTCTGCTCGAAATGTGCAGTGTTTTTTGAAATGGAGCCATGTGGGTTAAGTGCTGCTTCATTTCAATTGACACATGTTTTTATGAAAAGGATGTTCCACCGATTCTCTTGAAAACTGTAGGGAATTCACTACATACATCGCAGACGAAATCCCTTTGAACCGCTAAATAAATTGGTACGATTACGACTGTTCATCCCTTAAAAAATAAATCGTCTAAGTAAAGTCACTTCGCACCTGCTCGAGAAACGGTTTGACGATCCAAACGTTTTTGATGGCCGCGACCGAATATATAAAATAAATACCGCAACCAAAATAAATAGTTTTTAACGGATATGTTCGGAAAATTTTCACTCATCCTAATAACGCTCATACTCTGCGTTGAAAGACGCTTTGAGAAAATTTTTCCTCATTCGACAGATGAAGCCAAAAATCTGAGCATTCTGATTTAGGCAATGTCTTATCATCTTTTCTGCGGTTTTTCCCCCAAAATAGGGTCAGACAGGGATAATTATTTTGAAATTTTGAAAAGTATTTAGAAGTTCTAAGAAGAGGAAAAATGTTGGGAAAATTCCACATACAGTCGCTGAAGTTTCTCTTAAGCGAACTATGCGTGGAAAGCATTCACAAAATCGCATCGAAACAGATTTTGTGGGGTATGGATTTGTGCATGAGCTAGTAGCTTGGAAAATGCCTCTTTAGATAAATACTGTGAGACATCTTAGTAAAGGGAACAGGAAAACATGTATATTGATATTCTTTACACTGAAAAGTCATTTTTCCGGGAAAAATCTGGAGGAAACTTTAGTTGAGGAAAAGCGTATTCTAGACTGACCTGTTTTTTACCATTAATTATGTTACCGGTTTCTAAGTGATAATTTGCTCTTCAATTTTAAAACTTTAAGGGAAATTCCCCACTTGCAGTGTTGGATTCAATGGTGTGGTGCTGAACATTTGCAGAGCTTTGGTGAAAGTCGAAAACGCCTCTATCGCGATTACGCTGTTGTAAAATCTCCAGTGTTGTCTTGTTTTAATAATGTTCCATGTCTTTATTATTTAATTTTTTTGGGAGCAAAACAAGATGAACTTGGGTATTTTGAAGCATAGAGCATTCAGTATTGAACGGAGTAAAATCCGTCCAAACCCCGAGACGTGATTTAGTGTGCATTACTTTGCCGTTGAAAAGTAGAACGTGATAAAAATCTGCAACGTCGCAGACGGAGTTTTTCCCCATGCGTTTTGACTCTCACAGTCGAGCTGTGTCCTTTGCAAATTCATATGGACCAAATTTTGCCACGGTGAGGAACTCCTATTTCTGACTCAGCCATAAAAGAACCTATCCACAGATCAAAACTAATCGCACATATGTTTTTCTGAATTGAGTCAGAAATTGTAGTTCCTTATTGTAATCCATTTGCAAATAAAAGAACTTGATAATAATGAAGGTTCGTAGAGGTGTTTTTTACGTGGAAGCGGAGAAACATCAGAAAATGCTTCGGATTGAGACTTTTTGTCCCATTCTTCCCATTATGGGAGATTTCTTTTCTTTTATGTAGCTTCTTCACTAACCGTGATCTCAATCAACATACGAAAATCACCTTGACTTTTGGAAGCTTTGCGGAAAAGTGCAACGCCCAGCCACACGTAGGAACAGCCGAAAGATGAAAATCCCTGTGAAAAAAATCAACAGATGCATCGGTGGAATCTTTCTGGAACTCGAAGAGCTCAAACCAGCAATCAGACCAGGAAAATAGTGAGGAGAACGATGTGCGGTGGTAATAAAATAAGACGAAAAAACAAACACCTGCGATAATTCCGAGGCCCATCGCACATATTTACCGCGCAAACTCAGTCATTTCCGGTAAACAAAAACGCCCGATTGTTTTACGAGCTCCGGCGACGCACGGTGGACCCAGTCAACGGGAGGGGTCGGACATGTTTTAAAAACTTTTAAAGCGTAAATCATCATTAATGTAGAATGCTAATGTTTAAAGGGTAGTTTCTATGGTTTTCTCGTAAAATTTTCTATAAAAAGCACTCCTTAAAATTGAGGCACTGGATGCGAAAAGGGCACTTCTCGGTTGCAGTGTTTCAGAGTCTCCTCTAATATTTCATTCATTGTGAGGAAAGTGAATGCATCCATTTCACTGAATATTCCTCATGATTCTACAATTTTCTATGGAAAGAATACTGGCAAAATCACCCATTCAATTCTTCTCCAAGTAACAGAGATTCTGAAACACTGCTGTCGAGAAGTGCCCTTTTCGCATCCAGTGCCTCGATTAATATTGTGACGAATTAAACTTAAAATGGAGATGTTGCATGTGTGAGTAATTTGCGATTTGACTGTTGATTCTTATGTAAAAGTTCGCGAGAAACACGATGGTGCCACTGGTTTTCTCTGAAATCAACTCCCAAGCTCAAAAAAAGCTCTCAAGTTGAGGCCAAAATGAAGGGGATATCCCATCCTACCCTGAGAGTCCACGTCTACATCAAGACAAACTCTCCATGTAAAGATAGGGAGCAAATATATACATTGACAGGGCTGCCACTTTATATGGAGACTCCAAAACTGAAAACACGGCAACCCTGCTAATGTAAATGCTCCCTATCTTTGCATGGAGAGTTTGTCTTGATGTAGATGTGGACTCTCAGGGTAGGATGGGATATCCCCTTCATTTTGGCCTCAACTTGAGAGCTTTTTTTGAGCTTGGGCGATGATTTCAGAGAAAACCAGTGGCACCATCGTGTTTCTCGCGAACTTTTACATAAGAATCAACAGTCAAATCGCAAATTCCTCACACATGCAACAACTCCATTGTACAATTTTTGTCAACAATTTCATGTTCGACTTCCTCTATTAACTTCGTTCCACTGCGCGACGCGAGCGACTCCGAAAAATCTCGCCGGGGGTGGGGAAGGGGGGTGGGGTGGCGAAAAGAAAATCGGCGGGAACGAGATCCGAAAGCATGCAAAGATAATTGTATTGGATTTATTGATCGCACCTTGAGTGGCCGCTCGCGGAAGCGGAAGGAAAGAATAAAGGCAAATGTTGCGCGCGGCATGGCGCGGCGCGGCGCGAGGAGTAATCTTAGTAATGTATTGTGGTGGTCCACCTTCGCCGGAAGGTCGGCGCGGGCCCCGATATGTGGACTTCAATGCCGAGCCGGCGCGCGTCGCGTCCCGCCGCGCGCGCCGCGCACAGCGGAAGGAACTCGGGATCGGAAATAATAAAAAAGAAGAAGAAGGAGAGACTGGATGCGTCGGAGTGGCCGGCTGGGACTGCGGCCGGGCAACGTGTGAACACCCCCCAGACTCCGAGCTGCCGGCCCGGCGTGACCTTGGCATTTATTCGCGACGCCGCGCCGCGCCGCGACGCTCGGTCAGTCAGTCAGTCGAACTCACTCGCGCTTTCAGTGGAGAGAAAAAAATCCCGCTCGGGTCCGGTGGAAGGGGCAGAGAAGCACGACTCGGCGATCCGTCTCCGTTGAAATCAGTATGGTGTCAGCCGCGTCGTCAGCCGCACCGCGCTCCCTGTGATTCCCTCGAGTTCGCAACGTGTTCAGTTCGTCGCGCCATGTGTGAGTGCGTGTTCTAAAAGTGCAACTAAAAATCACCCGCCCGACTCAGTTCATATTTTCGTCCAGTTTTTGAAACCTTTCGAGAGGATCCCGTGTCAGAATGCCGTGTCCGGAAGGTGAAATTGAGATCGCGGAAGTGGCCCAGCCGTGCGAGAGCCTCAGCTCCCTGCCGCGCTCCATCAAGCACACCGACACTAGGGACAGCATCGACAGCGACATCTCCCTGTCCTACGACGCCAAGCCCTTCATCCCGGCCAGCCAGCGGGCGCTCCTGGAGAAGTGCCTGGACAACGCCAGCGGCACCGACTCGGGCCTCGAGAGCGGCAAGGAGAGGAGCTACAAGAGCAGCGACGAGGACAAGAAGAGCGACGAGGACACCCCTTTCGTCCCGCCCAACGAGGAGCTCACCAAGAAAATCATCGACCAAGTTGAGTTCTATTTCTCCGACGCCAACATCACCCGCGATGCCTTCCTGCTCAAGCACGTCAAGCGCAACAAGGAGGGCTACGTCTCCCTCAAGCTCATCGCCAGCTTCAAGAGGGTGAAGCACTTGGCCAAAGATTGGAGGGTGGTCGCCGCGGCTCTGGCCAAGTCCACTAAGCTCCAGATCAACGAGCAAGGCACGAAACTCCGCCGGGTGGACCCGCTACCCCTCTACGACCAGACCACCCCTTCGAGAACCATCGTGGCCATCAACCTACCCTTGGAAAAGCCCACCATCGAGAGCGTGGCCGAGATGTTCCGCAACTGCGGCGAGATCGCTCTCATCCGGATCCTCCGGCCGGGCAACCCCATCCCCGCCGACGTCCGCCACTTCTACAACAAGCACCCCGAGATGAACGGAGCCACCTCCGCCCTGGTGGAGTTCGTCCGCACAGAGTCCGCGCACAACGCCATCAACCGCCAGGACTGGGGCTGCAAGATGGGCGAAGACGGGCTCCAGATCCTGGAGCTCAACGCCCCCGCCACCAAGAAGAAGACCACGAAGAAGAGCCCTGTCCAGAAGGTCTTCGACTCGGATTACTCCTCTTCCTACAACTCCGGTTCCGAGTTGGACGACCCCCGACACAGGGTCTGGATGCAGCGCCGCTGCTCCTCGCCGCACCTCATCGGCCGCGCCCAAGAGACCGGGAACCACTGGCACCAGAGGAAATGGTCCAGAGACTCCGGAACCGACAGCCCGTCATCCTCCTTCTCCCGCTCCAGGAGCAACAGCGGCGTGTTCTTCATGCCGGACTTCGGGCGCCGCACCTCTTCCGGTTGGGACTCAAGCTCGGACAGCTACGCCAGCTCCAACCGCTCCAGGTCCAACTCCGGGGTCTCCGTGCCCGACATGGGCGTCAGGCGGTTCTCCGTCTCGAGCAAAGACGACTGCTGTTGCTGCTCGGGGCACCGCTTCGACATGGACTCCGGAAGGAGGGTCTCCTTCAGCAAGGGCTCCGAGGACGGCTACGGCTCCTCCAGGTCCAGGTGCAGCAGCACCGCCTCGGACATCATGCGCAAGGACTCCAACCCGGAATACTACTGCATGCAGAGGCCCGCCCGGCTTTCCTTCAGCAAGGACGACGGTTTCCGCTCCCGCGCCGGCAGCAGCTCCTCCGACCACATCCGACGGCTCTCCGGCGAGGAATCCAACGGCGAGGTTAGGTTTGTCCGCTCGCGATCCAACAGTGGTGTGATGGGTGAGAATGTTGTGCGTCTACCCCGGGGCCCGTCCGAGGGTAGCAGGGGCTTCCAGAGGGAGACCCTTTGTGACTACGTGGTGCACGAGTGAAGTGCGTGACGTCACCCGAGTGTCGCGCCGGGAAGTGAAGGATTTCAAAGTGTCCTCAGTTTAGAACAGGATTTCAAAGGAGGCAAGGACCGTTTCAAATTGGCATTTTGTTCTTTTTTCATAGGCTAAGTATGAAATCTTAGGTATTTATTTATTTATTTATTTAATTTATTCGGTTGCGTAAGGATAGCTTATTAATTAATTTATTTACTTTGTTGATTACGTATTTCCCTAATGATTATCAAAATCTAAAGCAGTAAATCAATAGGCGTGATTGGGGATGAGGAAGCAACCCTAACCGAAAAGAATGCGTAAACCGTTTCACGTTGCACGCACTCCCCTCTGCAGGACGCAAGGTGGAATCTGTAGAGTGGTCATTTTACTAGATTCAAACAAAAAGCCACAGTGATGGATAAAAAGACGTAAATCCATTTTTACATGATCCTTGCGAAGCATATGACGTATGCGAGAGAGTTCATCTTAAAAATTTAGTTACGTCGTTTTGCTCACAAAAGGCGATGTAGTTTGAAAAGAACATTTGAAGTAATAATAAAACTGTCTCCTCCTGCGTATCTGAATTTACTTACGGTTGCTTTTTCATCAACTTCCTTTTTCATTCGAATTAAAGATCACCGAGTATTGTAAACATTTTGTCAGAGAAAGTATCGGTTTTCTATTTTCGAAGGTTATGAATATTAAACATATTGATTTTTGATTGGAAAAACTGCAGAGATTTGAGTAATTCCCTCAGTTTTCGATACAAGCTTCAGATAAGCATCAAAGTTGTAATTAACAACTCATTTGTATGCGTCTCTTTTTCTAGTTACTTTTACACAACCGCGCGTTTGTCGTAAAGTTTCGTGTGACTTAAAGTTAATTGAAAAGAAATGGATGATTTCGTCTAGCTCAATGTTAGGAGATCCACAGGTCTTCCTTTTATTTATATTTTTACTCGTTTTCAAGCGAATTTTAAAAATTGCGGACCCTCACACCATCCTCGGGGCGCATTCACGCGAGCGAAGAGACTTAACTTAGCTCTAAAAATGAATTTATTTTTTATATTTTCTCGAGTCTCTCACGTACTTTCGTTTTTTTAAAAGTACTGATCGACATCAAGAACGTTTACTTTGATAGGTATACTGATACTGCCATTACGATAAGAAACTATCGTCTAAATTGCTAATTCGTTCAATTTACTTATGTGATCAACATCCATAATTTTTGTTCAGAAACTATATACTTAACATTGTTCCGCGCTGTGGCATGTTGATTAAATCAAAGGAACTTGTAATGTATCGAATCAAGCGCGGAGAACATTTCTATCACTGCCACTGAACTTAAACGAATGTGACATTAATGTTTAGATTTCGACAAACCGTCGAGTGAGCTTTCATCGATGTATGTTCTTTTTTTTTATCTCGGAAAGAAATTTCCTGTGCATGAATGCTTGCTGTGAAAACTTGCACATCACACTTTAGTTTTAGTCCTAACAGTAGGTTATTCATTTATCTGTGATACGTGATCTGATTATAAAATGTATCCACATTTTTAAAGTTTTCCTCGAACTTTTTCATCCTCGATAATCTTTTTACCCACCAGTGCAATAATTCCAACGATGCAGAGACACATTAATGACATTTTTTAGAAGTAGGGCTAGGACGTAAATGACAAAAAAAGGCTCCTTCCGGTTTCTCGCAAAGTTTTTTTTTTTACCCAAAAGATCAAATCCAATTTGAGAGCACGCCCAGGCCATCCGACAGAACATTGTTGATGCTTTTTTTTTGAAAATCTATGTTGCTAATGCAAAATATGGCAAATCTAAACTGTGCCAAAGCACGACTCAATGTACGGTGTTGCAAGTAACGTTCTATTTCTCTTGAATGCGCCGTTATAGTACTTTTTGTTAATCAACCGGAAATCTCATGCAGAGGCGGTTTTGCAAGTTGACAACACTATTTTTCCTTCATTAACTTAAATCCATTAAAAATATCGATATTAGGTTGAGAAAACTGCCTCACCACGAATCGATTGTTTTACATACATTTAAATGGAGGAAAAACTTTGTGGCCAACTTTCAAGCATCACCACTGCCTCTCGGCCAGATATATTGTCTGAAACCAGAAGATTTCCTATTGCTTCAATGAGAAATTCCCGTCGCGGCATATTTCGAAAGGGTTCTTGTTGATCCAACAGAAAATTATTCTCAGCTTAGCTTTGCAGCACCGAAATCGAAGATAGGTGTTTTTTTAGTTTCGTCAAGAACAGCTCAACTTGTTTCCCCTACGCTCGCGCATGCTCACGCTGTACAATGTCATGAACCTTGCCGCCGTGTCAAGGAAAAACGCCGTATGAGCCTTCAAGCGCTGCCAAATTTCCCCTGACAAATCATTAATTTTCAGGAACATTTTTGAATATTAGTCTGCCAATTCTTACATAATATTGTGTGTAAATTGGTCCGAAACGTTTGAAAATTTCAAGGAAAAATATTCACACTGAAAAAAAATTCTCGGCGTTTTTACCAACGTCCGTTGGTACCTTTACCATCTCAATTTTTTTACCAATTATTGGTAATTTAATCAAGACAGACTGGTAAGTTTACCTAAAAACCGGTATTTTTACTGTTTTTTTTTTTCAGGAAAGAATACCACTTTTATTGGTAATCAATTCCCGGTAACTTTGCCATTTTATCCCGGTAATTCTACCACAGTTGATAAAAAATACTGGCGTTTTTACCAAGGTCCAGTAAAATTAACGAGAAAGTTCAATAATTTTACCGAGATTTCTCGGAAAATTATCAATTCCATAAATGGTAATTTTACCAAGAAAAAACTGGGATCAAATAGAACCCTGCATTCTTGGTAATTTTACCTTTTTCTTAGTAAATACACCGAGGTTTTTCTTTCAGTGCATAAACTTCCTCAAAAATAAACATTTTATCGAAGGAAATTTGGCAACTCTCGAGTGCTCATACGGCGTTCTTCCTTAGCACGGCAGCGTGGCTAGGCGTGGAGTTTATTTTTGCCGCTCTCTAGCATTGTGACGAGTGGGAGGCCTAGGGCAGGCGGGGGTCAAGTGGAAGGGGGGGGTGAGAGGTTTCATTAACCCACTAACCGAGACTTCGACACGTACGCGATGCGTCCTTTGGTGTCTCTTTCTGCTTTTTATTTTTCTCCGTGATTTATTGTTTGCTCTACCTTCATCCACTTTTCCACACGCCCACCCAAAAGAGCCTTGCATTCCTATTTTCGTGCCTTCCTTCCTCTCCCTGTTCCGCCGTCTAGCGATCGATTTGATTTTTCCCATAGATCGTACTCGATACATCAAACGGGTGAGATTGTATCGATATCGATTAATTCAAAACATAAACATAGCCTCAAAAGTAAATTCAGAAATCTGAGAGAACGGGTCTTTTGTAACAGATTTTTTATTCTTTTGAGTACCAAATGCCAATGCAAAGTGAAATTGTCAGGAAATTTCTCATTTTCATCTTTTCCAACTTAAATCCTTACAATTTGGTTAGGGGTTATGTTCTATTGTTTTGAACCAAACGATACATCGAACCGTTATCGAATATGGTCTATTGATAAATCGGATTACACTTTGCCGCAGGTACCACTATCTCCGGCTCTTGCATGCAAAAGCACCATTCTGCATCCCTAAAAGAAATGGTATGCTGTTTCAGCTCTTTAGATGTCAAAAATGTGTCTCGCGATCCTCAGATGCTGCCCTGATTGCCCACGGAGAATCCTGTGAATTTGCATTCACATTATGTAAAGTTAACTGCAAGGGCAGTAAAGGCAGCATCTTGAGATCACCTGACACATTTTCGACATATTTTTTAGGCGCTAAAACAGGATATTATTTTTTTCAGTTAGGGAAACCAATGGCACATGTGTTTTTTTCTAAAATGAGCCAGAGATGGTGGTTCTTAATCGCAAAATGTGGTCCGATTCATTATCCGGTTGAAAACAAGAGGAATTGTCTTTTTGAGGGTAAACCTATTTTGAAGTACCTGGTTTGGTAATTTTTACAGTTATTGGACGACATTAACCAGAATTAACTGACCACCATGACGACATTAGACGTTGCCCAACTTCTTTGCGTGTTTTATTTTTTTCACGAGGAAGCCATAGGCGGATCCACCAAGTTGGCACCACTAGCTTTTCTCCATTTAAACATGTGTTAAACAATCGATTGTCGTTGGGGCACCTATAGCCCTTCCGAGAATTGATACATTTCCGTTGATTCATATCGAGAGAACGCGATGTTGATAACTTCCTGGACCTGCCTGGAAAACTAAGCAACTTTCTGCTTTACATTTTGTGAATACATTCAAAATACACACATGACTACTTGACTCGTCACGCGACGGGCTACATGACTCCTAACTTTCACTCTCGAAAAATGAATGTCTATCAAAACTTTTTCATTCTCCGTCGAGTAAACTTCTTAACGTGCGAGACGTCATTCCTTTCGTTCTGTTTCTTGTAAAATTTTCAAATATTTCTTCATCATCAAAAATTCTCAACTTCTTATCTGAGCGCCATCGCTCATTTTTTATCACCTCCATCTAGAAAAACAACCCTTCGCTCATTTCAGATTGTTTCCCATTCCATCACTTGAATTGCCAGGGTATAGATTCCAAAACAATAACCCACCCAGATCTATTCAAAATATTCATGAAATTATTCCTCAGTCTCAGCGCATTATCTTGGCTCTTTAGAAAAACGAGGCATTTCCTTTAAAAATTAGTCATTACCCTCATTATTCAATCGATCTATCCTTTTTTATTTCATTCCTCTTTACACAGCCTACTGAATTCACCATTTTCTTCTTTTACTTCCTAAGTCCACGTCTTCGTACCTCATTCCACTTTCCTTCGACAATCTTGCAGAAAACTGACACGAAGGATACTGCAGCGCAATTTGCATCCTTCAGAACTGAAGGGGCAAAAGTATTTAAAAATTGTTGCATTCTTCCCCTCGTTGTATTCATCCTTGCCGCCTTGACGTTTTCACGAACTTTAAACTTTGACCCGCTAACAAAGCGTTCGTTCATCTGTATGCTCTTATGAGTGACGTAACGGATGGCGCTGGATGGCTTCTTCAAGCGTAATTTGATTACTATGTGACCCAACTTGCACATGAAACTTTGCTTAACCGGCTGGAGCCTTTGAACTTTTAATTAATTTAATGCGGTCATAGAACGGCAGAAGCCACTGGACGACCTATGCAGACAAATAGTATTCTCCATCGAGATCCAAATCGTGGCTAGATTGTTCCCTTTTTTTTCTTCATCGGTAGCTTTTGCATGACGTCAGAGACATACATCGATCAAAGTACTTTTTTATTTTGTCAAATGTCTCAATTCTCTGCGCGTTACGCTTGCACACTTAATCATTATCAAATAGAATTAAAGACTATGTGAAAACATTGAACAAGGTACGTTTTAAATTAAAGCGACAGAAATAATCGTGGAATAACTTGAAACGGTTATTTCTCGTATTGTAAAATCAATTTTGGCGATCAATCAATTCCCGCAGGATAAATGCGGGCATTCTTAAATTAAATTTTGACAACTTTTTCACAAAACGTTTCTATATAGTGTCACTGGAGCTGTATTTTACTTTTTTTGCAAATGACTGTAACTATTTTTTCGTAAATTTTGTCATTAATTTGACATTAGGAGGCATTTACTCTTCAAAAAAAGGCTTCAGTCTAATTAAGTACATACATAAACCTACAATTATGGTATATTGTAGCCTTGTGCAATATCACTAAGTAAGCTGTAATCTATTTTGTTCGTCTCTTCATTACAAAAAAAAAAAAAAATAAATTAACACTCCACAAACTTATTGCTCCCTGTCAAATCGTTTGATGGAAGCATGATTTTGACAAACCTAAATATGTCTCACCCAAATTAAAGTTTAGAGCCAATAGGTATGTGGTCGTCAGTCGATGATAAATGCTTAATCTATTTTGACAGCTCAGTGTATTTGCACTGCCAAAAACGCTGGTCATTATTTGAAATTTAAGACGGCTCACCTCGAATTTTGGCTCAATATTCGCCTAGTTTTCCTTCTGTGTGGGTTTTTTAGCACGTTTATTGTCGTAGGATTGTGATAACACTTCAGTGAAGTAGGGTAAGATTTTGTAGACGTTACCAGCTCCTAAAATTTGGACCGATTTTTATGTCTTTATATCGTTGTAAATATATCTCAAACTCTTTGTATAGCATTATGCGTGTAATATCTGTTCACTAAATTTGAAATTCATGTTTTTGTTTCACGAACTGAAACTTGTGAGAATATTCAGAGGAAGATAATTTACCTATAAGAATCACTGAATACAAGCTCTAACACTCTCAATTAGATCTAAAGGGATTGTAATGAATGGTGATTCTGGTAACTCCTCTAGTTTTCAAATTCAGTGAATGATTTTTCTCTCTTGAGTCCTTTCGTTTCTCCGGTGGGATATTGTCCTACCGCCTTCAATTCTTGTTTTTGTGCTTTGCTGTCTTCTACTCTTCCTTTTATTTTGAGAGGATTTTTTTTCCTCTGTACTTTTTTTCATGTCCTCTCTTTTTTCCTTTCCTCTTCTTCAAGAAGGCAATTTTCTTCCCTAAGTATCTTTTTCTGTACTATTTATTCTCAATCTAAACTTTCTTTCTTCAATCTTTTCAATTTTTTTCTTTCTCTCTTTTATTATTTTGTATCGATTCTATTCATTTCAAAGTCCAGCCATTCAGTGAATTTGAATTTTACTCCTTTTACAATGTTGAAGGAAAAAGGTACATATCTTACAGTCTCAAATCACACTCATGGTTGCGGCTTTTTTCAATACCAGTGATTAATTTTCGGTGATCAATTCCTAAATTAGAAGGACATGTTAGTCCCTAAATATTTTGAAAAATTATATCCTATGTAATTTAAAGCTCCTTTTTTGAGTCTTTGATTAAAAAGAATTAAAATTGAAAGAATTGAAATTTCAGATCACCATATTTTTTTTTTTTTTTTTACCATGAACTTTGTTGTGAATTTTTTTAAACATGTATTGAAAATATGCATGCCCTCTTCATCGACAATTTTCGAGGGTTATTCAATTTTCAAATAGGATGTATTATTTTTCTATCGATTTAGTCATTAGTATATATTTATTCATTTATTTTAAGTAGGCTAACGTATTTATTAAGTATGTACCTTGACTTCCGCATACAGTTACCGATTCTAAATCGATTGAGGTTAAAAACCTTGTGCCTGTAAATAGTTTTTTTTCTAAATTATTAATTTATTTATTACTTCTTAATTTATTCGATCCTCCATCATCTGTTTCATTATTTATTCATCAATTGTGAAAATTATTTTGTTAAACACATCATTTCGGATAAAATAAAATTAATTTGTTTTCAACCTTGTGATATTATTTTTCCGTTAATCAGAGAAAACATATGTATGAAAGTTTAGGGTAGGCGCCAACGGTTTCCGAGCAAATTTCTATTTATGACTTTTTTGGAAAATTTAGATATGTTGGTGGTTTTGAACAAAACTTTTTCAAAAATAGGCTTTGAAATGAGCATTCGTAAAAAAACTCAACAACGGCTTCACTACACAAGTTTGAAATTCTTACTAGTTCTAGAACTCGATGTAGTCGCATTAATACTTTGAACTCGTTTTCATCAACACACAATGGATCGAGTCAATAGGAGAGGTCGGACGAAATTTGGAAACTTGAAACGCTCATAACTCCGCCCATGCAGTTTTTGAGGTTCCAAAAATTGTTTCATTGGTTTCCTCTTGAAAGTTTCTTCGAGAAAAACACCTGATAGTTTAAAATGTGACAAAATAAACATCAAAATTTGCAGATTTATTAAAAAATGTAATGTCCGACCTTTCTTACTGACTCGATTCGCTGTGCAAAGGTGCAAAGCTGTTCCTCCTACTTTTTATCGACTATTGTAAGTTTCAAGCCCAAATACAAACTTCAAACGTTTTTGAGACAGTAAACTTTGAGGAGTCCAAGTTTTTTTTTTCGCATTTCTAAGTATCCAAAGCTAGGGAAGTTTAAAGGGCAAAATTCAAAGTTTTAACCCTGAATCCGCTTTTTTCTCTAATCTTCTGAATGTTACTTTCATTCGGATTTTTAAAATAATAACTTCGGCAGGAGTGATAGGAAAAATACAAGCATTATTTTGAAACGGAAAACTTCTTTATTTGTCCATGGGGATCTTATACAAGTCTGAGGGTTTATAGAACTATGAAATTATGCAAATATGATAATTAAGTCGTGCATAATAGCAAATCTATTTCAATAGAAATCTGATAAAAAAAGGACTGCAATCTTGCGACTGAAGGTACCTCCTTATTTTGAACTAATGTCATTCCCAATTTTTAAAAGCAGTCTACTGATCGTTGATTCTGAAAGCTCCCGGTGAATAATTTGCCTCTCCAAAAAGATCTCGTATTAAAAGCGGATAATTTTCAACGCTGCGTGTTTTGTCAGTTATTTCATAACTAATAAAAAGATGATGGAAAAAAGCACATTAAAAGGAGGTATTCTTTTATTGGTCCTTGTTTCAGTCATAAACAATCTTTCTTGCTGCCGCTCCTGGCTCGAGGTTAAAAACCGATCATTTGGTTACATAATTGTTACACGATCGGCACACTTACATCCGACTGGTATAACTATACTAATTGACAACAATTTAGCCTCTTGGATCTCTATAGGTCGATTTCATTCATTTTTTTCTTTCAACTAAAACCATCTTTATTTATACAGTCCGTTTGCTTTCATAGCTTTTATACAATTCAGTATCTGACTGAAGTTTGAGGCATGGAATCTGAAATCCCGCTTTATTTTAAGCCAGTCTTGTAAGAGGGTATGATTCCTAAAATTTTAATATTATAGAAAATCGAATGAAAACTAGCGAGGAGCAGAAATTAGATCATGGCACCTCCACCGCAAGGTGGATCGAGTCAATAGGAGAGATCGGACAAAATTTTGAAACTTTAAACGCTTGTAACTCCGTTTATACAAAACTTTGAGATTTTAAAAATGGTTTCATTGGTTTGCTCGTGAAATTTTCTTCTAGAAACAACCCTTAATAAAGTTTAACTTGTGACGAAATAAACATCAAAATTTGTGGTTTTAGTCTAAAATTATATGTCCGACCTCTCTCATTTACTCGATCCACTGTGCGCCGCGACTACGAGGAACAGGTAAGTTTTTACTTCAGCAAATTTTTTTGCCCCCCCCCCCCCCGGTTTTGAAGAGTGTGATTTTTAAGCTCAAAGCGGCCGTCGACGGCTAGAACAGAAAATGGGGGGGGGAGAGAGAGGGGGGAGGGAGTGTCAATTCGGCAACAGCGCATTTTAGGGCAAAATTTTTCACCACAATGTTTTGAATATTTCTGCATGACACTAAAAGATATCTGCTAATTTGATTACATTTTACAATAAGGAACCACCATTTCTGGCCAGTTTAGAAACAATATACATGCCATTTGTTTCCCTATGCAGTATGCAGATATCGACGGTGAAACTACCAAACCACGTATCTCGGTTTGCGACGTCGCAGACTTCCTGTCATACTTTATTTTTTAAATGAAAAACTACTTAACATCCAGTCTTGAAAATTTCTGTGATTTTTCCTCTTTGTGCGGAGAAAAATCCGTGAAAATTTCAAGGAATGATATTGATTTGGTCTACTTCAAAAAAATAAAATGTGAGCGTAGATTTTTAAACACCGCAAACGAGATACGTGGTTTGGTAGTTTCACCGTCGATATGTGCTTTTATAGGAAAATCAGAGATAATGATTCCTCATTGCAGAATGTAATCCAATTAATTAAACTGTCTGCAACGATTCTCACTCATGAGAATGCGATTTTTTTCCCCCAATATTTTCATCGTTACTAGCCGTTGACGAAGACTTGGAGCCAGGTTGACATTTCGGACGATCCCCACTTTCAAAGCAAAAACACTATACTTGCACTTAAGTTTTTGATGAAGCATGCCCCTCATAAGCCGCACTTCAAAGGTTGACGGAGAAAGCCGTGTTTTTACCGAGTGAGAAAAAAAAAAACTGAGCACAAAGTGTTGCCAGTGAAATTGACCCATCTTACCCCCTTTTGCGTCATTATCTTTGAGCGAAAAACAACTTTGCAAGAAGAAAGTGAACAGAAGAATTTTAATGAAATAGTCCTTTAGTAATCCGGTAAAACAAAATAAAATACTAGCGGAGATCTAAAGCCTTCCAATCTGAAATGTTTTCAATTTCAGCCACCAATGCTTTCATTGAATTTTCTTTGAGTCAAATAAAAAAGGCTTTGGTTGTAAGAATCAAGTACGATGCAGCACACTTTTACCGTGCGAAGGAAGAACGCCGTATGAACATTTGAATGTTGCCAAAGTGCATCCAATAAAATGTCTATTATTGAGGAGTATTATGAATATTTCCTCTTGAACTTTTCACAAAATATCGACCTGATTGCAAATTAAATTCTCTGAAAAATTGGAGGAAATATATATTAACAGATTTCCCTAAAAATTTACATTTAATCAAAATAAATTTGGCAACGTCAGAAGGCAGCACATTTTTGCAGTGCTAAGGAAAAACGCCGTATGAAGATTTGGATGTTGCCTAATTGCATCCGATAAAATGTCTATTATTGAAGAAAATTATGAATGTTTTCTCTTGAAATTTTCACACAATATCGATCTGATTGCAAATTAAATTCTCTGAAAAATTGGAGGAAATATATATTAACAGATTTCCCTACAAATTTACATTTTATCAAAATAAATTTGGCAACGTCTGAAGGCTCATAAGGCTTTCTTCCTTACCACGGCCGATTCGGCTCGCCAAATCGCGAGTGAATCCATCGGAGGAAGCTCTACAAATGCCTTGACATAACCTCAATCGTACCTCGCTCGTGGGTCGTTGTCAGCTACCCCCGTCGTCAAGTTACGTAAGTTGATGTGGTGCGATACCACGTAACGGAATTTATAGCACCTGTAGGAGTCGCTGATTTGATCACTGCATGGATTCTCTCGGCTTACGGTCATTCCCTGTAAGAGGATTAATCGGACTTCACTCATTCTCAGCAGAACGGACCTAGTTGTGGGGTGGAATTAGAAAAACAACATACGGTCCGCTGCGGTGCTGTGGTGCGTACGTGGTTTTTCAAAATGACCTCTGTAGATGGGTTAATTCCGGTTTTTGACGTCCTATCAGAGCCTTTGCGATCTCTTTCCATTGCAAACCTCGATTCGAATCCTCCCGGTTAACTGACTCATTGATCGGCACCGGCTCTGTGAAAAGAGGCTCTTTCATGAAATTGCAGTTTTTCAGAGGACACAAAAAACTGTTTTATTTGGAAATGTCCACAAAAAAGAAGATGAAAAAAAAAATCCAATGAAATACCAGAAGTGTCATGCAATATCCCCAATTGTTTCCTGACAACTATATTTTTCACAGAAAAAGGGTTTAATTTTCCATCTGAATTATTTGGAGGTATGAGGGGATTTCAATAAAATTTGCAACCCTGTATTCCCATGGGTTTCCTGTAAGAAAGGTAGGATATCGCCAGACATTTGGCAACTCTGCATAATACTATCTCCATAAGATGACAATGTCATAGCTACTATTAGTGTGACTGTTTTTTTTTTTTTTTTTTTTTTTTTAATTTACGAGGATCTTCCTATTTACAACAATTAGGTTTCTTCATAGGGACGTTAATGAAAAAATCATGATGAATCAAAACTTAACACAAAAAACTACCAAGAAAAGTTTTTCTTTGTTGAAATTAATCAAATTTTTCTAAGTGCAGTTTTAGTCAAATCTACTGAATTTCGTCTATTTTGTCTCAGATAAATGTATCGGATCCATATAATTCAATAAGATATTGACGTCTCCACATTTTCTCATTGAAAGAAAGTCGAAACACGTAATTTCACTTTGAAAAAATTAAACACTAAGAAGTGGCCCGAAATGTATGTAACAAGGTGGAGAAATGGTGCTGGGTCCACACCATTTTGCGGGGAAACAAAGCCAAGAAATGCCAAAAATTAAAATTAGAGTCAAAAAAAAAATTTTAGAACTCTAATGCGCACCAGCATCTAAGCATAAATATACCCTGCGCATATACTACCCAGCAAAACAATGGATTTACCATATAATGCTTACGAGAAAATTAATAGACGGCTAAAGTTGAAAAGTGCTTGTGTTCAATTTCACTTATGCTAATTTCCGACCATGTTTTATCTTCTTGGGAGAAAAGTAACAGTTTTCTGTCGAAACTTTGTGAGTGTTCCCCCAGTAGGTAAAAATTGGCAGTAGAATCTGTGTTCCAAAATACCATAGACCTAAAGCCGGCTGTAAGATTTTCAATAGCTTCTAAAGCCGGCTGCACAATTTCTTATAGCCTATAGCCGATGGCGATTGAGCAACAGCCAGGCGATAAAGTGTATGCTAAATGTTACTAATTACGGATGCTAGGACTTAGTGAGTTTTTGAACTTCCGCTCTATTTTTGGGCCGTAGTATCTTGATTTATTTTGCGCAGAAAGCTCCGTACTTTTGAAGGATGTCTGCCATTCCTAATATGTTGGAGCGCCTTCAATTTCGTATGATACTGTGCAATACCTCTGGTGTGAAATAGTTGCTTCAAGCGCCGTGGCACGCTGCGGTGCGGTGGGCGGGCAGCCAGCGTGAAAAGCGCCTTAGCGCCTACAAACCTAACAGGGATACTTCACGCATTGCGCCATGCGTGAAGTATCCCTGTTAGGTTTGTAGGCGCTGGTGCGCGCTTATCGCTGGCAGCACGCCGCTCCGCTCTGTGTTAGGCTCCAATGTAATCTTGCGGAGTCAGCGTTTTTCAACTCGTGATTTTGAAATGTTTGTACATCCTGTATGGATTATTCTCATTTTAATTGATGAAAAAAAATATGTATTAAAGGAAAATATAATGTGTGTTTTGTGAATATTATGGTGGTTCCGTATCAAACTTAATGATTTCTAAAGCACACGAATTTCTACAGAATTTCTCACAGCCTTTATAGCCGATGGCGATAAAGTGTAAAGCCCGACGATAGGAACCATAGCCCGGCTGCATTCTTTTTTATCGCTTCGTATAGCCCGGCTATATGATTTGCTCCGCTTTCTACAGCCAGCTATATGATTTTCTATTGCCTTCTTTAGCCGGCTATAAGAATTCCTATGGTATTTTGAAACCCAGCTCCCATCGCCAATTTTTACCAGAGTCTTCGCCCATTCATAAATATGTACAAACAATTTTTAGTAATATTCAGTTAGTTTCCTCTCAAAAAAGTAAAACACAATCGAAGGTTTTGAACCGTTGCAACAGACATTCACATTTTTCGACGTCCGCCATCGAAATTTCATTTTCACTCAAAGGATCGATGCTCGCTTGATTGATATAAATACTCAAATTAAAATAAGTTGGGACTCGATGGGATAATTTTAACATCATTGGCATTGTCGCGTCAGCTGCACGTTGGAGAAATTTTCGCCAAGTCACTTTTAGCCATAGCCTCGGGTCCACCCTTGACTTTTTCCGCCGCGCTAATGTAGAGACACTGAAATAGCGAGTAACTATTTCAACGACCTCGCATGGATTCATGGTCTTCAAAAGGAAGTTCTACACTCTGTGTAATAGAGAAAAACTACAAATCACTTGCGAGGTTGTGCCCAATGTGATTTTCGTGGGTTTTTACCAGTATAGAGTACATGAATGTGGCTGTGTCTCTTGCGTGCAACTGACCCATTCTGCCGTGTTAAGGAAAAACGCCGTATGAACTTTCAGGCGTTGCCACATTTCCTTCGATAAAATACGATTTTCCTGGTAAGCTTATGAATATTTTTCAGATAATTTTTCAGCTGATTTTTCAGCTGATTTTTCTCGCGGTCTCTGCTAAAATTCCTGAAAATTCGAAGAAAAAATATTCATGACTTTCCTTAATAGTAGCAATTTTATCGAAGGATTTTTGGCAACTCTCGAATGTTCATACGGCGTTCTTCCTTAGCAAGGCAGCATTGACCACAATTGCACTATAAACTCGGTGGTTATGATTACTGAAGCGGTCTTTTTCACATGTTTTACCATTTAGTGCTATTTTCACCAATAAGCAGTAAAAATACCGATATTGATGATTGAGGCTATCATTAATTAAGGAAATTGCATGTAATAATCACCGTTACTTTGGCAATCATAGCCACAAATGTTTCTTTGCAGTGTAAGGCAACAGGAAGAAGAAACAGTATAAATTACTGGAACATTACGAGACCCGTTTATTTTTCATCAACATTTGACGCAGAACATGTACAAAATGTTAACTGTTCAAACTCAACTCATTCATGAGGAATAAACTCGAAAATTCGGCGCCGCGGGTTGGTACATTTAGTTTGGTGCGCAAGGAAATCCAGAGCGTCTTCAATTTTTTAGATATACGATACGCGCATCCATGAAGTACAAATAGTTGCATCCAGGAGTTGGTATTAACGCGGCGTCGTTTTCATTGAATCCATTACCGCCCACGAAGTGAGGGCGCCTTGGCGTTGACTAAACATTCTACTTGTATTCTTGGCGGTGTGACCTCTTGAGTTAAACAATCCAATGTTTTAAATGTCTCTTTCATATTTCATATCTGAACAAGTATATTGTAAGAAAGCATCGACAGGCGCACTGACTATTTCATAAGAAATTAGCCCAGCCAGCTACGCCCATACAGAATTCGTAAAACTTAATTTCAGCTTTGAGGTAACTGAAAACTGAAATCGGAAAATGCTCCTTACATGCTCCTTTACATATCTCCGGTTATGTTTCACTTTTGAAAGAAAAACCAACCACCGGCCCAACAGATTTTTTTAAAACAAATTAAGTAGACATAATGAGAAAAAGTGCGCTGCTTTGGAGATAGGCATTTTTTTACTTTAGTCGTGGGTGTTTTTAAATCTGTACTCAATTTTTGGTAAACAATTTTCCTGCACATAAGCATTAGATTTGTTGGAAAAAAATACAAATACAATTTCTCCTTAATCTCCACTCTACAGCACAGAAAAGAAATCCTTATATGAAACCCCTCATTTTCGGAGAGAAAGAGAGCTGAGTGAAGGAAACAACAAATTAACGTACTTTGGGAGGGGGGGAGAACATTTTTTTCAGGAGGAATAAATTAAAGGACTATTTTTAATATTGCAATGACGTATTTTAAAACCTAGGCCAAACATATTCAACTATATATTCAAACGGGATATATTTAAACACGGATCTTCACACCTCTGCTTTTCCTCAGTTCAAAAAGTTTCCCCTCACAGACGGATCCCGTATGAAAAATAAGGAAAACAATAATGACACGAAGAAAAAGAAGAAAAAAGGATGAGTGAAATCCGTAAACTTTGAGTCACAGCACTGTTTGCTATGTTCATCAGCTCCACCGAAATCGAATCCGAAAGCAACTTTGCTCAGGGTTGCTACATCACCTAAAAAGACCTACAGTTAACTGTCCTATTACTTGTGGAGAGCATTGTATTTTTTTGTCACCTGGCAGCGATAGCGAACGCGGTTTTGCTCGGCGAGCAAGCTCGCCACGCCAGCTAAGTTGACGCTCTTTCATGGTTGAATAAACCTGTTTACAGTTTTAGGATCTCATAAATTACCGACTAGGAAATACACGCGCCAGCCTCTCAATAAACGCCATATCCATGCAAATTTCAATGAAGACGGCCACCCGGCTGTGGTTTGTCAATTTTCCACTGTTCGTCATCTGCCTGCGTAACGCGGAGAAGAAATTAGTGAATTGGGTATGTTTAAGCAAACTGGTCATATCTATCATGAAGAATTTTTAAAAATGACTTGTGATTCGATGGACGCCATATTTTGTGTCAGAACGGCATGCGGTATATCGCATCAATTGGTTCCATTTTTTCAGCTACTCGTCATTTGTCTCCAATTTTGAGATCAAAATTCTGTTGTCAGGAGACTAAAGCAATCACTTACCAATTTTAACAAAGACATTCAACGTAATAAAGGCGTGGTTTTTCTAAAGGAAAAATATCGCATTCGAGTGCAGTTTCGAAATCAGTATCGGATGCGATGTTTTCTCTCTAAAAAAACACACCTTTATTACGTTGAATTTCTTTGTTAAAATTGGTAAGTGAGTGCTTTAGTCTCCTGACAACAGAATTGCGATCTCAAAATTCGAAAAAAATGACGAGTAGCTGAAAAAATGGAACCAATTGATGCGATATATCGCATGCTGTTCTGACACAAAACATGGCGTCCATCGAATCATCTTAAGTTCAATAGTTTCGGACTCCTAGCACATTTCAGGTTAGAACGTGCCATTGAATTTTCGAGAACTGACGAAAAAACAACAAAAACTCCCATTTCAAGTATAGGATGCAGTGGCGTAGCTATAGGACTTCTTTAAGAGGGGGGGGGCATTCACCGGGGGGTATGGGGGCGATGGAATACCCCCCCCCAGTTAAGTGGGGGTCCGGGGGTTTCTCTCGCGCTAAATTTTTTCAAAATTGTTCAACCAAACTGTGAATTTTGAGCTACCTTTCGATGAAAATTTGTGTTTGCTCTCCAAAAGTAAAAATAGGTACAATTAACGAGGCTAAAGGAAGGGGGGGTCCAGACCCCTTGGACCCCCTCCCCCTCCTCGTCTACGCCACTGATAGGATGTTTCAAACTTTCTGCTAATCCTAACTCAATTTTTTGTAAAAATACTGCTGAGGATTTTTAGGACTCCTCATGAACATGCTTGAAAAGGGAAATGAATAGTGTTTGTCACAGGGAATTTTCTGCAAGTACAATGCCTGTGAAATCAGTGACGTAACTAGGAATCTCCGCGTCCCCCCTTCTCCGCCTATCAGAACCGCGGCGCATTTTTTCTTTATTTTCTTCAATTTTTGCGCCCCTCGTAACACTACACCCCCAGAGGAAAGGGTGGTAGTTGCGCCACTGCTCGTAACTCATTTCAAAAGACGTAAAATGTGGTAGAAAAGTTAGCAAACCTAGGTACACACAGATTTGTATTCACCAAAAATGGACCACGTTGCGCAAAAAGGAACTTAGCCACATCAGCTATGCATGATTTAATTGCGAATTTAATTCCTTACATGAAAACAGATGTGCGGATTTTTGTGCGAATTTCAGTGAATTTTCTGCAAAGTACGAAGCAAATTCCTTAAAATTTTCAAACGAATCCGCTTAAACGTCCTCCACTGGAAAACAAATTCGCTTGGATCTAGAGTCCAGACTCCTAATAACATTGATAAGAAAAAATACTCTTGATTCAATCCGATTTTTCCTCTTGATTTAGGCAGATTTCCTTTTGATTCAAGCAAAAAGACCGATTGCATCAAGAGTTTTCTTTCTTGTCAATGTTTTTAAGAGCCTGAACTCTAGATCGAAGCGATTTTTTTTTCCAGTGTCTTGTGAAAAATCAAATTTCCCAGTTAAATTTGGCAATAGCTGATGTGGCTTGGTTCCTTTCTGCTAAACGCGGTCCAAAAATATGCATTGAAAGCTTCAATTTATCAGGAAATTGCATTTAAGAAGAAGAAGTTAGAACCAAGCTTTATCCGTCAAGTTTCAATCTCTTCGTCACGCGACTCAGCTTCCTTTTGAAATTGTAAACAAGAAAAATGTAATATGCTTGTATTGAATACATATGCATTAATCAAAAGTATCCCGGTACCTGGAAGTGCCGTTTAAGAGATGTTCGTTCCCTTTTAGCAGTAATTAAATCGGATTAGACGGAATATCCAAATCCGATCTATTTCAGAAGCCACGTGCATTCAGATCCAGGATAACGGACTAATGTATGCACATCGAAAAATGCCGTTCGCTCGAACCGAAAACCGCGGGAATTATGTCACAGTTTTCGGCGTCCTTTGATGCCGCGCTAGGGAAAAACGCCGTATGAACCTTAGTCAGTTGCCAAATTTCCTTTGATCAAAAAAAATTTCAGGAAAACTTGTGAGTATTTTCCGTTAAATTTTTCAGAGAATTTTCTTCGTAATTAGATCTATACCTATCATCTGAAAATTTTAAGACTAAATATTAATAACTTTCCTCATAAATGAACATTTTATTCGAGGAAATTTGGCAAATCTCGAGTGTTTATAGGGCGTTTTTCCTTAGCACGGCAGTAGGTATGTAATGCGCGTTTGAATTCGGGAGCGAAGTTTGAGTCTCGATGCGGGACGAAATCTGGTATGACCGAGTAAGACGAATGAGCCAAATTACGGAAACCCGCCGGTTTTGGTTACGTAAATGAGCTCGTGAAAAACATCGCGCATCCTCCATTGTGTGATGATGGGATTGAATAAGTGTGACCATGTAGTCGCCCGCTCGTGCGTATGTGTGCTGAAGAAAACGCTGTGTAGGTTTTCACTGGAAAAAAAAATTTGGTAGATTGATCAACTCTGACACAGTGCTCCGGGTATGGTAATAAAAACCAGATTCTATGGTAGAATTTACCATACTAAGGTAAGTAACACCAGAGTTCTAGTGAATATCGCTATATATCTGGTTATTTTCACTATATGGTATACACATACATATAAAAGCCACATTGCAAGAATTATGGACTACGTTTTTAACATAAATTAGTAAATATTATTTCTGGCACATTTGGGAAACAACATATCGTGCCATTGGTTTACCTAGGCAGATAGGTGCTGTAGGTATTACATGAGCTGGAAATGATAGTTCCGATCGCGAAATTAGTTAAAAAATGAAATATTTTAGGACTGTTATATTATAAAAATGTAGTAGATAAGTATTTTGTCAACACGCCTAATGAAGGTAGATTGCTTTCGCTTGAATGCCTAATTCCATTTAGAAAAACAGACTCATCTGCGTATATGCCGAATTATACTCGAATCCGGCTCAAAGTTTTTTGGTATTACGCTAACGCTTGCCTTATTTTTATGAATTTTCTTTCCTTCACACTGTAATCGCTCGACTAAAGTCGAAAGGAATACTTAATTTCAAGTTTGCAACACTACAATGATCAGTATTCAGAGGAGTTGGCGGTCTGCCATTCAGCAGTATCAGACCTCGGACGACCTTACTGCGGATTTAGACGATTGCTCTGTATTCGCGAGACGAACAATACGAGCCCATCGATGTTCGGCGCACAGTGGATCGAGTCACTGGTAGAGGTCGGACACGATTTAGAAACTTTAAAAGCGTCTCTCTTCATTAATATGCAATTTTGGCGTTTTAAAAATAGTTTCATTCGTTTTATCGTAACATTTTCTATAAAAAGCACCCCTTAAAATTAAAATTGTGATACGATAAGCGTAAAACTTTACAATTTTTGTCTAAAATTTTATGTCTGACTTCTTCCGTTGACTCGATCCATTGTGCGGCGTGAGCGCTCAAGCTCGGGGGCAGTCGCGCGATTTGTAGCCAATTCTTGCTCGTGGCCAAAGCCGTGTTTACAACGGTCGAAATGGGGCGGTTAAGTGAAGCTCATCAGTGGGCTCATCGATGTGTTAAATTATTGCGTCGATGAGCGCTGATGAGTATCGCTCCTGCATGCAATCTCTTGGAGACGTAACAAACACTATTGATCCTATCGGAGTTACTTTACAGAGAAGCGATGCCCTGAAAAAAAATTCTCGGCGTTTTTACCAAGGTCCGTTGGTACATTTACCATCTCACTTTTTTTACCAATTATTGGTCATTTTATCAAGGTCGACTGGTAAGCTTACCGAAAAACCGGTATTTTTACCGTTTTTTCAGGTAAGAATACCACTTTTATTGGTAATCAATTCCCGGTAACTTTGCCATTTTATCTCGGTAATTCTACCGCACAGTCGATAAAAAATATCGGCGTTTTTACCAAGGTCCAGTAAAATTACCGAGAAAGTTCAATAATTTTACCGAGATTTCTCGGTAAAATCACCGATTCCATAAATGTTAATTTTACCAAGAAAAAACTGGGATCAAATAGAACCCTGAATTTTTGGTAATTTTACCCTTTTCTTAGTAAATACACCGATATTTTTTTTTCAGTATGAATCGATCGTCGAAGTGCAAAACCACGTATCTCCGTTTGCGACGTTCCAGACCTCCTTTCATTCTTCATTTTTTGTTTGAGGAACCAGTCAATGTTATTTCTTGAAAATCTCCTTGATTTTTATTCTCTGCTAGTAAAATACTCTGTAAAAATTTCGATCTAAAATATTGTCTTGTTCTTTTTGAAACAAATAAAATAGGAGCGGAAATTTTGAAACACCGCGATGGAGATACGTGATTTGGCACTTTAGCCATCAAAATATTGAAGTATTTTCATCGACTGCGTTGAGAGAGGTAATCTATACCATCCCATGCTGTAAACAATGCTATCATACAATTATCCGCTTTTTTTGTATTTTTAACGAACAGTAAAGTAACAGTAAGTAAGTCAAGGAAAGTAACTAATAGTTTTTCTTGAAAGTTTATTTTCTTCTTTTTTTTAGAATTTTCCTCGCTTCATGGAATATTTCAACAGAAAATTGTTCAAGTGTTTGTCATATATATACCCGTTATATCTGTATGGATAGTTTTGCTTAGTTATATTTTTAAAAAAATAAATCATAAAATTGGTTGGAGGGCCTCATTACTTAAATTATCAGTCACTCATCGCCAAACTCTGTGACACCCGAAAACACGTTGGTTAAATTTTACCCAAATGGGTTAAGCTTTACAGTTTTTAGCTTATGGAATGAATAAATGTGAAATACAGTGAATGAATCTTAAAATAATTTCATGTTCTCTTGACTAACTATTGGACGACAAAGTGGCTCACCAAAAGTTCCATTAAACTATAGCTCAACAGTCACGTCAATGCTCATCAACTTTTCTCCTTGCAAGTACTTCGCAATTTTTTAGGGCGGTCAAATGTATTTATAAATATTTTTAATTATAAAATGATATTGAAACATCAACTTCTTAGTTTAGGGGCACTAGAAATTCTTCTGTCTCCCTAAAGGCATTNTTTTTTTTTTTTTTTTTTTTTCATTAAAAGAACTAATCAATTCTGTATTACTATATGAAGTTGGTTAAACATTCAAGTTTATTAGTAAAAGTACATACAAATTAGAATTAATTGCAAAGCTAGATTTCTTAAACTTATCCTAGCTTAACGTTTGTCAATACCAGGATGAAATATTCAAAAACGTATTTTGCTGCCAAATTTCACGAAAAATAAACCAAAACGCACGAGCAAACACGTGAAATACCTTCAAATTCCTGACTCATTCGGCAATAGGATGGCGACTGAGGCTTTTGGCCCTTCCCGCCCGAACCTTGAGTCAAGATGACGAGGTATGGAAGGCCGCTAGTGTCTTAATGAAAGTTGAGCCGATACAATAGAGGAAGATAACTTGCAAGCTCTACACACAATCCCCAAATTTGTCAGACTTACGCCGATATCCGTCAATTTCGCACTCTATTAATTAATATAATCCCCACTTTATCGTAGTAATCTGGCAAGCGAGCGTGTCCCATACGGGCAAGGGGCAATTACTTATTAACAGGCGTGATTCGCATATTAATCCTCGGTTTTGCGCTGTTGCCGGAGTTGGCTCGTGGATTTAATCGTTGCTCCTTCGACGAAAGGACGTAACTCAATTTCCCGGTGAGCCCTAGAACGCATGGGAACAATGGACAACACGGCTCACCTCAAAAGGCGGTTACGCTGTTTAGTCATTATCTCATTTTGCCTACGCCTACGCAAATACAGCGAGCAGAAGGACGGCGCTCCGACTGAGGTGAGAAGTTTCCTGTTTCCGACGGACACGGGTGTCAGCGCTTGTTGGTTCCGATTTTTATGAACCGGTTCTGCACAGGTCACCGGAAGAGGACGTTATTTTGGTCCTATCTTGGTCGGTGGCGTGGCGTGAATTGCGATATATCGATTGCCATTCCATTTAAACCTATGGTAAAGAATCGAGAATGAAGGTGTTCGCTGCGAACACCCTGTTTATCGATCCATTTCCATAGTTTTATATGGCATAACAATCGATGTATCGCAATTCACGTCGCGCCACTGATCTTGGTCTATGTTTCATATTTTTAATGTGTCAGCAATCCAGCAAACCTGCCCAGGAGATTTTAAGTTTACTCGTTATAGCATCTTTTAGCACCTCTCGTAGCAGCTGAGGAACCAATTAAGTTCATTTAAATATGTTGCCTGTTGTAATGCAAGGTAATCTCCTATGCATCTAGGGATATTGTTGTCCTATTTGTAGCTTCAAGATAAAAATGAACGATGGTCCAGGATCCCTGGTCAAATCTATTACCTATAATTCATCACTAAGACTATAGGTGACGTCACCTAAGTGTTAGATCATCTCTCATCAAATCTGTTTGAATATCACGAACAGGCTGCAGCAAGGATGTGTTACTTTGCAAGCGGTTGTACTGACGTTATGAACTTTTTCAAGTACGTCAATCGTCAAGAGTATGTTGGTGATGTCGCACATAATGCAGTAGGTGACATCAGGTACAATCGTGGATGATATCACTTAGAACCTCAGATGGCGTCACTCATGCCCAACTTTAGATGGGGTGATTTTCAAAGCAGATGACACTTACTGTGTTCCAAATTTCACTTCACCTGAAGTTACGGCGATATTTTTAGCAGAGATATAGCTTTGATAAGTATGCAAGAATACTATTAAACACTTTCAATTATTATTCCAACGAGCGTTTCGTATTTCAAGTATACACGTGTTAACCAGTGGCAGATACAGCAATTTGGCAACACCGGATTTCCTCCATTTAAACCTATGTTAAATCATCCAATATTATCAGAGCACCTGCGGCCCCTACAAGAATCGATACATTTCCATAGGTTTAAACGGAGGAAAACAATGTTGCCAATTTGCTGGATCCACTAATGGTTTTAACATGAACCGAGAACTAGCACTGATAACTTGATACTTTTTTTATTGACCTCCGTGAAAATTCTAGGTAATTTAAATTCATTCAGAGAGGCTACATCCATGAACTATCGCTAAAAATGTATTATTGTTACAGGTTTAATTTTTTGTTTTAAAATTATTTTTGGAAAATATAAAGGCCAGTATGACGTTGCTTGATGACATTAGCATCAATACATATCTGTAATTGGCGTATTTTTCCGCGGATCGTTAAACATTTTAACGTGTAAGTGCCATTTCATTCTCATAAAAAAAATACTTTTACACGTAATAATTTTCACTAAAGTGTAGGATCGGCTAGCCACTGTATTGACAAACGAAATCTGTCAGCGATTGAGAAATGAGACTTCGCTTTATTGTCGCTCTACTGACATAATTCAATTTTTACCTGAGCCCTAGATAGATCTTACGGTAAATGGAAAGTGCGGGCTCATTCCAAGTAGAGTACTGATGTAGGAAAAGTACAGAAATATCGAAATATGAAGCTCCCACGGCCCAAAAAGCCAACCTACTAACTCAAAAAATGTCACTGCCAATCCTCAGATTCCAATGTTAGACAAAGATGGCCAAGAATGCAGGGCCGGATTTTTGGGGGGGGGGGGCTGGCCACATGGGCCGCGGCCCATGGCGGCAAATTTAAGGTGCGACAAATTTTGCGATTTTTTTAAATGTAGGTTTAAAAAAACTCGAATTCAGAAAAAAAATTACGAACGAGAAAAGACGACAAAATCTCTCATTTCATGAGAGTAGAGTAATTTCTAATTGTGTCGTCTTTCGGTGATACAAGAGACAGCACCTTTAATTAGTCTAGTTAGGACAGAAACCAAACACGCAATTTGGCCTGGGACGGCGCGGCGCAGAGCGCAATGATGACGAGGAATTGAGACGAAAAGGAGAAGCCCTCGGCGCGCGCGGCGCAATATTAGCGCCTACAAGACTGCATGAATACTTCACGTATTGCGCCAAACCCAATTCGGTCAGCGCGAAACGCATAGCGCCTACAAGACTGCATAAATACTACGTGCATTGCGTGAAACACACTGCGTTCAGCAGCACAGCGGTCGGCGTGAAACGCATAGCGCCTACGAGACTTTAGCAATACTTCACGCATTGCGCCAAACAGTGCGGCAGCGCGGCGCGCGGGCGGAAGTTAAAATCATTAAACCAAATTTATGTTTGTTCTTTCATAAATTTTTCGTTCATTTCTTAAGAATGGAGGGTCATGTCCACATAGAGATAGGTTTACGGAATTTAACTTTCGCGCAAAGTTACGTGAACAAAAGTAATGACAGGGACAGGGATTTCGCAAAAAAATGATTTCAACACGAGTAAACGCGTCTTCTGCACCCTTCCCCACCGGCACGTTCACTTGATAATTTTTATTGATGTTTCAAAACGAATGAGAAGGGGGCGACAAAGTACAGGCGGTCTATAGGCGGCAAGTAGGTAAACCCGGCCCTACAAGAATGTTCATGAATGAGCTCTCTACCGCGCAAAAATGATTAAATTAATGCAAAAACTAATTAGTCAAATTCGTGCCTTGCAAATGACGGGTCGTAAAAATTGTAATAATAAATCACTCTGGTTGGCTGCCCTTTTGGACCTCAAAATTACCGACATTATCAATTATTCTCCGTAAGTAAATTTAAATACTCTAGTCTCAAGATGAAGTTACGTCTTTATATACGGAGGAGGGACGACTTTATGTCGTCGTTTCCCTCGCGAAAGAACGTTACTCCATTTCAATGTTGCCAAATTTCCCGTCGAAAATCGCGCATGAACCCGCAGAATTTAGACATTACTAACTGAAAATTTCAATGGCTTTCCATCAGATTTCATGCAAAAATTAGAACAATTTTCGATACACCGAAAAAAATGATGCTGATGTAACATTCTGGATGTAAAAAAGTGTGCGACAACTCACCAAACGCTGAATTGATCGCCACAGCAGTTAGCTTTAACATCTTGACATTGCTAAAGTAACTATGCTGTAGCGGTTTATTCAGTGTTTTGTGAGTTGCCGCACACTTTTTTACATCCAGAACGTTAAATCAGCATCCTTTTTTTCCGGTGTAAATATTGCACAGGTACATTTTTGTAAAATAAATTAATCGTTTGAGCCAATGTGGCAACCTTTGAATTGAGTTACGTTCTTTAGTATGAGAGACGACGATGTGACATTCTTTCATGCGGTCTTCGGGAATTTTTTCCCCGATCGCGGTGCAAACTTGACAACGCCGAGCGCATGTTAAAATAGTCAGTGGGAGCAACTTGAAACAGGAAAAAAAGTAAGATCCGCTGACCGTCAACGCGCCATCGCACGTGCAATGCGCTTCGTTTCCGCGGATTCGGAATGATAAACCTGTATCGCTATGCCATCAATGAGAGTCATTTGAGGACTTGTGCTAAAGCTCAATTAAACGTATTATCCAGCTGCTAAAATTATACGAAGAAACGTAATTTTTTTGCGGAACTTGATGAAAAATGTGCGTCATGGAAGCCTCGAAATGCGTCCAAATTGAATTAAAATTTCAAAAAATTTCCGGTTTCCTATACTCCACGGTTGTATGAGGGCCACGCCCACCCTAGCAAAATGACCTAGGCACGCCTATGGGGTATAATAAGATCAAGGAACAGAAGCAGGCCCCAAATACATTCTGCGAATTAGGAGTTGTATTTAGTAAATGGATACATCGATCCTCACTCCATAACTGCCATTTTTCATTAGGTTTACTAGTTTCTTGACATTTCGGCGTATAATGCTCAAAATCACGCATAACACTAAGTTCTTACATTTTTCAAGAAGACGGTAAAAGCTTTGGGGATAGAACATTATGAACTTTCGAATGCTGTTGTCATGAGAATAGCTTCTTCCAATTTACGCGTTTTTACGAACTAATGTCTTGATTGTAGAAGACAAATAAGGCTCTGTTTTTTGCTTAACTGCGGTCCATTAACTCTTGAGGGGCAGCAGGCATGGGATCGTAGAGTCCTTCCGTAGTGAAAATTAAGACATACAAATAAATTTCTGATTAGCAACTGTTTCTCCACTCTGACTGGCTCCCGTTTCCTCCTTTTTGATTGGCTCCTGTTTTCTCCTCTTGATTGGCTCCCGCGTCTTCCTCCCTGATTGGCTCCCGTTTTCTCCTCTTGATTTGCTTGGAGTAGATTAGCTCCTCCCGTTTCCTACTCTCTGATTGGCTCAGAGACATGGAAAAACCCTCCATTGCTGTCTCTTTTACTTTCGGGACTCCTACAACTACTGTCAACCTACCTACTAGGTGGAGGGTTAAAAATTTGTTAAGCATTTCATTTTGCAAGCAAACCGAAGTTTGATCAACTTGTTTGGCTCATCACTTTAACCGAATCGTATAATCCACTTTGAAAATATGATGGCTGTTGCTAATGTCTTATAATTGTCCATAAGAGTGTTGAACCCTCGAGAATAAAAGTTTTCACCTGTCTCCAGGAGGTCAGTAAAGGGTATGTTATTGTCTCTAGATTGACTCCCGTTTCCGCCGTTTCGATCGGATCTCATCCTGTCATCTTGGCGAGAACATTATGTTTTTGAAGAGAGGAAAGATTATACAAGTGAAACGTACCAGAGAATTATGAGCAGAACAGGGCACAAAATTTTACTTCAAACATTTTTTTTTAATTTGAATCAGAATAGAATTCGACATCTGTGTGCTTAAACTTTAAAACAGAGGGAGGCATTTTTAGATTACATTATATGGAAAAGCTCTAATTTGAAATTATTAATGGTAAGTTCCAAACCAAGGGAAACTTCCAATTCATTATCACAATCTCGAACATAATAATCCCTAATGTTTTCAGTGCTCTTTCAAGTCACTAGGTTGTAATTTTCAGCCAACGTGCATTAAAATCCAGAAAACTGGAAATTTCAATACACGCAGTGAAAAAGTTCATTCGAACACAATTTTCCCTCAAAGAAAGACGCTCTTTGGTGCAACACTAGTGCACCATACAGCGGTACACTAGTGATTTTTTCAAGTGCTGAAAATGAATGTTGCCTTATAACAATCTAGCTCAAAAAATATAAAGAATACCAGAAGTTGGTTGGACGACGAGTACACATTTATTTATCCATGAGAAAGAGTGCAGTACAGTACAGTGACGATGGCAACTGCATGGGATCATGAATTAGCGGGCTTTCAACAAAGACATCAAAAGCCTTGGTACTACATAAAAAGCGTCCTCTTTGATCGCGTCTACTGGCCTATTTTATGGTCGCATAATTTTAGAACTCAGAACCTAGGTTTTCATATCGCGTCATTTGTCAACGAGAGGAATCTAGAGCATGTCCCTCTTGGTTTTCTTTTCGTTGCATGAATCGATGTAAGAACAGCAAGCTGTTGCGCCTATATGGAGCGAGGCTCAGTGTATCAACATGTTCCAAGTCACGTCGCAACTTAAATGTTTACTGAAAAGACGCTCGACATCGCCGTAAATCTTGTCCCTGAAAGTGACGATTTTACTTACCTCAAGTTCGTATATTTTCTTAACAGCCTTGGCCAGACTTTCTACAAGTCTTACTTTTTCTCATCGTAAAGTATCATGATTTTTACGGCTCACTCTGCAGAGACTGATTACACTAATCTGTCCTCAGTAAGACTTTTGAAGTTGCGTTGCCGCGGAGTTAGAGTTCGGTGACTGGCGCAAAAAGAACTTTTACTGTTTAATTGGACTCCATTTTGCAAAAAGGAACTACTATATCTATGGATCATTTTAAAAACAACGTATGTGCAGTTGATTTCTCAACGCAAATAGGTGCTTGCATGGATGAGCCAGAAATAGTGGTTCCTTATCGCAAAATCTAGTCAATTTTCTTTACGGAAGCAAAAAGAATTCTTGGGGATGGGAAATCAGTCCAATTAGCTCCCTCCTAGTTCTTATGACTATATACCAACAGGTGTCCAATGGACACCTGTTGGTCCATAACCAGTCTATCAACCCTGATGAGCCAGATTAGGGTTTACAAGATCTTTTTATGGAAAGTCTTAAACAAAAACCAAGAATAAATGTTATATCTTAATCCCTAATTTCATCGTAACGGATAAAGAGAAAAAACAATGGATTTCAATTTCAACTTCTTAGTTCTGAATGGAAATCAAATTGCATTGATGCAACAAGTAGTGAGTGGGGCAAAGAAGGAGGGTCTAGTACCTATGCAGTTTGAGTCACTTTCGTTATGAATAATTGCCAAATGTAAGCGTCTTTCCTTCTTTTATCCTCCGTTCTTCTCTTTTTTCTTCCTTCTCTTGTTCTTCCTCCTTTTTTAGAGCGAAGGGGGGGGGGAGGGTGTGGTACGCCCCATACACTGTCCCATTGGATCCGCCTGTGCTTCGATCTAACTCTGTCAGACGACGGTTAAGACACTTTAGTAGAAAGTATCGTAAGTTTTGCTTCCTCCCCCGTTATTGAGTGCAAAATCGACTTCACTGCGTACTATCGAAAACATAGAAAGTGAAATGGTCTGCATCTGTAGTGCACTTGTCACCGTGCCGAGACGCAGCGCTGCGCCGGCGAGGCCGCGAGCTGCAACCCGACGTACTCCTGGCAAAGAGTCAATAGCACTGCCCGGTCCGGTGGGACCGGAGNCCGGGGAGGGGGGGGGGGGGGCGGCCGGCGCGCGAGGTGTAAAGGCAGCGCGACACGACTCTACTCCGGCTATTAAAAAAAATGTTGGTACGCGAATGAAATGATGGACCGGTGACCTAGTTAACCATGACGTCACCGGATGGAGACCTTGCCCTTCCTTTCCTTGATCTGCCTTGCTCGCTGCTTGTTTTTTGTTTTTTATTTTTTCGCCTTCTTCTTCACTCTCTCTCTCGCTCGTAATCGGCTCCGGCCGCCCTGCCGCCCACGGTTGCCGCACTTCCGGATATTATAGTCGTTCGTCATTCTTGTCATTTCTAAGGGTGTGTTGCGGCGTCTTGAAATCTACTGTTCAATGTTGAGTTTTTTAGATTCCTCAGAAAGAATCATGTCAACTATTCAATTGATAAAAAAAGTGACTGCAATGTTTCAACGTAGATTTTACAACAAAAAAATGCTACTTTAACCACAATCGTAAGCCAATTTAACCACGGGGGTGGTTGAAGTAGCATTTTTGTGTTGTGAAATCTACATTGAAACACTGCAGTCACTTTTTTTTAGCAATTTAATCGTTAAATCAGCAATTTGTTTTTTTCCGTGTAACCTTACAGAGTTTCCATTCGTAAATTATATTTTTTAGCAGGAAACGGTTGGCGTTCCTAACCGACCATTTAACTAGTTTTTCTTCCGATTACGCGAGAAAACTGGTGAATTTTTAGACAGACTTTGAACAATCACATTATAGTTTGAAAATTTAATTGTCGTTTCAATGAATTTTGCAGCTTTTGAAGGTATTTATGTTCCTTCAATTGAGAAACGACGATAACTGCTAGGGAAGCACTGATTCTCTCACTTTTTTCTCTTGTGTCACACAAGGTGGTTTTAAAATTTTATTAAGAATGAATTATTTTTTTATTTTATTTTATACGCTTAATTGATACCTCAGGGATTTGAAAAGAAAAACAGAGCTAGCATGAATATCGCTAGGTGGAGTTGGGTATAATATAATAGGAGGAAAGATTAATAGACAGAAAAATACATAAATCAAGATTAAATAGCCGAATTCCCTCCGAAATCAGGCAACGTGGTAACCGCAGCTGCCAGTTCATCGAAAACTACCAAAGACTCCCTTCACAACCCGTTGCCCTTCTGATATAAAGACGTATCTCAATTTCTACGTGAGCCTTGTTTCACGTATAAATCCATGCTCTCTGGGGCTCATGCAAAAATCGAGTTACGATCTAACGTCAGAACCGCGCAAAAAGGGCGAATTCTTGAGATCATCGAGGCAACCCTGTTGCGGTCGCGGGTATCCATTCATCATCTCGCGTTTATTATCTCACTGCTCAAAGTGCTACATTACGCTACTCTTCTAATTGAGCCTGCCTGTCGCCATTAGTTTATGGCTCGAATCACTTTCGTCTTCTACGGCGGCACACAGTGGCTCGAGTTAGATTACCTGTATAGGGAGAGTAGCGACAGATCTGAAACTCCGAAAGTCCATCAGGCCTTCACCAATGCCTCCGCGAATAAAGTTAGGGCCCAAACGGTCAGCCAACCTATGAATTTCGAATGTCCAGAGCGATTCACAAATACAATTGTTACGAACCGTCGTTTAGAAAGCATGTATTTGGCTTACTTTTGGCATAAATTTACTTATTTTTGCGAAAGAAAGCTTATTTATGTACATTCTTAGCCATCTTGGTTAGAATTGAAATCTGTAGGCTGGCAGTGAAATTTTGTGTGTTAGAAGTTGCTCAGAAGGGTGGCTGCACTTTAGGGCCCTAAGCTCTCCATGAACCGATCTGTCCATACTCTCCCTATACAGATACTCTAGCTCGAGTCAATCAGAGAGATCAGACGTAAAATACTTGACTAAAACTGCAAATTTTGATGTTTATTTCGTCACATTTGGACCGAGTTTAACAGAAAGGAACCAAGCCACATCAGCTATTGTCAAATATAATTGAGCAATTTAATTTTTTACAAGAGATCGTTTGTGCGGATTCCTTTGAAATTTTCAAGGAATTTGCTTCAAACTATGGAGAATTTTCACTGAAATTTGCACGAAAATCCGCACAACCGTTTTCATGAAAAACGTTACTTGCCCGATTAAATTGGGCAATAGCTGATGTGGCTTGGTTTCTTTCTGTTTAACGCGTTCCATTTTAAATCTAAGGGGGTGTTTCTGAAAGAAAATTTCATGAGAAAACCAATGAAACCCTTTTAAGACCTCAAAGTTGTGTATGAACGGAGTTATAAGCTTACCAAGTGTAATCCGACCTCTCCTAATGACTAGATTCACTGTGCGGCGACAGTGGCAGTGCAACGTGAGGCGTGACCCCTAGGTGCGTTGCGGGTTGCCGGGAGCGCCTGAAAGTTCGGACGTAGAAAACTCCAGAAGCGCCCGCCAGAGGTCGACCCTGAAAGTGCAACGCCTTTGCCACCGCTCCTCGTGTTACCTACCTGTGCGTTTAAGCGGTTTTTCTATTCGCACGAACTTGCTTGTTTCCTCTAATCGACTTGAAACGGTTATGGATCGTACTCGATACATCAAACAGGTGAGATTGTAGATACAAATTTTTAAGAGCAGCCCGAGACATTGATAATAGTGGAAAAACAAGAGGGAAAACGGGAAACAAGGCTTAAATACACAATTAATAAAAACCGAGACGTTTCGACTCACAACTGAGTCCTTTTCAGTCGGAAATACAATAAAAATAAAAAAATAAAAAAAAAGAAAAAAAAAAGATGAAAACCTGAGCCCTACATGGTGGTGGCCGGGATTCGAGAAAAAGAGAAAAATGATCACTGTGAAAGATCATGTGAGATTGTATTGATATCGATTGGTTCAACATATAATCATAGCCTCATAAGTCAATTCAGTTTTCTGAGGGAACGGGTTTCTTGATTGGTCTTTGATTCTTGTGAGTGCAAAATGGTAATGAGAAGTGAAATTGATAGGAATGTTTTCATTTTCAGCTTTTCCTACTTAAATCCTAAAATTGTTGTTGAAGTTATGTTCTATTGTTTGAACCAAACGATGCATCGAACCACTATCGAATACGAACTGTAGCAATATAAACCACTCCGATCGATGGCTAAAGCGCGGAACCACCAATCTCTATTGCCGTGTTTTAAAATTTCCTCTTCTATTTTAGTTTTTTGAAGAGAAACAAACCAAGTTTGTGTCTTGAAATTTAAACAGAATATTTTACTAATAGAAAGGAAAAATTAAGGGTTTTCAAGAAAATACGGTGATTGATGTTTCAAAGATAAAATTAAGTAAGACAGGAAGTCTGCAACGTCGCAAACGGAGGTGCGTAGTTTAACTCTTTGCCCAATATGACTGCCTTTAAGTTACCTCTACTATGGTAAATGTATTTAGACGTATTTTGCTAAAAGGAACTCCGTGAAAAAAATTTGATCAAAAGAAGCTGTGAAATACGCACAATTCTGCATGCCCCCAGGTATTCATACATCCATTACAAATGAAGAGGTGGGAAAAAACCACGTAATAAAAAGAATAAAAAATTAGAGTGGAAACTTGGCAGCGGTGGACGTTGTCTGGTCCCGTTCTGCTAATCCAAACCATATATGGCTAGAATTCAGCGGAAAGGAACGAATCTTCAATCCAAATTTTTGAATAAGTTGCGCGCTGGACTTGGACTGACTTACTGCGGAGTCATTCTGTCAAACTGACAACAAAAAAATAGATAAATAGAAAAATAATAAAGGAGGAAAAGCTGTTATTCATTATAAAAGTAAAAAAACGTTTAGAGGACATTACTTAATGACGCTAACAATAGTTTCCATAAAGGTTTTTCTTATTGAATGTGAGACAATATACTCGCACTTTATGAATGTGCGTAGAGCGAAGTATTTTACACTGCAAGATATGCAACAAATACTTTAACTCTCGTGCGAGCGGTGAAGTTTCGCGCAAAATTGAAGGCATTTTTGACCAGTGACAACAGCTTGACAGACCTCAGTAAAAAGATGATGATTATCGTGGACTACCGTAATAAGCCTTGATGCATCTATTCGAGTTCTGAAGTTGTCCGTGTTACATACATAGAAAATTGAAGGCGTTTTCGCCCCTTAGCCCCCGTAATGTTGCTTTCAGCTTTGCGCCAATCCGCTTTGTTTGCATATATGTCTTTGGTTTGCAGCTAACTAAAAATGAACGCTTATTAACTTCATTAACTTTTAAAGTTTCCAAAGTTTGTCCTACCTCTCCCATTAACTGGATCTTTGTGGGCCCCTTCCCCCCACTTGCATCTGCCTGTGATAATCTCGCTTCATTTAGATGAAGTCACAAGAGTCCGCGAAGCGGGTCTTGGAAGGCGCGAAGCGTTTTCTGGAGGTCGGGCCGCGTAGCGGCCAGAGGGTAGCCCCCTAGTAAGTCATGAAGGTTATGTTGCTTGGATCTCTTGCAGCGATCGTCCTTACCGTCGCTTCATTACCGGATCGTTGACTCAAAGTCCTCAACTGCGAGTTAAGTGCACCGCACGCAAGTGGCAAGTGGCGACCCACCGTCGCACAGTGAATCGAGTCAATACGAGATGTCGGACAAAATTTAGAAACTCTAAAAGCTCAAAACTCCGTTCATACAAAACTTTGAGGTTTCAAAAGTAGTCCCATTGGTTTCCTCGTGAAATTTTCTTCCAGGAGGACCCCTTACAATTTAAAATGTGACGGAATAAACATCAAAATTTGCAGTTTTAGTCAAAAATTTCATCGTCAACCTTTCTAATCGACTCGATATCCATTGTGCGTCGCTACGTTGCAGTGGAAATCGCTCCGATTAACGCTCCTTTCACGGGGTCGTTCATCATTATCCATTACTCCGGCATCGAGGTGGCTAGGTCTGCCGTGCTAAGGAAAAACGCCGTATGAACATTCGAGTGTTGCCAAATTTCCCTCGAAAAAACATGGATTTCTGACCACATTCATGCGCACTTGTCCTTGAAATTTTCAGATACTTTAGATTACAACTTTATTTAGATTATTTAGATTATTTACTTTATTTTAGATTTACTTTGCGTACAAAATTGCCTGAAAATTTCGGAAAATAATATTCGCAATTTTCCCAGTTAATTCGGTTTTTATCGGAGGAAACTTGGCAACGTCTGAGGGCTCATACGGCGTTCTTCCTTAGCAGAAGTGGCGAGGTGGCGATCCGAATTGGCGTGCTCAATGATAGTGCAAATGTATGCGTGGCCATGTAGGTGAGGAGCGTCGACGCCTCCTGTCATCTGAAATCGGACTTGACTGCCGCAAAGAGTCGGTGAATACTCCGTTGACGTGCAGTGATGGTTGCTTCTATCGCCGACCGCAAAGCTCCGCAAGTTCATTTTTCTCGCCGCTCGTGACGAATTTGAGACCGAGACGAGACCGACGACATTGACGGTGAATCTAAGGCCAAGGCCTTACCTTCACTCTCTTTCTAGAACGAATTAGAAAAGGAGAGGCACACATTTGCACCACCACACTTTACAATTGGACTACATTTTTTGATTTGGAACTATTAATTCTAGCCCGGTTTAAAAACAATGTGCCATTAGTTTCCCTATGCACATAAGTGTTTTTCCGGAAGAGCCAGAATTTATAGTTCCGAATTGCAAAATGCGGTCCGGTTAGGGACTAAAATTTCAGGCTCATCCGTAAAATTACGTTTCTGCATTGGGGAACTTATGGCACGCATGCTTTTTCTGAAATATCGCGTTAAGCAGATAGGGACCAAGCCACATCAGTTATTGCCAAATTCCATTGGGTTATTTAATTTTTTACGTGAAAACGGTTGTGCGGATTATTGTGAAAATTTCGGTGAATTTTCTGCATACTACGAAGCGAATTCTTTAAAATTCTCAAGGGAATCCGCACACATGTTCTCTTGTAAAAAAGTACCCTGGTAAAAATTGGCAGTAGAATCTGTGTTCCAAAATACCGTAGACCTACAGCCGACTGTAAGATTTCCAATAGCTTCTATAGCCGGCAACACAATATCTTATTCTTATAGCCTTTTATAGTCGATGGCGATTAAGCAACTCACAGCCAGCGGGCCGATTATTGAAATTTAAACCAGCCCGATAAGACATCGAATTGCGATATATTGCATGGTTAAGATAGGGCTATGTCTTGTCGTGTCGGGCTGACATAGTTTCAATAATCGCCCCGCAGGCGATAATGTGTATGCTAAACGTCACTAATTACGGATGCTAAGACTTAGTGAGTTTTTGGACCACTGCTCTCTTTTTGGGCCGTAGTATCTTGATTTATTTTGCGAGGGAAGCTCCGTACTTTTGAAGGATGCCTGCCATTCCTAATATGTTGGAGCGCCTTCAATTTCGTACGATACTGTGCAATACCTCTGGTGTGAAATAGTTGCCTCAAGCGCGGCGGGCGGGCAGCCAGCGCAAAACGCGCTTTGGCGCCTACAAACCTAACAGGGATACTTCACGCATTGCGCAGTGCGTGAAGTATCCCTGTTAGGTTTGTAGGCGCCAGTACGCCGCCGCTCCGCTTTGTGTTAGGCTCTAATATTTAATATCGTCGAGTCAGTATTGTCCAACTCATGACTTTGAAATGTTTGCACACTCTGTATGGATTATTCTCATTTTAATTGATGAAAACAAATATGTGGTGAAGGAAAATATAATGTGCGTTTTGTAAATATTATGGTGATTCCGTACAAACTTGCGGATTTACAAAGCACACGAATTTCGACACAATTTCTTATAGCCTTTTATAGCCGATGGCGAAAAAGCAACAGCCAGGCGATAAAGTATAAAAGCCCGGCGACAGGAACTATAGCCCGGCTGTTTAATTTTTTATCGCTTCGTGTAGCCCGGCCGTATGATTTTTTACACTTTCTACAGCCAGCTATATGATTTTCTATCGCCTTCTTCAGTCGGCTATATAAGAACTCCTATGGTATTTTGAAACGCAGCTCCTATCGCCAATTTTTACCAGGGAAATTGTCCAGTTAAATTTGGCAATAGCGGATTTAGGTTGCTTCCTTTCTGCTAAACGCGGTCCACATGAGCCAGAATTAATTGTAGTTCCTCACTACAAAACACATAGTCTATTTAGGAATAGTATCAATTCCTCAAGCTCTGTGATTCATTAACTGTTTGATCTTTGTCGTACCTTTGGATCGATTGTTGAATCGTTATCGAATGAGTTCGGGCGATACCTCCCTATCTTCACGATGCTACATATCGATCAAGGTAATAGAGATTTTGCAATGTTGCATATGTGAGGAATTTGCGATTTGACCATTGATTCTTGTGTAAAAGTTGGCGAGAAACACGATGGTGCCACTGGTTTTCTCTGAAATCAACGCCAAAGCTCAAAAAAAGCTCTCAGCTTGAGGCCAAACTGGCCGGGGATATCCCACGCTATGCTGAGAGCCCCCTTTCTACACCAAGACAAACTCCTAATGCAAAGATAGGGAGCAAATACATTAGCAGGGATGCATTGTTTTCAGAGTCCCCAAATAAATTGGCAGCCCTGTCAATGTATTTGCTCCGTAACTTTAACGTAAGAATCAATAGTCAAATTGCATATTCCTCACACATGCAACATCTCAATTCGATAGCGATTCAACAGTCGACCTGCTGGTAATGTAGCATTGCCTGTAAAAATTAGACTTCAAGCGACGACAAGCCCCCGATAAATTCCAAAAATTGACTCTTTCAGAGGGTTTCATAATTTTGAACGAGAAATCTGTCTTAAAACTGTTACTGTTGAGTTAACACCAAGTAAAATATGCTTCAGCCTCTATGGAAGGAAGCTGAAGTGCGTGTACCCTCGAATTTTCTGTATTGAGCTTAAAAGAGAGAGGTAAGTGATATTTTTGGGAGATTTCAAAGATACAGAGATTCAGGGATCTTAAACAAAACATGTTACGAGTTTTGTCCCGGTATAAATTTGGCCCGAAAAAACTCAATTTTATGCCCGGCAGTTATGAATTCTATAATCAATTCTTTCAAATGTATTTTCTTGTCAATTCTCGAGACTTTTCAATATCATTAAAATGGATGAACTACTGACTGGATTTTATTTAAATCAGTACGCCCGAAAGCATGGTATTATTAGATAAATAGTGAATAGAATTCTGACTGCATTAATTCTGAAGATCATCTCCGCCATAACAATATAATTCAGCATTGGTAATGATATAATCTAATCCGTAGAGCTAGATCTATTATGATCTATGACGTAGTACATCCAAACGGTAGTCACGTCATAATACCAGTCATAATAGCCCCTGTGCCGCCAAGTTGATCGCGAAAAGTCACCAAACTATATGTATAGTCTGAGCCATTTGGTGGAAAATATGTTATTTTGGTGACGATTTGGCGCTAATGATCAGCTATTTTTTATCCCTCGTGCAGTGTTTTTTTTCCCCCCATTAAGGATGTAAAGAAGATAGTTTCAAAAGATTGCTCGTGTTGTTGTTCTCGCCTGTCGTTAGAACAAATTCATCGAGTCTTGTTTTTGGAAGTTTGAGTCTTCCAGCTAATAATTTTGGTTTGCGGTGAATTCCTCACGGATCTTAATTTGCTCTTACCGCCGTTAGATCTCGTTTAAACGAAATAGTGCGTAGGTGCTTCGAAAACTTGAAAACTATCAAGAGAAAAGGAGAGTTGAAGTAATGGATCTCGCCATCTTGATGAATTCGGCACACGAACAAACAATTGCGACTAACATGTGTGTGCGAATTTTTTATAAAGGAAGTCTAATTAGGTATTAAAATTTGAGAACAAACTTAGTGGAAACAATTCATACATACAGTGAGTCACTCTCACAGTGCTCTCTGGCGCTCTGCGACACCTAACCGTCACAAAAACTCGGTCCTCCCATAATCCACTAGGGAGTTGACACTCCCTCATCTCTTCTGAAACCCCCTGTCGCCACCCTCTCATACGTACGAAATTGTCTGAAAATTTTGGGGGGAAAATCTTCACAATTTTCCCTGTAAATTCAGTTTTTGTCGAATAAAATATTGGCAACGTCTGAAGGCTCATACGGCGTACACGGAGAAAAAACTTCTACCCGAAGTTGAGGTCATATGGATCTCTGAAGTTTTCTAATCACGCATCCGAAAACTTGCGGTCGAGCTGCAGAAGCTCGGGTCAGACATCGAGGCACTTCGGTATGTACCGGGGTACTTCAGATGTGTGACCCGAACCCTTCGGAATAAATCGAAGTGCTTCAGATGTCTGACCCGAACTTCGGCAGCTGGACCTCAAGTTTTTAGATACGTGATCCGAAAACTTTAGAGATCCATATGACCTCAACTTCGGGTCTCACGCACGAAGTTTTATTCTCCGTGTAAAACGTCGTATAAACATTCGAGAGTTGCCAAATTTCCCTTGCTAAATCATGTATTTTTTACGAAATTCATACGAAGTTCATGGGATTGTGAAGTTAGAGCGTATCTCAGACTTTTATGGTGTGCTCATCGTTATTTCAGAGCCATTCGCTGTAAGAAGTAAGAAAAATCTCTTCTTTGCGCTCTAGCTGAAGTTTGCAATATAATAAATTTGCGAAATGTCTAGTAGGAAATGAAGAGGAAGTGAGGTGGAGGTTTTCCTTGTTTATTTGTGACCGTGGTCAAGTGATAAAGCTCACTCTGACCTTAAGCCTTGGAGCGAGATAGAGCATACCCTCCTTTGTTTCAAATTCAGAGACTTCATTAATTTGCTCATGACCTAATTCCGCCGCGGATAACGGTTGATAAGAGCCGGTGCGTGCGCGACCGCTTGCGAACTGCACCGTGCGAACTCGGAAAGGGACGTCACCGTCTCGGCACCCATGGGGTTGCCACTTCGTCGTCCACAGGCGTAACGTCTAAAATCCATGTAAGCTCCGCAAAACCTCGGTGATTTGGTCATGAGTTGGATATACATTGTTCCTGTTACTGATCAAAGGGGTTGTTTCTTCCTTTGATGGGTTTAACACCTAAAATCAACGGATTTTTTATTTTTTTATTATTTTAAACCTCGGTTATTTACTCATCCGCCGGTTAGGCACCGTCTCGGCACCCATGGGGTTGCCACTTCGTCGTCCACAGGCGCAACGTCTAAAATCCACGTAAGCTCCACAAGACCTCGGTGATTCGATCATCAATTGCATATACATTGTTCCTGTTACTGATCAAAGGGGTTTTTTCTTCCTTTAATGGGTTTAACACCTAAAATCAACGGATTTTTTATTTTTTTATTACATTATTTTTTTATTATTTTATAAACCTCGATTATTTACTCATCCGCCGGTTAGACATTATTTCTATCACAATTCAAAGGATTGCTTTATTTTTTCTTCAACGCGCATAACATATAAAAAATTCAAGGAAATTTTAAAAAAAAATCAGAAACTTCCATTACTGAATCATCAGTCCAGTAGACGTTATACCAAACAAAGGGGTTGTTTTGTCACTTTTCAATCATTGCAACATCGGTGGTCAAATTATGAAAGGGGGTCGTTTGTTTATTGCTAACAAGTATAATGTTATTGTTGTAAATGTTGACCCCCTCAAAAGATAGTTTCTTTTGGTCTAGTAACTTACCACAAAGTTCGTTTCTCTAACTGTAGCCGTTCAAAAAATATCAAGCCGTCTCCAGACTTTTGCCCCACCCTGTATTATAATATCTAATTAACATTTTAATTTTATCATAAGTTCATGTTTGCTGTTGTTTTGTTGATATTACATCTTGATTTAATAAAGCTGAACTAAATAATAGTAGTATCATGGTAACATATGCTGTTGAAATAAAAACCAATAACCTTACAAATTCCGAAAGGTACAATCTTTCTTTTTTAAACAAAAATAATCCATGCAGAGTGTACAAAATCATGATTTGAAAATCGCCGACTCCGCGAGTTCAAATATTAGAGCCGAGCACAGTGTGGCAAGCGCAACATCTATATTAGCGCCTACGAGACTGCAAGAATACTTCATACGTTACGCGTACACCACGGAGGATACTTCACGCATTGCGCGTTCATCATGGTGCGCACGCGCAATGCATGAAGTATTCATGCAGTCTTGTAGGCGCTAGTACGCGTTCAGCGCTGGCGCCTTCTTTAAAAATATTTCAAGAGGGATACCCCTGTTATTCTTTTCTACGTAAAAATGCAACCCCGCTCTTTTACAAGTTTTTATCACCTTATTCACTGCATTTTAGAAAATGTTTGCATTAAAGTTAACATACAATGTTGCATATTTTGCAATTTATATTGTGATTTAGATCAATATGAGTCACCGACGGAATTAAATTATACTTTAAAAAGAACAAAAAACGTTTCTTATCTCATACTTTATATCAATTTTTACGGGTTTCTTAAGTCCAGTTTTAAAAGTCAACGCTGCCGCGAGGGAAGCAGCACGCGTCTAGAGTTCCTTTTTAGAGAGAGTTGAGACAACGTGGCTTATGGATAACGGGAATAAAGAAAACACAAGTCGGGCGTTTTTTGTAATCTTTGATCAACCCATTTTCTGAATTCTTATTTCCGTTCCCTCTCTTATTCCATTTGTTCCTTGCCGTGCCCCCTATTCCCCGGTCCATTCCGGTGTATAATCTTTGCAGTTGGCGAAAACGTAATCTTTATTCCCGTTTGTGACACTGTGACGGCCTCAAATCCGGGAACCAATTAGAAATGGATTCGCATTGTCTTTACTGTTAAGGGACTCTACACGAGTCTTGAGAATGTGGAAAATAAAACACGTAAATTATTTTATCATAAACTTGGCAGCGGTGCTTCTCGAGCTGCGATTTCCCGACTCCCACGAGTCCCGAATTTGAGGCTGAAATTTTCAGCGAGCGGTCGGCGGGATGCGGCTCAGCCTATTTTTCGAGTCGCCGAGTGTATTTTCGGACGCGATGCTAAAAAAATACTCGTCTAATTGACTTGAATATTCTCGTCGCTCAACGGGGCGGGGGAGGAGCGGGGGGCGGACCCCGAAAACTTGGCCTTGAACCAGGCGAAACGGAATTCGTGCTGCGGGTTCTGCCGGAGCTTCCGACTTTCTTCCGAGCTGTTTTCCCGCTTGTTTCCCTCCCTTTCCCTTTCTGCGAGGGCACAGGGCTGGCCCGCACAGATCGCACCGAATGATCCATCTCTTCCGATTTTTAAGCGCCACTTCGTTCCGAATTCGAACGTTCTAGCATATACCAGTGGCCGAGTGGCGTAACTACCATACCTGCCGCCACCACCGGGCGGGGGGTGTAGAGATGCGAGGGGCGCAAAATTTTGGGGAAAGAAAACGGGAAGAATAAGGAAAAAAAGAAAAGGAAAGAAAAGAAAGAAAGAAGAGAGAGAGGGAGGGAAGAAGGAAGAGAGGCAGAAAAGATGAAGAAAGAGGAAAGCAAGGAGAACAAGTACTTAACACTTCCACGTCAAAAATTTTGATCATGCTAACATTTCATGTAAGTTTCACATTTTTTCATACTTCTCTTGGGACTAGAATTTCCTCTTCACTGTTCTTTCTATTCTCATAGCGATACCTTGATTTTCTACCATTTATTCAGATCTGAATGACTAGACGGGCAGGGGGGGGGGATTTGTATAAAAAATGAGCGAAATAAAGATCCGGATGAAGGAGCCCGACAAAATACCAGAGCAATTTATCAGTAGGAAGTTCTTCCGTCTAACAAATTGAAAGATGTTAATAGCGTGTACGTGTAATGCGGAGCATGGGTTGAAAGCTTCATGCGAAAAAAAAATAATTAAGTAATGGGTTGACCGCACCCATGGGCTTAATTTTCCGCCGCACGTCAGAAATTTCTCATTTGGTCAACGCCGGCCCGCGGACCCCTGGAACTAGGTAATTTTTCCTGTGGTTAAGTTCGTGTTCATACCAACCCCTATCTCACATTTTCAACACCTCAGCAAGGGACTAAGATCTCCAACACCGTGGATCGAACCAGGTAATTATTATTATTACCTATTTTTTTTCTTACACTTTTCACGGATGATCCATATGTATTGGAATCAGATAAACATATCGACGGTGAAATTTTCATGGCACATTTGAGCGATTAAAAGTTTCCGCTCCTTTTTAATGATTTTTTTTTTTTAAAATCAACGATATGCCTTGAAGTTTTCACAGAGAACTTCAGTCGCACGGAGAAGAAAAATCGGAGAATTTTAAAAAGTTGTAGTTGTTCATTTAAAAAATAAATTATGACAGGGGCTCTGTAGCGTTGCAAACCAAGACACGTGGTTTGGGAGTTTCACGGTCTATATACTTCGAACTGGTTAAAATTATATTAAAACTAAATCAGAATGTATGCGCTCGGTACCTAGGTTCAAAAATTGTGTGTGAATAATCAGGAATTAATATATTTTGGATGTGATTTCAAAGTGTTTGTTTTTATTCAATTTATTCATTAAAAACATAACATAATATTGTTGTGTGTCATTTTTAGGGAGTGGTTCCAAATGAACAAATCTGCATCATGCAAAATTTCATATTTTAAAATCGCTTGGTATCCTGCCATTAAAATGAGTACAAGAATTGGAATATCTCAAACGAAGATGCAGATTTGTGAAGATTTGTTTTTTGTGTTTTATTTTTTTCTTATCCCAAACATGGCAGAATGTTTGTTTAAAATCTTTAGAGTATAAATTATCGGTAGGTATAGGGCGAAGAAGTAGAAGAAGTAGAGAAAACCAATGATCTTAATCGTGCTGCAAGGGATAATATTTAATTTTTCACCGGTAGAGCGAGAAAAAATTAGTGCTTGAAAATTTTCAGCCTCGAAAATATGGGCAAGTGCTTGGCTTTGAGATGAGAAAATTGCCAGCAAAAAAATCTAGGTTTGTAAGGAAACTTTAAAACGTCACAATTGAGATTTTTGGTTTTTTGGAAAATAGCCATAGAACTTTGTTTATTACAACTTTTAACATTGGAATTAATTCAGAGCTCTACGCGTCAAATAGTGTAAATGGCTCTATGTCCGCTCAAATCTTCTGCTAACGATTAGTTTTTGGCAAATTACCTGAGTCGTTTGAGAAAAAATATTATCTGGGAGGACGTGACGCAATTGCCCAAGAAAATCGGTAGGGCTCGTCAGTCACTCATTATTTTTCTTCGGAAAATGGTGAGTTGTTTGTTGAAATAATTTATGATTAATTTTGTTTTCACGCAAACTAGCTCTTGAAATTTTATTTTGACAGGACGAATGATCTATTATTAATGATTAACAGTAGGTAAATATATCTATTCCCACCTTGATACAGGCATAGGGAGGAAAATGTGCTAGCTTCATTTTATAATTTTTTTCGTGTTATTTTGTTCCATGCGTATTAGAGCGCTAATTTTCCCCGCTGATTTAATTTTTGAACAATTTCTTTTGGAACAAACCTCTGAAATTTTGAAGTTATTCTAAAATATTTAATGTATGAAGAGTGGAGTAGACTGACGATGGCCAACGTGAGACAATTTTTTTAAACTGAATGTCTAAGCCATAAAGGATTACCAGATATTTGTTATTTCATACGTATTTGCTTGATGCCACTAACAAGGAGTATTGCAATTTTTCCATTAATATTATATACTTACTTTTATTTTATTCTTCGGCGGTGACACAGTATCCTACGCGATTCCAGAAACCTCTTCACGAGAAAATAAATTCACTGTTCACTTGAATACACTAGATGGGAAATCAAGTTATTACTTTCACTGAACAACAACTCGAAAATTACCAGGTAAGTAATCAACTGTGGTATAATTAGTTTTTAGTGGATTAGTCCGTTATAATATTAAATCGTAAAATACCTGACGGGAAATGTAGCAATGATACCTTTTTGTGTTGTTTTATCACTTCATATACAGCAAAGCGCTTCATTATGGCTACATTTCCCGTCAGGTATTTTCTGATTTAATATATTATACTTTTTTTTTTTTTTTTTCAAAATACAACTATGTGCGTTTTTGTCAAACTCGGTATATTTAGCTGGTTATTTTGGCCTTTGTGACTGTGGCTGTAAAAAATTATGCATATATCATCAAGCTTTCTGCGCTATATCTTTATTTATCAATGTCATGATTGCATTATTGCTTTAATACACTGTGCGAAAAAGTTGAGCATGCATCGCTAATAATTCGATTGAAAGTCATAATTATCTCCATTCAATGTTTCCGTCGGTTCTTTTTGCAGGATTGCACCTTTTTCACGCGGAAAGAAATTTTAAGGTAACTTTTTCTCCGACCATCATTTTTCTACTCTGGTATATTTTCATTACTTGCAGTCTAGTTTGTAAATGGGACGGCTGGAAATAACTGGCACTTTAAACAACTTTTAGTTTTTACACTCGGCACCATATCATTCTCGTTCAATACAGTGGCGATTCTCAAAAATCGGCAACACTGGGACTCGTCCATTTAAATCTAAGTTGAACAATTGCTATATCGATGGCTAAATTTAAAAAATTCATATCTCAGATTACGACGTTGATCCTGGCACATGATATACTGCTCTATAGAGAAAAATCAATCAACAGTTTCTGTTGAAATTTTCTGTAAATTTTCTTCACTCACTCAGAAAAAACTTTACAGAATGGCGATGAAAAATTTTGATTAGTTCTCCTTGAAGGAAATAAAACATAATCAGATTTTGTAAAACGTTTCGATTAAGATACGTGTTTTCGCGTTCAGGCATATTTTGATGTTTGGAGGCAGGCAGTCTCACCCAATATGATTTATTAATTATGGCTTCAAGTTGAGAAAGAACAGTGTTGTTTGATTGTTTTTTTTAAAACCTTTATTAGGAACACAACTACAAAGTCTATTAAGTGTTAATCTCTCAGTGCGTGATCGAAAAACACATGGAAACATGTTAGAAAATATGAAGGAATCTAGCGAAAATTCAGGATGATGCCTAAAAATTATTCCTTCACCCAATGGGTTCGAAAATTTTAAAGTGGAGTTCGATCACTGATTATTATTTAAACCACGAAAATTAATTTGCGAGTCATCTCAGCTAGCTAATATCTACCGACGCTTATTAGTTCATTTACTTAATTTATCTGAGAAGAATATATATATATTCCTTTTTTTAGAGTATTTAAGAGGTTCAGAGACATGTGCCCGGATATTGTGCCAAAACAAATGACCCACGATGAGCCAAGAACTATCGGGATACCAACTCGCTATGTGGAACAGCTTCCTGAGCTAAGGGTAAATATTTTCATCTTCATGCTCACATTAAACTGAGTTTAACAGGAAGGAAACAATTAAGTCACGCCATAGTCAAACCGAGAAAAAGAGATTCGAAGTTTTATTCCTCCGTCAGAGAGTTTTAAAGGTTAAGTTGAACACCTTTTTGCGTTCAAAATAAACTATTGTTTGACTTGGATTATTTTTTTTTTTTTTTTTTTTTTTACCGATTCCTTTTTTCCTGGCTAATTTTACAATACTATGAACATTACAATCTATAAATAGAGAATAAAATAAATTAAGTAAAAAGGAAAACTACATAAATTTAAATTTTTGACAGGTAAAAATCAGTGGTAGTTTGAACTCAAAACTTTTTGCTGATTCACTTACCTCCCCTAAAATGTGACTATTGGTTCTTTTCAGTAAAATTCAGTTCAATCGTGCATAATTCTGGATTTTATTTCAGGTTCCAATAATAATTAAAACTTGAAAAAAATACGTGTGAACCTAACCTTGCTGATAAGAGACATGTGTCATTCGCACTTATTTTCTTTAAGTTTTGATTTATTGAAATTAGAGGCCACTTGCTTCACCATTCTCAACTCAAGAATCCGTACGCAATGGTTTTATATGTTTATACCAACTTCGTCCTTAATAGCAAAAGCTCAAAACAGTAGAACTCGGATTCTCCATAGATATTTCCTCTTATATAACTGGAGCGAAAAAATGAAAATTTTGGAAGTCAGAAAGCTTAAAGAATGATAGTGGAATTAGGTCATGATTGACGCATATAATTAATGAGACCTTCATCATTTTAACATTCACGCGCAAGAAAAAAATGAGAAAAATATTAATGATAAAAAAAAATTAAAAATAAAACCTCAGTATGAGACAAATTTGACCAATTCTACATTCGAGAATAGAAAGCGTCCAAGATAAATATTTCTTTTACAATTTATGACGTCTGTAATTTTTTTTCTTTTAGGTAATGTATTAATTATACTTTATTCATTAATTCAATTCAATTTGTTTAATTCGTTTGAATAATTCTTTAAAAAATTCTTCTAAAATATCCACTGGATCCTCTCCGAAAAGAGACTTTGAAGTACACAGTCATAGCACGAGCGTTTCTGTAAGTTCACCTTCGCTGTGTGGTTAATTTAAGAAAACATTGAAAGATCTGAATATGGCAAATCGTTACGACTCAAGTTCTCAGTTACGATTTCATTATTTCCATTCGGATTTTAACCATTGGTAACCAGTTTTTAATTTTGTCAATTTTTAGCTTTTTTATGCGAGTAGGTATTGATCAACGAAAATATGGCCAATTCGGTTTTTCATTTTCTTTTTCTCTAAAAAATATACCTATCTCCCTTGTTCTTCCTTCATGGTGATCGAACATCTTTCCGGATGAATATTCTAACTTATTATAACTTAAACTTTTCATTCAACAATTTAATAAAAATCGATGAAATATGTAGAAAATCTTTGTCTGGCGGCACCTATCAGCGCTTTGAGTTGTATTACCTCAGTTGCGAGTGCATACATAAATGCACATGCACACATGCATTAGTGTACATCTCGAAAAATCCACATTTTCCGTCAACGTTAACACCGAGGTGACCGTGGAGAGATTAGCGTAGACACAATGCCACCGGAACAGAACAGGGAACCAGGAAAAACTATACGCGTTGGACGGAACGATAAGAGCTAATATCTTGTTTTTTTAAGTATTTTGAAGGAAAAAATGAATACGTATTCATTACTGCCTGAACTTAGCCATGGAAAAAGTATGAACGCGTCTATGGGCATCGAACATTTCTAACAGGTAAATTCTGCTTCATAGAGCAGTAACGACCAAAATTGTCGAAATCTAGTTTCCATCAAATTGTTATTTATGACAAACGACGTATGCTCCTTCGGTTGTCGCCAAATTTCTGTTATAAAAATACAAATGTTTGAAAAAATTCATTGTGAATTTTTTTCAGTGTTAAGTAGGATTTTATTCTCAATTTGACTTCAAGTATCTGAAAATTTCAAAGAAAAATATTTATGACTTTCCTTGAAAAACAAATATTACATGGGGGAAATTTGGCATATTCGAATTGACTTACGGCGTTTTCCCCTACCACAGAAGTGCTAAACTGATGCGAAGAATGTTAATCGAAAGTTTAATGCAATTTTCTGCTGTGATAGGGAAGAGAGCAGTATGTGCATCCTGGGATGAACCTCGATGCACATAAAGCACATGCTAACCATGACTCATACAGAGATGAACTTACTGCTCGCTTCGCTATCAAGGCGGTTTTAAACAGTGATAAAAAGTGAATCCGTTGGTTCTGTTCCAAGTGAAATAAACTTCTAAACCTCTGCCCTTAACGTAAAGAATCAATTGTGGCAAGTGCGCTAATGAAGTTGCACAGAGAGTGCTTTGCAAGCCATGTTCTTCATGAAAATCATTGGCATGGTTCCAAAAAGAGTTTCATTGGTTCACCCGACCAGTGGCAGGCGTGAATGGTCGATGATCGATATTTTCCCGTTAGAAGCTATGGTGCGGAATCGACTATTGAGGTGTTCGTTGCGATAAACATATCGATCCTTTTCCATAGGGTTAAATGGCAGATCAATCGATAAATCGTAAAGCACACAACGCCATTGCAACGACTTTGATCCGTCCATGTTACTTTTTAAAGAAGCCTGAATCCCCACATTGATACTTTAAAAATGTGCAAAACATCCCAGACACACCAAAAAAGTTGCTTTTTACCAATTGTCAAACCAAAAATGTATTTAAAAATTGAAAAAAAAAACTATTGCGGTTGTCATGTTTCAAAATGTCCGCCTTTCACTGAGTTATTTTATCAGTTCTATCCCTCTTGTTTGAAGAGAAGAAAAAAAACATGTTTGCATTTCAAGTCAAATATTCTTGACTAAGTTGAAACTTGAAGGGTAAATACAAGTGTTGTAAAGTGACGGTGTATTCTTTTACATCATATGACTTGGAGAAATAAAAAATAAAAACGAAAAATCAAGCATTTTAGCCACAAATATTTCATTGCAAGTTTCAAATAAATTCGTTTCTTTCAAGGACATTCGTAGGATTGGAAAGTATAATGCAAAGATGCTATTTCATTCGAAAAAAACAAAGAAACGGCAAAGATAATACCAAAATCTTAGATATCTCATGCTTGACAGATATCAAAGGACCAAATTAATGTGTATGTTCATCAAAGTTGCCACCGCATTCTCATCTAAAGGTAGACCATCGCTTCGTATCATGGTGGTATCATCTCGCACTGAAGTCTGAGGGACTCTTCTTTCGAAAGGGAAAAAGGAAAAGTTAACTCTTAAGGTCCAGTTACACGATCAAATTGAGTCATCAAATTGGGCCTCTCATCGGTCGCATCCTCACCTCAGGTCTTTTCCCACCAATCAGAGCTCCAGTTTAATGGCTCAATTTGATCGTGTAACTGGACCTTTAGATGCCCAAGCCGGGTCAAGATGACCGGAGGCTTGCTGAAAACACGTGCCTCGCAGATTATATAAGGCTGGTACATACTTATACAAATCTCAGAGACGAGTCTACAAAAAAAAAGAATCAGACATCCAATTTAAAAAAAATTGAGTGTCGACCAAGACCAATCCACACAGGTCAGTCATTCCGGTGGACGAGTTTTGGTACTCTACTGCGCAGTGACGTACTATTGAGTGCTTGCAATGTATTTCTTATGGGAGCACCCATTGTGACGTACTATTGAGTGCAGCCGAGTTAGGGCCGGGCGGGGAAGTGGCTTTCAAAAAGATGCGCAATGACTGACCTGTGTGGATTGGTCTTGGTGTCAACACAGGAAAAAGATAGAAGAGATGTATTCCGGCCTCGTTTTCACGCTTTTCTTCCGAATCCGAGCGCCCCCTCACTAGCAGAATAGAGTGGAGCATTGAAAGTTCACGCCTTGCGCCATGGCGCCTTCAATTTTTCAGATACAACACGGTCATCCATCAAGTACGAATAGTTGTATCTCTGCGCCGTCATCAACGCGCATCCTTTCCCTAGCTCTATTTCGATGTTATGTTGTTTTCGGTTCTCTTACTTTTGTAGTGGTGCCTCAAAGGCCACGTGAGCAACATATCAAAGATAGAAAAGACGCAATCCAGCCTCGTTTTTTTAACTTTTCCTAAGCGACACCTCACTAGGCGCATTTCGAGTGAACGCCTGACGCATCCGATTTTGCCAATGCAACTTGCACATCCATCAAGCGCGACTGGTTATATCTCTGCTCTGTCATCAATGCGCGTTGAGGTGCCTCTTATTTTTGAAATTTTATAAAAGCTAAGGTTTTTGCTCAAAATATACTAAGATGTGTCAAAATCAACAATCATTTTGAAATAAAAGTAAAAACATGTTAAATGTCTCTCAGACTCCCTAAAGGACGCACGACTAAAAGTTATTATTTTGGCGAGAGTTGGGTCGTGTCAAGGATTTTTTTTCCCTTAGATGACTACCTTTAGTAATCCCTGTAGCCGCAAGTTAAATTGACCCGAGCCCAACTATCTCTTCTGGCGGATTTATATATCGATGGCCAAAGTGCGAAATCTCGTATCTCTGTTTGCGACGTCACAAACTTCCTATCATACTTCAGTTTTTTTTTTTTTTTTTTTTTTTTTTTTTTTTTTTTTGGAAAACCAGTCAATATATTTTCTTGAAAACTTCCTCGATTTTTCTTCTCTATCTGTAGAATATTCCGTAGAAATTCCAAGCTATATACTTGACTTATTTCTCTTCGAAAAAATTAAAAAGGAACAGAGGTTTTGAAGGACCGCAATGGAAATACGTAGTCTCGCGATTTGGACATCGGATATGGAGGATATAGGGGAGGTGATAAAGAGCCAGTGCACAAGTGGAAAGGTTAACGTTTAAAGAAACGTAATTTCCTCCTTTAAAAACGTAGAAATGACATAAATAGTACTTCAAAAACTATCAAAATCAATGTATTTAAATACGGGTCAGTTCGACCCGTCTTAGAACCTAGCGATAAATTAAGAATTTTTGGGCATCCAAGGGTTAAGGTATTAAAGATTTCCATTCAGTTTGCTGGTGTATCACGAAAAAACCGAAATATTCCACAAAATGATCTTTTGATGCACTCTTTTTCAGTGCAGTACTTACATACAATGAGCAAGATAGCCGATCTCTTGAAGCCAGTTCGTGGCAGAGTTGTTTCGTTTCTCGAATCAGCGGCGCCTTCAAAATGTAGATAGGCAACTATATTGGCACCGTCATCCAGAAAACAGATCAAGTTGTTCCTTGTGCAGGTTTACCAGTTACGGCATCGATACATGTGATATTTTTGATCTTATTATTCGTAGAAAGAATTGTTCTTAGAGCGTGCGTTTGATATGATATGTTGATTAAACAAGTAACTGTTTGAACTAAATTACGATGAACCATGAAGTGTTGAATAAATTATAAATGTCTCAAGAAAAACGCCCCTTTACAGCATTGTACGAAAATTGCGATTTCATAGATACATGGATTCATGCCATTATTTTTTCTTTTCTTTAGCTGCATGAAAAGGAACCTTGGTTCTAAATGGTAACTTTTTCCAAGAACAATTTTTTTCCAACGAGTATAGTAAAATATGGAATTTGAGTATTCGACAGAAAACATTCTACAATATCTTAAATAACAGGATTTAATGGGTTTGGTTCATTCTTGTGAATATAGTAAAAGCCACGTATCACAACTTGACAAAGATTTTACCGAAGACATACCACATCAAACATATTAGAAAATATTTTTTCTGAAAATCACTTTTTTTTAACCAAAAACTTTTTTGAGTTGTAGGTTGTGGAAAAAGTACTCTTATTTTCTATACAGATTAAACTTTTTCGAAAATCGATTATAGTTAGATAACTTACTTGTATGACTGACTTGCTGTGACTGATGACTTGTGCAGTATGCTACAACATAGTGAAAAAGTACTCATTTTTGTATCACTTTTCATATTTCATATTTTAGAGTGATTTGTCCAAAATATTTTCATTTTTATCTCGGCCGAGTGCTGATAGTCAAATTATTGGCCGGCATGCATGGACTAAATCATGTTTACATGCAGTTGGATTTAAAAAGTCCTTAAAGCCTCTCTTCTAAACTGTAATTATATGGTTTTTTTCACAATTATGGTTCCAGGAGAACCCATTTCGTCGTCGAATTTGCGAAGTTTTTACAGACGATGGGATCCGGGATCTAACCTTCGAGGACTTCCTGGACATGCTATCGGTTTTCAGCGAGCAAGCGCCGAGGAATATAAAAGTTTATTACGCTTTTAAAATTTACGGTAGGTTTGCCCCCGATATGGAGGATTATTTTAGATTCGTGACTAGTAAATTAAGATTTTTGCTCTCGATTGAAGACAGATTCCAGTTAGTTTAAGCAGTGTTTCCTGCGTCTAACTCCAGTCTAGTCTAGCATATTTAAGGAGAAAGTTGAATGCCTTTCTTCATTTCCTATCATTTTATTTTTTCTCTGGCAAAATAGTCGACGTGATTTTTGAGAGCTTCCCTAATTTTTTTCCCTGTTAGCACAATATTCTGTAAAAATTTCGAGCTATTTAATCGGCTCATTTTCCTTCGAAAAATAAAACAGGGGAAGTAATTTTGAAACATCGCCTCGCTGCTATGCTAAGGGAAAACGCCGTATGAACATCCGAATATTGCCAAATTTTCTCCCAAAAAATATTTATTTTTGACGAAAGTTATGAATATTTTTCCTTGAAATTTTCAGATACTTTCGATAAAATTACAAAAAAAAAAATATTTGAAAAATCAGAAGAAAAATATTTACAAATTTTCCCGGAAATTCGTGATCCACCTTTAAAAATTTGACTACGTCTCATGGAAACTTCTCTAGCCTGGCACATAGAGTACATAGAGTCGTAATGTAAGTGGGTGAGCTGGCGCCACTTTAAAGCATTTTCCAGGTCCCGAATTCCGTGACTCTTGTTCAAGCCGGGTCACTTTTTCGATACCTAATCAATTTTTTTCGATACTCCAGGACCCGACCATCCGATGTAAACAAAGAAAATAGGAATTACTACGTGTTCCACACCGCCGTTTTGGATCGAACATGTATCGAAAAAGTGACCCGAAGCTCGGCGCACACCGGACTCGGAACTCGTCGACCAGAACATGGCGTCAGCTCTCTCATTTACATTACAACTCTTACTCTGTGTACTCTATGGCACGGTAGCACGGAGATTCGCACTTAAGCCGGCAGACTAACTTTTCCGCACAAAGTACATTTATGGTAATTTTCCGACTATCGTTGCCGCAAAAAATCATTTTCGCACAAATTACATCAAACATTTCTGAAAGAAATAGCAAGAATTAAGAAGGAGTTGAAGTATAAGCACGCAGATGAAAATAATGGAAAATTCACGGACCAAAATCTGGACCCTGACGATCCCTATTGGGCTGCTGAGTAAGGTAAGAAATAATTTTTTCAATCTTTGTTCACTCATTTTTCTTAAATATATTTCTCATAATTTTCTCGACGTTGCCATATACTACAGAAAATTATTTGTGCGAAGATTTTGTGCGGCAACGATAATCGAAAAAATTACCACACGTGTACTTTGTGCGGAAAAGATAGGAAGCCCTTAAGCCATTTCCATGCAGCTTCAGTTTCGCGGTAATTAGCCTCAAACCGATTTGTTGCAGATTTTGACGGTGACGACTACATCGGCGTGCGGGATTTGGAGGAGGCGACGAAATTGTTGACGCGAAACGAGCTGAACGCGGAGGAGATAGCCCAAGTGGCCGAAAAGGTCATCGAGGAGGCAGACGTGGACGGTGACGGGAAACTGTCCTACATGGAATTCGAGCAGGTCATCCTCCGAGCTCCAGACTTCATCTCCACTTTCCACATCCGCATCTAGAAAAATCCCTCGTTCCCTTTCGCTCCATATACTTTTTACGAACCGGGAAAGAGTCAGACGTCAGGATTGTGAAACTCATAGAGTACATAGAGTCGTAATGTAAATGGGAGAGCTGGCGCCATGTTCTGCTCGACGAATTCCGAGCCCGGTGTGCGCCGAAATCGGGTCGCTTTTTCGATACATTTTCGATCCAAAATGGCGGTGTGGAATACGTGGTAATTCCTATCTCCTTTGTTGTTGTTGCTGTTGTTGTCATCGGATGGCCGGGTACCCGTGTATCGCAAACAATCGATTATGTATCGAAAAAGTGACCCGGCGTCACACAGGAGTCTCGGAATTCGGGACATGGAAAATGCTTAAAAGTGGCGCCAGCTCTCCCAATTACATTACGACTCTATGTACTCTATGGTGAAACTGGAGTGTTTGGCATTTTGTAACACCCTGTCTCCACGGGACGTTTCATAGGATTTGTTCCGGGGAAAATCTCACTTTCGAGGTTGGGAAAAATATTGAGTCAGTCAACACTACACAGTGGTCTTGAAGCAAAAAAAATGGGACGAGTTTGTACCAAAAACAGGTTGCAGGTGGTGAGTCTATGGTACGTGTGGACTCAAAATCGCGAAAAATCGAAATCTTGGCTGATCCTAATTCCGAGATATCGCAATTTGATTTTTTTATAGTAAATGCGAGTAAGGCAAGTTTAATTGCAAGTAGTGGAATTTTAAATGCAAGGCTACTACTGATTTTGATCCGCTTTTTTATTTAATTGTCCATTGAATCGGTGTTGATCGGTTCACGTTTGAGTTTTTCGTTCGATTCATGTCGATCGAATAATACATCACATCTCGTCGCATGCAGACAACCTATTATACTCTTTTTTTTTAAACTGAACAATTCGCCTTCTGCTGCGTCTGCAGCAATTGTTGTTACGAATATGTTGTGCGTGCTGATTTCAGCTCATTACATACTCGACTCTCTGAAGGCGTTTTATGTGCACAAGTAGCGCAGTCTATCGGAGAACGAACGAAGTGGGGATGATGGAGCAATTCATTCAATCTCGCGTATGTTGTTCTTCAACAGGGTGCTCTACTTCCGCACATTAAACGCCTTCAGAGAGTCGAGTATGTAATGGGCTGAAATCAGCACGCACAACACATTCTTAACAACAATTGCTGCAGACGTAACAGAAGGCGAATTGTTCAGTTAAAAAAAGAGTATGATAGGTAGTCTGCATGTAACGACAGGGTATGTATTCGATAGACATGAAATCGAACGAAAATAAAAACGTGATCGGCTGTCAATTTATTTTATTTCTTGGATAATTCAGGTCGAGCACTTGTCTTGGGACATAGATACCTGGAATCATCTATCCTGGATTCGCCGTAGAGAGAGAAAGCCTATAACGGAATTTTATATTGCTTAATTTCCCCTCATGTTGTTTTTAACCAACAAAGTTATTTGAAGACATGATTTCCGGAAACGTCCTACGAATTTCTCGTGAATTATAATAAAAGGTGTACCTACAAAATTTCCAGCCCGAATCTGTCCTCATTTTCTATTTAAAAATTGAGACATGAAGGGAAATGAGGCAACATCTGATGCAGTCACACACTAGTTAAATGCGTAGATCCAAGTAATGAGAGTTGTTGCACTGAACGGCATAATGCCGTGCTAAGTAAAAACGCCGTATGAGCCTTTAGCCTTTTCCCCCATGATCCATGTTTGCGGATATAAATCCGCACTGAATTTTGAGATTGAATTCCTATATAGCTATGTTTCTTCTGTTTAAAAAAAATGATGTTGTTACGTTGACAAATATCCATTACAACGACACGTGCAAGCAGTTGTTTTGATTTTCAAATAAACTTTTAGAAACACATATCCTTTTTATTTATGTTTAATTTTATTCTCATGCCTCCGTCCACACTTTGAAAAACTATCGTTATTCGCTTTTCCCTCTGTGCAACCACGGGAGTAAAGCTGAAAATAATTTTTAATATTATACTGTTGGGCAGATCTCAATTTTTGGGCAGCTCTACACCGCTCCAGGCTGCCCGCTTGGTTTGGATGTGTATTTAAATCGGTCCATTTCAAGAGTGGGCAGATTCAGATCCACCCAGAAGTTGGGATCTTCAAAATATATCATCCCTTCAATCTTACTAACCTCGCAGACTTGCCCCAGCCGATTCAATTCTCAGAACTCTCCGAGACTAGGTCGTCAACAATTTTTTGTCCGCGCACCTGTTTTTCCAGTAATTTACGCCCACGCGTTTTTTCGGCACGGGAGTTTTGGTCCACGTGCCAGTTGAGACTCAAAGTTAATTGGCCCACATGTAAATACAAACGACAATTGCTCACGACGTTTTTGGATGAAAATATATAATGTCTTGAAATAATGAGGGTTTGCTTGTTTTTTTGTTTTGTCTGTTTGGTCCAACGGAGAATAATATATAATACGGGAGCGTCAATTCCATGAGACAAAATTCACCAAAACTCTCTAAACCTCTTTGGTGTAACAGGACTTAATTATCTTTCAAGAAATTCCCACCTTCTTATACCTGAACCGGATAAACCTCTATATTTGCCTCAGCTAAAGGCTCTTAGATTTTTCCTGTGTACGATAAGTATCTTGATTTATTTGGCGAGGAAAGATCTATACTTTTAAAGGATGACTGTCACTCTTAATACGTTCAATTTTGTATAATACTGTGCAACACCTCTGTTGTGAAATAGTTGCTTCAGGCGCCGCCGCGCCGCGCCGCACGGCGGGCGGGCGGGCGGCCAGCGCGAAACGCGCATTGGCGCCTACAAACCTAAGTGGATACTTCAAGCATTGTGCAATGCGTGAAGTATCCACTTAGGTTTGTAGGCGCCAGAGAGCCTCTCGCGCTGGCAGCACGCCGCTCCGCTCTGTTCGGCTTTAATATTTATACTCGCATAGTAGGAGTTTTTTTTAACTCACAATTTGAAAACTCTTTTTTGAAATGTTAGCACACTCTGCATTGATTATTCTCATTTAAATTGATGGGGAAAATATGTATCAATTTATCAAATGAGAATAATAATATAATGTGTGTTTTTTAAATATTGGTGGTTCCGTGTCAAATTTAATTATTTCCAAAGCACTTTAATTTTTTCTTTTACATTTTGTGCTTTTATTGTGCTGCAGCGAGGTGCACGCGCAAGGAAACGCTCAAAATTTGACGTATTTGACTCTAAAGGATCGAAGTACAAATGGGCTAAAACTAAAGATTGCGTGCTTCTTTGTTTTTCCCCTCTTTTATTCATTCTTGCCGTTTCTGTTGGCACAACTCCGGCTCATTGAGATTAATGTCGCTTGGAAAAGGTCTTACGAATATTTGTCACGTTTTAAAAATATAAATGTTTTTAAAAATGAAGTAATAATTTCCTAAAGAAAAAGTAGAAAAAAGTAAAAAAAAAAGTATGTATACATATATAAGGTATATTGTGCATTCAATATTTCAAGGATAAAAATAAAACCAAATATTCACCAATGACAATTTAAAAAGATGATGCAAAAGGAGAAAGTAATAACATTTCATCTAGAAAATGAGCAACCATAACAACACATCCTTCTCTCTCAATTTCTCATTTCCAATTTGTCAATATAATTTTACATGCCGACTAAAATATAACGCTTGGACCAAGTCACTGTTGCTTATTTTACGTGTGGGCGTAAACTACTGGACAAAGAAGGTGCGCGGACAAAAAATTGTTGACAAAATGTCCTGAAACCCTTTTTTCCCTATGCTTATTACCGGCGAAAAGCCCGTGAAAGTCACGGATCTAGATGGTTTGCAATAAATCAAATAAATAATAATTATAACAATGCTAACTTCATTGATTGAGTAATTTACTTGAATTTACTGGGGCGACGGACCGAGATTGTTTCGATCGCGACTTGATTCAATCTTGAAATAAAAACTTAACTGTTTTTTTCTTTCTTTCTTTTTTTTTTCTTTTTCATGTATTATTATTTCTTGATCGAATCGATATTGATTGGTTCACGTCGGTTCCTTACGTAGCCCTTCAGCTACCACCTCAAATAATACCAAGCAAGAGAACCAACGCAATATTGAAATAGGGCATAGGAAAGGATGCTCGTTAATGACGGCGCAAAGATACAACTATTCGTACACGGTGGATGTCCGCGTTGCTTCTGAAAAATTGAAGGCGCGAGGCGATCGAGGCGTAAACTCGCAATGCTCCGCTCTGGGCTGCCAATGCGGTGTGGCGCGGATTCGGAAGAAAAGTAAAAAACGAGGCCAGACTACACGAATACCTATTCTATATTTTGCTGTGTCAACACTCGACTTTTTCATTAATTTATTTTTTTTTTTTTTTTCAATCGAATGTCTGATTTTGTTCATGGGATGTTTTTGTAGACTTATATCGGTGGCTTGTCTTCACCATTGTACCAGCCCCATACAACGCGCGGGACACGTGTTTTTAACAAGCTCCCAGTCACTTTTGACCCGGGTTAGCCATCATTGGCTAATCCCTATCCCTATCCCTGGAATCTTTAAACGCTGAAAAATATCCTCTTCAAATCGCCGTTTACTTTAGCACCCATAAGTCGGTAGAAATTAAAAATTCAACTATCATCGCCAGAACACAATCCAAAATCCACTGTCCCCAGTTCAAAAGAGCCGCGGTTTGAGTACCAGGCTGCGCCGCTTTGCCAGAGCGAAATTTGGGTTTAGTTGCAATTTTAAAGATTTTCAGCCTACCGGAATGATCTTCCATAAATGTAAATTTCTAGAATCAAACATCTTAAGTTTTCTTGAGTATAAGTAAAAAAGGCGAAGCAAGCCGGAAACAAACTCGTTTTGGTTTTGCCACCTCCATTCCAAATCATTTCATAAATTCATTTCACTCCAACACAAGTGCATCATTGTAAAATGTCTACGATTTGTTTATTTTGATTTCGCTGACGGCTCTGTTATCTTATCTTTTCGCCGACGTTTCATTCAATTCCATCGTGGTACATATAAGTTGTAATTAGCAATGTCAGTCTACGTAGTGCAAAAATTTTGATTCAAGCTCTTATAGTTATGTGAAACTCAAGGAGTACAGTGTTTACTAGTCATGGCGTCGTCCAAAGCGTCTTCTCAGGACGCTTGGTACTTATCACTGCTAGGATTAGCAGAAAATTTTCGGAGATCAGAACCTCCTAATATTAAATTAACTATACAGTGTCTACAAGCTGTATTTTCATTTAAACCACCAGTCAGAGTTGAGGCCCGCACTCACCTCCAGCTCGGCAACATTCTACTCATTTACACGAAGAACATCGATCTAGCCCGACATCATCTTGAGCAAGCCGTGAGTTCCCTGCTTTCTGCATCGCCCACTTTGTTCATGCATCATTTTTAATACATTTTCAAAGTAAAGTGAAGTCCGTTTGGGACCGTTTGGGAGGGGAATTACCTGATTCCAAACTGTTTTCGATGTTGAACTCCGTTAGAATTACCTGATGACTGGTGTGCTTACATCGTTACCTTCCAGCCAACGTATCACAAGCGCCATGCAATGTTAAAAAATTTCCACTGTCATTTTCCATTTTACAGAGAAGTTGTTCAACAAAACTGTCCGAAAATTTCACCGAATTTTCTCTGTGCTGCAGACACAATTCAGTCAAATTTTGAAACAGATTCAACAGACAATCTCTGTAAAGAATTGAAACGACAGCGTAAATATTTAAACGTCGCATGGCGCTTCTGATATTTTAGCCGGAAGGTGACAACATATGAAAGTCCAACATTTCTACCAAATGCCTAAAGATCTCGGATGTAGATGGGATTATTGAGTTGCGTTTACAAGCATAAAAAAACAAATGAAATCGAATAAGTTTACTTCGACAATGCACCTTATGATTCTATTAGGTACTCATCGCTCAGATATACTCAAGGTAAAAGGAGTCACCAACTCGAGTTTCCCTGTCCGATTCAACCCCTGTTTCTCAGATGCTGCTTTGTCTTACCTGCTGTAAGGGTAGTCATCAAGTTAGTCATCGATGAAAAATAATAATCTTACAATCAGTTACATTTACACTAAACTGCAATGAGTCTATCGAATATTAAATATGCATTTTATAATTCATTCTGAAAGAATCAAGCAAGAAGGAAACAAATCAATAACTAGCATATGACCTCTCATCGTATAAGTTTATATGGTTGTTTACTTTTGATCAACGAACATGTTTAGATATCAGTTCTCTGACCCATCTAGCACAAGTTCTAAAACCTCTATCCAAAGGTAGCCAAAATAAACCTCTAAAACTAGATGTGACATTAATTAGAAAATTTTTCCGAGGAATTCATCAACTCCAACAAATATTAGGTATTCCACACTTCTGTAATTTACTTAGAAAATCTAGGTCTCAATTTTTTTTTTTTTTTTTTTTTTTTTTTTTTTTATTATTATTATTATTATTATTATTGATTGTTTCAGTGGTTTTCATCTCAGAGTATCAATGCATTTGACGATGTGAAGTTTGAAGCAGCCAGCATACTAGCAGACCTTTATGAGCAACAGAATCAATCACACTTATCAAAACCCATTCTTCGCAAAGCCATTGAACTTTCCCAACATTGCATTTATTGGCATTGTCGACTAATATTTCAGCTGGCTGTAAGTTTATTTTTGCTTTAATTTATTATGTATCACCAAGCTACTTTCATAGGGCACTCGGTCACTTTGCCACTCTGTCAAAATTGATTCTGCCACTGAAGTCTCTAATGTTTGGCAATAGCACTATTAAGTCTCTTTTTGTGTTTCATCCAGCCTTCCATTCAAAATTGCATTTATTATCACTCAAGTACATGCCAAATCATGAATGTAGAAAGTGCTCAATCATTGGATCTTGAAAGAAAAGTAAAGCCATGGCTAAGAGAAAAATTGAGATAAAGGGCATTGGGGATTTTTCTTTCTTAAAGTTTAGTCTTATTTTTTTATGAATGCGTTACGTTTTGTTAAGGAAACTATTAGACACATTATTTTTTAGAAGGAAACCAGGTGAGGTTGCTAAGCCCATTAATTTTTGCAAAGGAAACTGTGTAGCGCATTATTTTATGCAAAAAAATGGTGAAGTACGAAGAAAATGAAAAAGCATTTAGTCTTCTGTGGATAGCAATGTAAAGGCAAAGAACTTTCCGCACTCCTGTGCCAAACTCTCCTGCTTTTCTCAAGGAAGTGAGGAAATTCCTTAATTGCCTTTCATCTGTTTTTTTTACCAAGAACGTAATGAATGTATTTTTACTTATTTCAGCAAATCCATGCCACTGAAAAGAATTATGAGGTTGCTTGCAGTTTGTTAGGAGTTGGTGTTGATTATGCCCACATTTCATCGGCTCATTACACAAGAATTTTGTTCCTATTGAGCAGGTGTATGGTAAGATGTCCTTGAATTGAGTAAAGCTAGTTTTTTAATGCAAAATAAATTTTTCAGAGAATAATGAAACTATTCGTTATTTCCTTGATGCCTTGTAGTTCTGAAAAATTGTTTTGAATTAGTAAAAATCCATGGAGTATAGTAAAAAAATGTAATAAGGTAGAGAATGCTGTAATGCTCTCTCGGTTTCTGCAATGGATCACAAGACAGCATATGAAAATGAGAACTACTATAGCTGGAATTTTCCAAACCATGTATCTCGATTTGCGACGTCGTAGACTTCCTTTCATATTTAATTTTTTTAATGAAAAATTACTCATCGGCAGTTCTTAAAAACTGCCATGATTTTTCCTCTCTGTGCAAGGAAATCCTGTGAAAGCTTCCAGAAATCGTATTGATTTTTTTTCCCATAAAAAATGCTACAGCAGAGAACTTAAAATAAGCACTGCAAACAAGATACATGATTTGTCCGTTTCACTGTCAATATATGTACCCCTTTTATCATCCCATGCAAAAGAAAATGAACGTATTACAATTTTCCAAATTCAACTCATTAGTGAGGAAATAATGGTTCTTGTCCTCGTTAATATACATTTAGTAATTGTTGAGAAGCTTTACGTAATAATATGTAAAAAGGTTACACGTAAAGTCATGTCTAAAGGAATGCAGAGAAGGCTTCATTGAATTTCCTTTACTAGGAAATTACTGAAATGGAAGCTAAACCTTAACGGACAAATTTGGAAAATGTGTATTGCAGATCGGAAGGTTGTAAGTATCTGCTCTTGTTTTATTTGTTCAAAGGAAAACAAACCAACAGTTTCAATTGAAATTTTTTGTGAATTTTCTTCACTTATCCAAAAAAATCACTCAAAATTGCAAGAACAAATGATTAGTTTTCCCTCAAGAAAATAAAAATACCCAATTGGAGATTTTTAGAAATTGTAATTGACTTATGCATTTCTCGCATTTGGCCATCATTTTTGGAAATTGACCAAACATGTCTCAATCTTTTGAATTTTACTTTCTTGATTTAATTTATATTTTTAGCACTGGTCAAATTCATTCTCATTTTTTTTTTTTCAGCTGCTCCTTGCAGAAAAGAAGTTAAATGATGTGAATCCACTGTTGGTCCAGTCGGGAATGCTGATTGACAATTGGCAAGGAAACCAGAACCAAAAAGAATACCTTCGTGTTTTCTTTCTTGTTTTGCAGGTACCTATTTCTCCTTTCAGTAAAATCATCTCCCAGATTTCTGTCCCATTCCATAGACTTCGGCTTACATCCTAAACCATTTTGAAGGCTATCAGAGAGGCTACAATGTCTTCCCTGTCTCAAGGGCTCAGTTGTTTTTAGTTCAAACAAAAGCTGTCCATAAAATCTTACTCAGTTCATACAAGAAGAATGTAGGGAAAACATCTGATAAGAAATTAGCTGATCGAGAGGACGAGAGCCGTGATAATAACTGCGCCAGCGCGGCTATCACGCCGGATTTTCGAACTTTTCAACAATAAGGCAGTCACCTGAAGATGGGCGGCCTGCCCGCCCGAAATGGCCATCGTGAATAGAAAATAAGTAAGTGATATTAATCGGTTTTGCCAAAAAAGTTTTAAGTTTATGTAATTTGTGTATAGTGCCGATAAAATTTTACAACCGTGCAATATGCAACAACATAGTACTGTCCATGAAAGCCAGAGCTGGCGCACGATGTCATCATAGTGCCCCAGTGTCACTGTCACAAATTGTCTCCTCTAACTGATGCAAATAGTAGCAGCTATCACACGTACATTCTCCGACTGTATAGTTGACAGTGCGGGCATGGGCAGAGAATGTCATTGATTGTACAGTCGAATAGTACGTGTAATAGTTGTTTATAGGGTCATATATTGAGGTTAAGTTTTTGGAAGAAAAAGTGGACTCATGTTCAAGGGGCAAGGTCCCCAATATCGCTCAGTACCAATAGCATTTTTTTTTTACTGTCGTCCCATTTGTTGGTCGTATGGAAAGCAAGTGCATAAGTTAGGGGTTAGTCCACTTACAGCTCTTTTCATACATTATGATGTCTCAACTTTTTTTCAATTTGTCTATTTTTCCTCCAGGTATGCTGGTTTTTAGCAGCAGGACAAGTCAAGAGTGTTAAACCCTGTTTGAAGCAACTTCAACAGAGTATTTTATCAATCATGTCTCCGTCCTGGCCAACAGATGAAGGTAAGCAGTTTTGAGCCCAATGTAATGAGCACCTTCTTAAATATGAAATACGTTCTCAATATAGTCCAAAGTAGGGTGTAATGTACAGCCCTACGTTTTTTTCCAAAGTGTTTCTTTGAAGCACAATTCATGTTTCATTCAAATACCAATGCCTAATGCAAAAAAATAGTTTCAGTTAACTTGTTCATTTCGGACGTGTTTTTGCAGTCATGTTCTTTTCAAGGTAGAAAAACATGCGAGATTTAAATACCTCAAACCACAGGCTTGGCAAATTGTTGCAACGCTAGCACCTCCTGTCAGTTATATATGTAATTAGGGCTCTATAATCAGTTTTTTGGAGCACCCAATGACAGTATCTATATTTTACAGCAACTTGATGAAAATGCGCTGTTCAAAGTGCTGGTCATAATTGATGCTCCAGTCCAAGATGACGAACAGAAAGATATGTCTGAATTTGCAATGAAAGTGTTATTATTCACAAAAAAATGAGCAAGTTTTGTTTCAAGCTCTAATCTACATACTTACCAGTATTGGATTTCTTCATTAATCATACAAAATTGTGCCTTTTCTTTTTTCTTTTGGCATACATTTCTATGCGCAACAAATAAAAGGTATTCCTGCGATTTTTCATAATTTTTCGGAAGGAAGTTGCCTTTTTTTTTTAAAAAAAAAAATCCTGAAGTTCGTTTTCAGGATAATTTTTCTTCATAATGTAACCCTTTACGAAGGTGGAAGTATCAGCAGCTTAAAATATGTACATGTTTTTTTCCTCTTGCTATTTAGACATGCATAATTTGATCATTCTTTACATGATTTGTTCAAACTTAAAGTAGAATATTTCTTTATTTCAGAAATTTGTGGCGCTAACACGGGAGATACTTTTTTGTGGATGCCGAAAGGTCATCTGTATGTTGTTGTCTATTTAATCATAGTCATGCATAGTATGCAGGCAGGTTACATGGACAAAGCTCTGGAGTATACCAACAAAGCTCGCTCACAAATAGAGAAGTTGAAGTGTAAGTTTGTTTTGTCTTTGATTGTCTCCGAGAGTTATGTTTCCAAACTTGTAGAAACTGTGTCAGCACAAAATAGATGGAGAAGCTTTATTTATACCATGCAATGTGATTAATTTCAATGTTTAGTCTAAAAAAATTCCTGCTATCAGAATTCTTCAAAATCCAGAAATAAACTTGTAAAAAGAGGAAATCGGCTAAGAATAACATTAAAAATAAAATTTAAGGTATCATTAAAATGATTATTTTATTAAAAATCGTGCATTTGAATGTCACTTGGAGAGAGACGAATTGTACCATTCTGAATGAATACATTGAGCAAGTTTATTTTTTTCAGTTCTGTCCATTGTATGATGAATGTAAATTTCAAGGAAGTTTGACATAATCAACTAAAAAGAAGTAAGAATTCGATGTTAACTGCAGCTTAACTCAGAAAAAACGAATTTTCATTCATATTTTCTTTTTAAAAAGAGTGCAAATCAACACCTTTTCTCAAAAAAAAAAAAAAAAAAAAAAAAAAAAAAAAATCTAATTTGTTTTCTGTAAACTTTACTGGGAACAAAGTCGATTTTTTTTCCCTTACACATAAAAAGGCAGCGTAAAAATGGTAAAAAAATGTTCTTAAAATTTGTATTTTTAGAGCTTACAACTCTCTATGGATTAATATTCCTTTCCTGACCTGTGTTTGTGTAAACAGCAAGGCAACAGCGGAGCTGAGGAGAGGATGTTGAGGTTGCCATATTTTTACACCACATTGACTACTATTACTCTCAAAGTGCAATTTATTTGAAATAGATTACGGTTTTTTTCATGAGCATGAAGTTTCAGTTAATATGTCAAAAAATGTTAGTTTATAATTTTTGTTGCACAAATGTATTCTACCTGAAATTCGGACGAGAAAACATGTATCAACGATGCATAAATTGGTTCATTTTAAAGTGATCCATTTCAAAATCCATGCATTAAAACCTGCTGAATTGTCGATTTTGTTTTAGTCGCAGATGATAAACCAATACTGGTAGTATTTCAACAACACTTGCTAGAGCATATGGTTATGTGTCAACTTGTCATGGGCAAGAAAGCAGAGGCACTGAGGGAGGTGACCCAAGCAGTTCAATTGTGTCAGAAGAATAAGAGGCTCATGTTGCTGCATAGGCCGCAACTTCACACTCTGCTCGGACTATACGCAATGTCCATGAATTGCATGGAAGCTGCTGAGGCGCAGTTTTCAACTGTACTGCAAGTAAGTGTACTCGTAGTAATCTCAATTCTGGAAATAGTTTGATGTTGATTAGTTTGTTTTTGCCGGTCTCAGTGCACTTTTTAAGAACATCTGTTTAAAAAATCTAGGATATTGTCTAGATTTTACACACATGAGCACACACAAAAATGATTATACTATTATCTCACTTGACATTTCTTTTCTAAGAATTCTAAGAATTTTTCTTCCCTTCATTTGGGGCAAAATTTAAGATTTTATCTTGATTTCTGTGTGATTGTTCATCATTTCTTCTGTACTTCTAAGTTGTTCATATTTATCTGTTCAAAGTTATCCAAAGATCGAGACCTATGGACATTTGTGTACCTAAATCTGGCTATAGTATACTTAAGAGGAAGGCGAGAGCAAGATTTTGCAACTTTATTCGAGAGGATCGATCCAGAACAGCTGAAAAAACAACCCCACAGTTTGCAGGCTGGGGCATACTATGTTCAAGGCTTTCAGTCATTTTTCAATGCACGCTATAATGAAGCAAAGTGAGTATCTCATGCCATCATATCAAAAAAAATTATCGAATTTGATAGAACAAAACAAACGAAGAAATATGACAAGATAGTAACAATGACTCTAAACTTTTTTATTATTTCTATTTACTTTTCTTTCTCTCTTATCTAGGTCTATGATGAATGGGGCTTGAGAGTAAGAGAAATCATGAACAGATCATTTAGTGAGTCTCTTTGTAATTCAGAGATATGACATCACCTTGACTGATCTATGTAATCATAACTTGTGTCTAATGATTATTAACAAAATTAATATTGTGTTTGCAGGAACTTGTAGGAGAATTAAATTGATCTTAGGCCCAATATTATTTTCTCCAGGATGACCTTTACCTGTAGTTATCACTCAAAGAAATGTAGGCCTTTTATGAATTTCATTTTTCAATTCTTAATCTACTTTTTGTTGTTCCTTTCAGGAGGTACTTGAGAGAGATGTTAAACATGGCTGATGCAGAGGGTCTGAACAGACTTACCTCTTGTTCTTTGGTTTTGCTTGGCCATATTTATTTGTCATTACATAATAGCCGAGATAGCATGAATATGGTGACTCCAGCAATGCATCTTGCCAGCAAAATACCTGATGTCCACGTACAGTTATGGGCCTCGGCTATTTTAAAAGGTAATCTCTCCTCACTACCCAACATCTAAAGCTTTAATTTTGTTTTACAGACCTGCTTAGCAGTGTGAAAGGAATAGCTGCTTTCATAGATCTTTTTTTCCCCTGCAAAGAAAAACAGCTCGTTGAAATAAAATAAATTCCGAAAAAGAACTTTGTTGTGAACAGTTAAATTGACACTAGTATACTGCAAATGGATAGAGGATCATTTCTGTACTGTAGTTGAGCAATTTTGAATGACTTTTTATCCAATACTTTTAGTGTTGTCCATGAATTGCTCTGAGAAGTGGATGGATGTAGCCCAATTTAGAGATTAGGGTAATTTTTAAGAATTACAAAGGTTCGAGGAGTGTCTAGTTTAATTTTATATAAGGTTTTCAAACATAATTTGACTTAATTTTGACATATAAATTAATAAATCAAGATATAGCAATTTTTTTTCATCCCTTTTTTGTCTTTCAGCAGCTGCCTTCTCCCCCCCCCCTTTTTTTCCATCATAATTTTTCACAAAAACCTAACCTACTTAATGACTTACGTAACATGAATTTTGTAGCATCATTGCAATACTGGTTGAAAAGGTCCAGCGTCTGTGCCAAATAAGTTTACGCGTTAGAGTGCGATAGAACATCAGCTGTCTTCAGTTGGCATTAATTGTAAAAATAAGAATCAATTATAGAATCAAAATTGTGGATATTTTGTTGCATTCTAATAGCGCGCAAACTTCTTTGGTGTGGATTCGATGGACAATGAAAGTGGAAAGTGATTTTTAGGGGAATGTCACGCGCACCCGTAAACAGAGCAAGACGACTTTGATGTACTGTCTCTAAGTTGGAGGTTGAGTTTTTACATGATGCATGATGTATCAATATTTTCCTCGTTCTAATTACCATCTTTTTCTTTATTTATATCACTGACATTTTTTTATTGTATTAATTTTTCCCCCAGATTTATATAGAATGTGCCATGACTCTGCGCGTGAAAGCGAAGCTCAAACGATGCATACAAAGTTCTCTCAAACTCTTCTCGAAGACCACTTTACCGCAGTTGGTATGCCTGAGCATAATCTCATTAATTGGCTTGATGGAAGTCAACCAGCAGCTGCAGTATGAAGTTTTGTGATGTAATGACATCTCTGTTTCTTCTGTTTCTATGACTTGACCTAGTCATTTTTTACTTACAGGGTTATTTTTGGTGCCATTTAAATTTTAATTAAGACTCAAACCTAACTTTATTTTAGGTGTTGAATTCAAGACTTGCTTTTGTATATTTTGTGAAAAGGGTGAACCCTCCTTATCCGTGGTTCAAGAAAGTCAGTTATGTGTTACCATAATTTGAGACTGGGGTATCTGGAATAAGTTACCTTGAAAATTGCTTGTAATTTAAAATAATTTTGAAGAGATTAAAGCTTAGACTTTGATCTGGGGTAAACATATTGCTGTGGTTAGGAAGGACCTATAATTATTAGGATATATTTTTGTGTACCTCACCTTTTCAGTTCTTTTTTTTCCGCTCTTAGCTTGCTTTTTAGTGCATCCGTTCAGTCTGCTCGTATTTTTTTGTTCTTGCTATTTTCTGTCCTGTAGCTTTTAGGTTTCTTTTTTGTTCCTTACATCTCATCAGGAGTTGTTCCTTTACTGCATAGATGCATGAGTAAAAGGATGAAAAAGAATCATCATTTCTTTTTTCAAATACTCTTTCAAGCAATTTTTGGTTTCCCGTTCGAAGTTTTGTGATTGTCTGCTAAGACTTAGAAGAGAGGAAGTTTGGAAACCACTAGTTTCTAAATTAATCATGCATCACATCTAAAAAAAATATCAACAATGTAGCTGTACAATCAAAGGACGTAGATCATGTTATTGGCGTATGAATATCAATTCAAGTGTGTGGCTCAAAAACTTGCCATTTCTTATTTTTCTAAAATTCTCCTCTCAACCTTTCTCTATGAAACTTGACCATCGTAATTGACTTTTTGATACTGGAAATTGCTTCCAAACCAAAGGCTCTAAATATGTCTTTTCTGTTGGAATTAGGAATCACAGATGATAAAATGTAAAATGAGATCTGTCACAAAGACTTCTGTCAAAAAAAAAATTGTTATTGCTTGTTCTCAAACTGCATACTCCAGTCATTCTACAGCCCAGCTTTACATTCTACTTTCTTTCCGTCATCCTCTCTGTTCCAACTCTTTTCTAGCTCCTTGCCTTCCTCCGTTATTGAACGTTCTAGATGAGGACTAAAATGCTTAATATGTGCCATTTATGATCTGTGCTAGTTTTTATAAGTTCGCTATTGCTATCCCAAATGACCAGTTTAGTTTGATTGACAGAAAATGAAACTAGATTTTGAGATCTTGTTAAATTTTCATAATAGTTTCTTTCAGAGGGTGAATCAACTGGCTGTCATTTACCTTCCATAACTTCACACGACGTATCAATATTTTCTCCTATCTAGCAAATAATTATTGTACAAAGGCCATGTCCTCTCATTCATATCATTTCCCATTCTGTGTTCCCACTTTTTTTTGTCTAGTTATAATTTTTGTAAGACATTCAAACATCAGTGTAGTTTTAATATATTAGTCTCTAGTCATGTCAGGACCTAATCCTTTTTTTTTTTTTTTTGGTCTTTCCTTTTTTTCATCTTTTTTTTTTTTGGTCTTTCCTTTTTTTCATCGTTTTTTTATTTGTTCTTTCTCTTTTGTATCCTTTTCTCTCTTTTATACCATTATCTTAAAACGTGAAAATGATGGAACTTGTCTCTCCAATAAACACCGATCCACATTAATCAAATAATATGTAACTTAATATGTATTTAAAAATCATTGATTTCAGTGTCATGAACTTATTTTTCACAATACTTAATTTTGAACGTACATACTCATCTCTAAAATGTTTTGCTCAAACCAACAGGTGTAATAATTAAGTTTAATAAGTTTCATCAGCCTAAAATTCTCTCTAGTCCAAATTAGGGCATCTACTTGTCCTCTTATGAAGTCACGAGTTCTTTAGTTACCGCTAAATCAATGCACCATAATTTTTTCTTATTTTTCTTTTGTCCTTTTCAAACCATGTGTATTAAGTCTGTTGGATGTAACTATCATTGTTGGTATTAAAACGTTTCTTCTTTTTTTTCATTAATAATGTTTTTTATCATTGATTAATTTTTTGCAGCAGGCATCAAATCTTACTGATAAAACCAAAAATGTTCCCATCATCAGTAACAAAAAAAATAAATAGAATATTTTTAAATTGCTCTCCTTTTATTTTTTTACTGTTTGGAAGAATATTCATATCAATTTATTTTCTTGGTAACCCATGTCTAAAACAGTTCAGCTGTGTCCATAAATCAAAATTAAATTCCTTATCCATAATGTAATGAATCTCAGCTCAAGTGATGAGTGATTTATTCCACATTTGCTTTTGTATACTGACATGCTGAGGAAGAAAGCTGTATGAAACTTCAGGCGTTTGCAAGTTTCCTCTGATAAAGTTTGAATTATTAAGGCAAATTGTGAATATTTGTATTTGAATTCTTTAGGGAATTTTATTCGCAATTTAATTTATTCTAAAAGATCTGAAAATTTCAATGAAGAAAATGCGTACCTTTCTTCCGGAATGATTTTTACATCAGGGGAAATTTTGAATTTTTCGAATGTTCATACAGCGGTTTTTCATAGCACAGCAGTGCAAGAATCACACTTTCGTAGGTATTCAAACTCTCCTCAATGATAAGAATGTTGTCGTTACATCAGTTAACCCTTTGATGCCCAAATTTTTTTTTTTTTATATACAGAGGACATTGATTTTGAAAGTTTTTGAAACATTATCTATTTTATTTCTTTGTTTTTGAAAGGAGGCAATACTTTTTTTGAAATGTCCACCTTTTTGGCAACATACTGGAACTTTCTCATCCTCCCCTTCTTCATCCGCCATGTTTAAATCCCCCAAAAGATATAGTCGTGTCAATTTGGCCCTACTTGAGATTTACAGCCGTTGACGACAAAAAAAAAATCCATGACAAGGTAACACTCGCCAAAATGCCGATTTTCAGATGTGACCCTAGAGGGCACTTGAGAGAAATTTATTTTTTTTTGACTTTTTTTCTCTTTCTTTTTCGAAATGATCATTAATTTTGGACACGTTGTAGCATATTTTAAGCAAACTTACCCTTATCTTTGCTCAGATTTCAAAAATAAGGACACCCAAACATGCGTCGATGACGGCGCAGAGATACAACTATTCGTACTTGATGGATATCCATGTTACATGTGCAAAATATTGAAGGCGCGATGGCAGGAGGTGTTAACTTGCAACGCTCTTCTGTGCTGTCATCAAGGTGTCACTCGTGTTCGTTGGAAAAGTCAAAAAATGAGGCCCGAATACGTCACTGCTATCTTCGGCTGTATTGCTCACATAGAATTGAAGCACCTCTACAGATAGGACAAACGAAACCAATGCAATGCGGAAATTTGGCAAGCTAAAGTAAGCGAGTTGATGACGGCGCAGAGATACAACTATTCGTACTTTATAGATGTCCGTGTTGCATCTGCAAAATTGAAGGCGCGATGGTGCGAAGTGACCGCTCGAGTAATGAGTACTTTTTTCGTTGAATAATAACGTGACTGCTTACTACACTCCTCGGGATCAACCCCGAGATGTGCCGTGCTAAGTAAAACGCCGTATGAGCCAATATTGCCAAATTATCGTCTCCGAAAAATTATTAAAGAGACAGTAATGAATATTTTTCCTTGAAATTTTCATACAGACTATTCAGATCAAATTACGAACCAAGTCCTCCATGAAAAATCAGAAGTCAGATATTTAGAAATTTTCCTGAAAATTCGTGATTTGTCGAAGGAAATTCGGCAATCACGCGGCGCTCTTCCTTAGCACGGCAGAGATGGTTAAGTGAAGTTCTATGCAGGCTTGGTTAATTTCATGAAATTTGATTTTTTTTAAATATTTCTTATCAAGTCGTAACAAGTTCTTTATTTCCAGCAAAACCGGCTCATAGGGCCTGCGGTCTCCAATTTGCAATAAATAGCCTTCATGCATGCTGGCCTTTTCGATTTCCGTTCACATTTTTACAGTCATCAATGCATAGCTTAAGTGCGCTTCAGCTAGAATTGTATTTAGCAATTGGATGGTTTTTATACGAGGATTAAGAATAAACAAGTGGTTAGAGATGAAATTAAAATTATGAACTATGCCAAACGATAATCCGGGTATCGGAACTTGGCTGTTTTGAAAACGCCTTCAAATGCAGCGTGATACCTTACGCATTCCGGAGAGTTCAAATAGTTGTATCATTGCGCCGTAAGAATGTGACGGGAGATTACAATTTGAATAGCCCTCATATACGCTGGCCTTTTCTATTTCCGTTCATATTTTTGCAGTGGTGAATGCGTTGCTGAAGTGCGCTTCAGCTAGAATTGTATTTAGCAAATGGGTGGTTTTTATACGAGAATTAAGAAGAAACAAGTGGTTAGAAATGAAAAGAAAATAATATGAACTATGCAAAACGATGATCCGGGTATCGGAACTTGGCTGTTTTGAAAACGCCTTCAAATGCGGCGTGATACCTTACGCATTCCGGAGAGTTCAAATAGTTGTATCATTGCGCCGCAGGAATGTGACGGGAGATTACAATTTCAACAGCCTTCATGCACGCTGGCCTTTTCGATTTCCGTTCACATTTTTGCAGTGGTGAATGCGTTGCTGAAGTGCGCTCCAGCTAGAATAGTATTTAGCAAACGGGTGGTTTTTATACGAGAATTTTAAACTAAACAAGTGGTACGGAATATAACAAAAGAATATGAAGTATGCAAAACGATAATCCAGGTATCGGAACTTGGCTGTTTTGAAAACGCCTTCAAGTGCGGCGTGATACCTTACGCATTCCGGAGAGTTCAAATAGTTGTATCATTGCGCCGTAAGAATCTGACGGAAGATTACTATGGAAATAGCCTCCATGGACGCTGGGTTTGTCGATTTCCTTCGACATTTTTGCAGTCGTGAATGCAGAGCTGAATTGCGCTCCAGCTAGAATTATTGCCTATTCAGTGGTCAACTTTAAGAAACATCAGCTCACAATAAAGTATGCTCATCTCGTTGTGCCTGGACTTCAGAATTGGGTATTTTGGACATGAGTTGCAAGGTGCCCTTTCATTTCACCCACAGTACCGTGCTAAGGATGAACGCCGCATGAACATTTGAGAGTTGCCAAATTTCCTTCAATAAAATATTTATTTTTCAAGAAAATTTATGAATTTTTTCCTTGAAATTTTCAGAAGTTTTAGATCAAATTACAAACCAAATTATCTGAGAAATCGGTAGACAAATATTCGACAATTTTCCTGAAAATTAGTGATTTGCCAGGGGAAATTTGGCAACGCCTGAGGACTTATAAGACGTTTTTCCTTAGCACGGCAGCACAGCCAATCATAAAACTTGACCTTTCGAGGAATGCTTCATACATGCTTCGCAATGGCATGGGATATAAAAGCCCTCAGTGATGAGGGTTGTCTCAGTAGCGTGCTTTGCGATCTATCGATGTTTCCCTATTTGAAGCTGTGGTAAATAATCGATTATTGAGGTTTTCGCTGCGAACACCTTGTCTATCGATACTTTTCTATAGGTTCAAATGGCCGATCAATCGATATATCGCAAAACGCCACCGGGTTGTCTTTGAAAGCTCAAACTCAACTAGCACCCTTTACTCTTTCGTTTTATTACGATTGCTCCTCTTCAGTGGAAGCGTTGTCGAACTTCGTAAATCAGCGTTATGCCGACGCACGAATCACAATGGAGAATAACGCAATTCTGGCGTGCCGGCTCGCAGTTACTCCAGTCAATAAACAACACGAGCGCACAGATTTTTTAATTATCCACCTGGTTGCAACACAACACTCGCCGCGCACAATTCACTGCGATGGTTTTACGGTCTATTCTTTCGGTGGGTAATTTTTCGCCATTAACGTTACAATTTTACGAGCTGAGAAGAGCCTGCCGTCCGCATGACACGTGACTTTCGTGCTTGGTCCTGCATGACTTCTCTGCCGTGCTAAGTAAAAACGCCGTAAGTGCATTTAAATGTCGCCGAATTTCCTCTCAAAAAAATATTTATTTTTGGAAAAAGTTGCGAATCTTTTTCCTTCACCGAAAAAAGAGTGAAGTTGATTTGGATTGCATTTTGCAAAAAGGAACCACTAGCATTGCAATGATGCTAAGATTGTGCAACTTCATCTTTTGCAATAAAATTGCGGAAATCGTGAAAAACTATGAAATATAGATGGTAATTTTTGTCTTAAATTTACAGTTTTTAGCGAGTAAAATAGAAACTATTAATGGATAATCGGGTTTTTCCTCCAAGACAAAAGAAGTTGCACAACCTTAGCAACATTGCAATGCTTGTGGTTCCTTTTTGCAAAATGCAATCCATTTAACATTCTAGATGTACCTAAAAAAAGTGGGCGGGAACTCACAACATGCTGAATTACCTGCTACGGCATGCAGGTAGTCTGACATACTGACATTGCTAAAGTAACTACTGTAGAAGGTAATTCAGCATTTTGTAAGTTCCCGCACACTCTTTTTACACCCAGAATTTAAAATCAACTTCACTTTTTTTCAGTGGAGGTATTTCTAGACTTTTTAATGGACCACTAGACAAGGTACGAATTTCAGCATTCTGAATTCTGATACATGTTTCTAAACCAAAATTTTACGTAAAACACGATGCGCTCAACGAAAATGACCAAAATCAATACCTTGCGAAGATATTTAATGGTTCTTAATGCGTGAATTCAAACCATCCGCTCATGAAAACTCAATGCTCTACGTGATTCACATCGAGCGCTAAACGTTATCATAACAGTCTCTGCGATATAAAAATCTGGCAACCTCGATCTTGACGCTTTGGCTCAGCTATAGCAAATTGCTTATAGTTTGAACAACACATGGTGGGAAATGAACATTGCTCGATTGAGAAGCTCGCTGAAACCGTTGTAGTGCGCGATTTGACTCACGTAGAGCTTTGAGTTTCTTGTGAGCGTGTAGTTCAAATTCCTCGTAACCAATGTGTAATAAAAACGTTCATATTTTCGTTAAAAGTATGTTTAAGTTATTTTCGTTGTAAGAATCGTGTTTTACGTAAAAGTCTGGTTAAGAAACATGTATCAGATTGCTTGAATTCGTACCTTGTCTAGTGGTCCATTACAAACAAAATCCTTAAAAATATCGGAAGAGGAATTTCCTCAAATTCCCCTAAAATTCGTGGTTTGCCAAAGGAAATTTGGCAACGCCTGAAAGCTCATGTGGCGTTTATGCTTAGGACGGCAGTTCTCCGGAATTCGTTCGACGGTACATCCATTACCAAACCACTTATCTTCATTTGCGACGCTGCAGACTCACTGTCATACCTACTTTATTTTTTCTGTGAAAAACTGTTCGACGTAATTTCTTGAAAGCTTCCTTGATTTTTCTTTTCCACGAGCAAAATAGTATGTATAAATGTCAAGCCATAAGGTTAGCCTGTTTCTCTTCGAAAAAATAAAGTAGGAGCGGAGATTCTGACGCAACGCGAAGGAGATACGTGGTTTCGCACTTTTGCCATGGCTATGTATAAACCTACTTTGTTACTTATTGGCTCACGCTTTTGCGAAGGTCGTGAATATACATGTGAGTCGAATTAAGTAACATCGTCCAGGACTGAGGGGCTCTCATGATATTTAAGTTGCATGATTCCTATGATCCTGATACATATCGACGGTGAACCTAAAAAAAAGTGCGGTGTCAAAAAATCTCCGCGCTTCCATTTAATTTTTTTGAAAGAGAACAAATCAATATCATTTCTTGAAATTTTCACAAGTGTTCCTCGCACCGAGAAGAAAAAAACACGGAAATTTCCTAGAATTGACGTTGAGTAGTTTTCCATTTAAAAAATAAAGTTCATTAAAAAGTTAAGTTAAGTTAAGTTAAGTTAATAAAGGTGGAGAAATGGTGCTGGGTCCACACCATTTCGCGGGGAAACAAATCCAAGAAATACCAAAAATTAAAATTAGAGTCAAAAATAAATTTTTAGAACTCTAATGCGCACCAATATGAAACTTTTTAGTGTTTAATTTTTTAAGTTAATAAAGTTAATTAATAAGTAATCTCATAGGTTGACTTTATTCTTTTTTTTTCGCAAAAATGATGTATTTATGTCATTAGATTAAATGAAAAAAACGGCACATGGGGAAAAAATTGGCAACGCTGTATTCAATTATTTTTAGAATATTGGACAGTTTTGACTTTAATAAAAGAGAGTAAATGATCAATACGCCATTTTTCAAAATTTCAACAAATTTAATGCATTGCGGCGAGATATGAATTATTTCCCACCCCCCAACAAAGATAGGTACCGGTGCAGCTCACAACAGTAATAATAGTTAGAGTGAAGGAGTGAATCTTTTTGCATCATTCAGAAATGAAGGCGTTTCCACTGCCGTGACCAATCTTACGACGACGCCGACCGGCTATTAAACGAAGCTGGAGAGCTATTGACTCTGATACCATGAGCTGTGTTTTGCTCGGGGAATCTGCAGACATTTGCGTGTGGATGCGGCGTCGCGATGGGAGAAGTAAATTGGTAAGACTCGCGTGTGATAGGTACACCTTGACTTAGATAGGCCCCATTAAGTGTTAAAAAATGAAAACGTGTCCAAGTCGAAGCCATGCCGGCGCTCCATCAGACTAGGCGCCGGAGTGGACGCCCTGTTGCCGCATTGCGTGCCGAAAGAATCGTTATGATAACGAAACTTGCTTTGCGTTGGATAGTGGCGTGGTGGCCATGCAAATTCGTCGTTCCCCGTACGAAGGAACGTAACTCAATTACAATGTTGCAAAATTGACTTAAACAATTTAATTTCATACACGCATGTACCTACACAGTTTTTTTTTTCGGGAAGTCTAATCACTGCATGAGATTAGTGGAAAAATCAGTGAAATTTTCGATTGGAAATTTTCAAAATCCTCCCGGTCAAAGTTCAATTTTCGCGGAGAAATTTGACAACATTGAAATGGAGTTACGTTCTTTTGTGGGAAAAACGACGAATTGGCACAATGGTCAGCGCGTCTTAGTCTAATCTGCCATGCTAAGGAAAAACGCCGTATGAGCCTTCAGGCGTTGCCAAATTTCCCCTGGCAAATCGCTAATTTTCAGGAAAGTTTTTGAGTATTTGTCTACTCATTTCTCAGTTAAATTTGTGTGTGAATTGATCTAGAACTTTTGAAAATTTCAAGGAAGAATATTCACAATTTTTCTCAAAACTAAACAGTTTATCGAAGGAAATTTGGCAACTCTCGAATGTTCATACGGCGTTCTTCCTTAGCACGGCAGTAATGTCGTTCTAGGGAACAACGCCGTCCAAGCCGAAAACAGTGGGCCAGTATAGACAAGTTATGAATTGAAGCACAACGATACGCGTTTTTTCTTCAAAATTTCACGAAAAAAATAAATCACACAACGAAAAGTCTGAAAATGAACTTCTGAACAAGATACACATTTTTCTATGAACATTGGCTAAATGACAGAAACATAAAAAACGCCACAACGGAACTGTCATTTGATGTGTGCTCAAGGTTTATCTACAGCTCCAAAAAGTAAAACATTTCTCCTCGCAAAGGGCACCAGTGGCGTGGCGTGCTTTGCGATATATCGANTATGTACAGAGCCTTCAGAAATATTACTCTGTTCAACAAGCTCGAAACGACCGTTTTCGAGCACTTTTGCCCGCATTTCTTCCACGTGACAAATGTCAGTTGCCGTTGAGGGTCGGTTCCCATGCTCCTCATCTTTGACAAACTCCTGGCCAGTTTTGAATCGTTTAACTCATTCAAAACAGTGGGAACATCCCATACAATGATCATGGTAAACTTTACTTAGCGTATACCAAAAGTTTTGATACAAGGTATACGGAGTTTAAAACAAAATTCAATGTTGAATCTTTGTTCTATCAGTGATCGCATGATGAAAATCGCAAAACGCACCTGACTTACTCGTATTCAAGATGACACAGAATAAACACTGATCAAAATAAACAAAATCTGTGAATGTAGCGTTCTTAAGTATATTTCCAGCTATCAGAAGAGCTCAAGAAAACGTCATTTGGATGCATTGTGGGGTAGTTATGACCAAAATCCGGTTTCTAATCTAACAGACCTCGTATTTATGAATCGGACACTTTTCGTTCACACATTTCAAGTAACTAGAAAAGTATGGACACGTCGAAATATGGAGGTTTCAGGGCCTAAAAAGGTATCCAACCTTCTAACACGAAAAGTACCCAAATAGTTCCGCTGCCAACCTTCAGATTCCAATATCAAACCAAGATGGCCAAAAATCATAGGCGGATCCAGACATCTCGAATGAGGGGGGAGGGGCGCAAGGATGGTCCGCGGGCCTCCCCCAGAATTTTTTTTCATTTTCCAAGCATTTAATGTGCAGTTTGAGTATCAATTCGTTTTGATCACACTGGAAAAAAGTCGCTTGGGTCGAGAGTCCAGACTCTTAAAAACCTTGACAAGAAAAAATCTCTCGATTCAATCGGATTTTTGCTTGGATCGAGAACCAAGCCTCTTAATTTAAGCGGATTTTCTCTTGATTCAAGCAAAAATCTGATTAAATCAAGAGTGTTTTTTTTTGTCGTTGTTTTCAAGAGTCTGGACTCTAGATCCAAGCGACTTTTTTTTCCAGTGACGAATAATTGCCAAATGTAATCGTCTTCCCTTCTTTCCACCGTTCCTTCCTGTTTTCTCCCTTCTCTTTTCTTCCTACTTTTTAATCGGACAAAAGGGGGGGGCGTAGGTCCCCTCCCCCCTCTTGGATGCACCTATGCCAAGAATGTTCATAATTGTGTGTGTCCTTTCGCAAAAATGAGTAAATTCATGAAAAAACTAAATCAAATGCGTGCTTTACAAACGACAGGTCGTAACAGTTGTATAATAATAGATCATTCTGGATACTTTGAGTTCATAAATTGGCTGCTCCTTTTGGGCCCTAAAAGCTCCATGACCTAACCTCCAAAATTACCGACTTACCCGTACGATAGGCACTATGAACAGTACCTCTTCTGATGCGATCAACGAGGATAATGTCTGCGAACATCGATTCCCTGTGGCGTCTACGATCGCAACTGCGTAATGTCGAGGATCATTACCCCTGAGCCAGGCGGGGGGCGGAGGGGGGTGGGGCGGTGGGCGCCCATTTGAAGGGCGGCGCTCGGCTGTAGTCCAAGTGCGGACGATGACGCAAGGATCGAGTTTTGTCGGTGGTAACTGGAAGATCAAGAGTGAAAAAGCGCAGGCGAAGCTCCCGCGGCACTCTCCTCCCGTGACAGCCAAGAGAGCAGTATAAGTGCATGTCTGTATGAGCCACGGTTTGCACATGCTTTTATGCGTCTTGAGGCTCATCCCAGCATGCACTTACTGCTCTCTTCACCGTCACGGCAGATCAGGTCAGTCCACTACGTTGAGTCCTCGTTGTTCGGGCTTGCCAACTCGGAGCCGCCATTTTTTTTTTTTTTTTTTTTTTTTTTTTTTTTTTTTTTTTTTTTTTTTTTTTTTTNTTTTTTTTTTTTTTTTTTATGAGTACGTTTTTGTTTATCGAGCATGCAGCTTCATACACGGAAAAAAGAGTGTCAGGGGTTATCCCCTACACTGGAAAAAAAAACACATTGGATCTAGAGTCCAGACTCTTGAAAACATTGGCAAGAAAACGGACTCGTGATTCAATCAGATTTAAGCTTAAATCAAAAGGAAATCCGCTCAAATTAAGAGGCTTGGTTCTTGATTTAAGCAAAAATCCGATGGAATCAAGAGTATATGTATTTCTTCTTGTCGATGTTTTTAAGAGTCTGAACTCTATATCCAATGTGCTTTTTTTTCCAGTGTAAAATTGTGGTACTACCCCACTTTGTTGGATGATACGGACATTTTCAATTAATTGTATTAGTTCTGCAACTCAAGTTAGGGTAGTACCGCAACATTTGGGTTGGTAACCCAATTTATTGGGGTACTGCCATAATTAATTGGGGGTTCTACCATAATTAATTGGGGTACTACCGCAATTAATTGGAAATTTTCATATCATCCAACAACCTCGTGCTTTTTTTCCGTGCACTGTTAAAAATCGAGGAGTAATTCGGCGCGGGAGTCTATATTGTCTCCTTCCGGCCGAAGTATCACAAGCGCCATGCGACGTTTCAAAATTTCAGCCGCCATTTGTTTTCTTACCGAGAAATACTATATTTTCTGTAGGCTTTAAATACTCAGGAGGACCTAATGTCTACATCTTTTAATGTAAAATGAACCACAGGTGGGGTTAAGTCAGCATTGAAAGTTATCAAACATGTTTAGCATCTTCAATGTTAGGTTAGGAATCTTTTTTCCTTGGTGAATGATGAGTGAAAAGATGAATAAAATCAGCATGCCAGGTCTTCTTCAAGACCTAGAGAGACTCAGAGGAGAGTGAGTGTTATTGAGATGACATTTTCAAAATTATTATTAACGCCTAATTTCTGCTAAAAAAAGAGAAACGAACTAACGAAATTAAGAGGATTCGTGAGGTAATAAGTATGTATTTATTTAAAAAGTATGATCGTGGATGCGCGTTTACTGTGATAAGGAAGCCTCTGTAACTATTAAACGATGGTGACAGCTAAAATTAGTATGATGGTTCGTTTTCGAGGGTGAAACGGTGAGACGCAGTGTAACATTTTAAATTCAATAAAATCACATCAGTTCAATTTTTACACGCTCGTCCTCAGAGCCAGAAGTTTCAAACAAAAGCTTTTCCACAAATTACGGATGAACGATCGAAGCTCAAATTAATATTTTTCGTGCAAATATGGCAACGGGTGGCTCGGCAAAAGCTTCAATGGACGTAAACGGTTACGGGCCCTGTCAGATGTGGTTAGAGCCGAAAGCCTGGAGCGATTGATTCCAAGTCTCAACGACGAAGTGCAAGTACACTCACTCGATCCCTGCACATTAGAAAATTTTGCAATCGCCGCGTTTCGCGAGGTCATTCGGATGAAATTAAATCACACCTGGACGTCACCCCTTGGCTCCTCATTATCAAGCTTGACTGGACACATCCAGAGAACTCGCTTCAAGTACAATTGAATCGCATGCTTAGAGCGCCAGAGTTTGGATTATGCCGATAGTGAGAAAGGAGGAAAGATAGAGATCCTGGTTTTCAGGACATTTTGTCAACGATTTTTTGTCCGCGCACCTTTCTTGTCCAGTAGTTTACGCCCACACGTAAAATAAGCAACAGTGACTTGGTCCAAGCGTTATATTTTAGTCGATTTGTAAAATTATATTGACAATATGGAAATGAGAAATTGAGAGAGAAGGAGGTGTTGTTATGGTTGCTCATTTTCTAAATGAAATGTTATTACTTTCTCCTTTTTAATCATCTTTTTTAAATTGTCATTGGTGAATATTTGGTTTTATTTCTATCCCTAAAATATTGATTGTACAATATACCTTATATATGAATAGGTACTTTTTTTATTTTTTTTTATTTTTTCTTTACGGAATTATTACTTCATTTTGAAAACATTTATATTTTTAAAACGTGACATATTTTTGGTAAACGTTTAAGCGACATTAATCTCAATGAGCCGCAGTTGTGCCGACAGAAACTGCAAAAATGAATAAAGGAGAGAAAAAAACCAAGAAGCACGCAATCTTTAGTTTTAACCCATTTGTACATCGATCTTTTACAGTCAAATACGTCAAATTTTGAGCGTTTCGTTGCGCGTACACCTTGCTGCAGCACAATAAAAGCATAAAATGTAAAAGAAAAAATTAAAGTGCTTTGGAAATCATTAAATTGATCACGGAACCACCAATATTTAAAAAACATACATTATATTATTATTCTCTTTTGATTAATTTATACATATTTTTCCCCATCAATTTAAATGAGAATAATCAATGCAGAGTGTGCTTACATTTCAAAATCATGAGTTAAAAAACGCTGATTATGCGAGTATAAATATTAAAGCCGAACAGAGCGGAGCGGCGTGCTGCCAGCGCGAGAGGCTCACCATGGCGCCTACAAACCTAAGTGGATACTTCACGCATTGCACAATGCTTGAAGTATCCACTTAGGTTTGTAGGCGCCAATGCGCGTTTCGGCCTGGCCGCCCGCCCCGCTGTGCTGCGGCGCCTGAAGCAACTATTTCACAACAGAAGTGTTGCACAGTATTATACGAAATTGAACGTATTAAGAATGACAGGCATCCTTTAAAAAGACAGATCTTTCCTCGCAATATAAATCAAGATACTTATCGTACACAGGAAAAATCTAAGAGCCTTTAGCTGAGGCAAATATAGAGGTTTATCCGGTTCAGGTATAAGAAGGTGGGAATTTCTTGAAAGATAATTAAGTCCTGTTACAGCAAAGAGGTGTAGAAAGTTTTAGTGAATTTTGTCTTATGGAATTGACGCTCCCCCATTTTTACCAAAACTCTCAACTATATATTATTCTCAGTTGGACCAAACAGACAAAACAAAAAAAAAAACAAGCAAACCCTCATTCTTCCAAGATATTATACATTTTCATCCAAAAACGTCGTGAGCAATTGCCGTTTGTATTTACATGTGGGACAATTAACTCTGAGTCTCAACTGGCACGTGGACAAAAACTCCCGAGGCGAAAAAACGCGTGGACGTAAATTACTGGAAAAAACAGATGCGCTGACAAAAAATCGTTGACGAAATGTCCTATAACCGCGATCCCTGCTTTCCCTGATGAAAATTACTGTTAGCACGTACCCTGGAAATTAATCTGACTCTAGATTTCAGCGTCAATTATCACTTAATATGATGAAACAATGCTGGGTCCACACAAGTTCCAGAATTTCAATTAGAGTAAAAATTTTGAGCTCTGAGTAACAGTACAAGACTAAGGGGGGAGGGGAATTTCAGCTCCGCCTGTAGATGCATTGGAATACCATAAATAGGTCTATAATAGGTCCCTCGGTACGACCTCAGCATAATATTTCAATGCATTCTGCCCGAGCTGAACACTCTCCTCCCCTAGCTCAATCTTGTAATGGTACTCATTAGAGCTCAAAATTTTAGCTCTAATTGAAATTTGTATTTTTTGGGGTTGTTTTCCCACATAATAGTATGAGCCGGGCACTACTTTGATACCTTGTAACGCACATTTTTGGCCACTTTTCCCAGGGGTTTTTCTTCTCTTTTTTTTCTTTTTTTTCAACACCCAAGTCGTGTCCAAAAAGACAGTGAGCAATGAAAGTAATACAGTGATGTTAGTATTGCTTTGCGTGCGCTGAGTCTACGGTAATTATGTACAGTATACTCGGGTAAATGTCGCAAACAATGTATGAGGTATTTTTTTGATGCTTAAGATTCATGTGTCTGAAATTCTACGGTTCATCTCTATCGGACTTTTCTTTCTCATTGCGAAACAGGTTGGACAAAATAGAACAAATGGAATGAATGTATGAGTAAAAATAAGGCATGAGATTGGCTACGTGTTTCCACGAGGAATCAATATTTCTAGCCCATCCATGAAATTACCTCCTTACGTAAGGAAATTAATGGCTCATATGTAGCTCCTAAATGAGCCAGAAACAGTAAACCCTCACTGGAAAGGGCAGTAGAGATATTAGAATTAGATTGATAAAACTGCATCGATTGAAGGTAGAATTGAGAATGCAACTTATCGCATTCCGGTGCCATCGCGTGGTATCATCGTCAAAATGAAGGCGCTTTTTATTCGTGAGGGAAGCCAAGTGACGCCTGACGAGGTGTGCACGGAAAAAATAGGGTAGTCGACACAACCAGCGGGTAGTTAAAAATGCGCCAGCTACCGTGCGGTAGTTACAATAACTACCGCGGTGGAGGTCACAACTAACCCGATAGTTACATCAACACGATGAGGATGTTGATGTAACTACCACACGGTAGCTGGCTCATTTTTAACCACTCACTGGTTGTGTCGACTACCCTATTTTTTCCGTGTGCACAGATCGCACGATGACAACAGACCGGTTTAGCTTAAAAATATCTGCTTGATTTTTTTGATCTCCCAGAAGTATAATTTTCAAGTATTTTTAACATGTGCGTCAAAAGTAAAAGCTTCCACCACTGCCAAGATACCAACGAAGGGTCTCTTTTCTTTGATTAAATACGTTCAATTCACCAGCAAAATTGCAACAGTGGGAGAGGTGGAGGAGCTGCGGGATCAAATCAGGTTCAATGGTGCGATTGGGAAAATGCTAACTGTAGCTGGAGGATGCAGACTCGAGCCCAGATCGCGTGGCAGAGTGCGCTGCATTGCGTCAGAGACGCCACGCCATCAGGGTTCTTTGACTCCTGAGTCTGTCCCCAGGGCCCTCGGGCAGCTAATAACTTATCGCAGAGCTGCGCCCGACCGCCACGCCAGCCGGCTAGCAGTGACCATGATCAACGCCGTAAGTCCGCACCGGACCGCCACTATTCATACGCGGATTGAGAAACGAGGGTAGATGATCGGAGAAGTCCAGGGGTCAAGTGCATTCTATCGGGACAAAATCCAACCTGTAGGTCTCTAAAATCGGTCAATGTTTGTATTTTGGCGCCTGTCGCGCGTGTCACCCAGTGGCGGATCCAGGGGGGCCATGGTGGCATCCCCCCCCCCCCCCTCGGGCCAAAAAAGAAAGAAGGAAGAAGGAAAAAAGGGGGAAAGGGAAAAGAGAGGGAGAGAAAAAGTTTTCCTAAAAATTTACGAAAATGGTTTTGAGACAGAACTATGTAACCAAAGTTTACCGAGCACAAAATCGTTGAGGCAGCAATTTCACTTTTTTCCGCGTGTGACATTCACGAGAATAGCATAACACACGAGAAAGCACGGTGTAGTACCAAAATCTTCATTCACCGCGAATAACCGCTAGGTAAATCTGTACCTCAGTAAAGAATTTACAAATTCATCAACAATTGATGGTCAATACTTATATGAATAACACATTGATTTTACAGACGAAATGAGGGGCCTTTGAGGGCGAGGCAAGTGCATTTTTTGAAAAAATTGAGTTATGAATGATTCCAGTGAAACTAGTCTTGATGCATGTTTTATGAAAAATTCTCTCCCAAATTCCAATTTCTAAACTTCGAAAAGAAAGTTTGAACTTTCTTTCCGCCATAAGGAGCCATGTAATTTTGAAACTTCTAATGCGTATTTCTCGAAATAGTAAAAACTGCACTTACGCGCCTTGTCCTCCAAGCCCCTCAAATCCTGTGGCATGATAGGTCAAAGCCAAGTGCCTACTTCTTCCTTTACTTATCTCGCGACTTATGGGATTTTTACATAATTTTTATCTTTCTTTCAGTTACCAACCGTTATGATCTTGCTCCCCGATAAGTTTACGTCCCGTTGTCATATTGTCGCTTTGTCACATTTCCTCGCAACCAATCAGAGATCGACGAATGTTCGTCTTTAAAATGACGTCCCACCCAGTATAAAAGAACCAAAACCCTTTCTCCGTGGTCCTTTGTCCATCATGATGCCGTGAATCCGCGCTCTGTCGAACTGTGTTGAATTTTATTCCTTATTTTTTTTAAGGCTGAAGTAAAAGTTCTCTCGCGAAGAATGAAGATGTATCACTTTAATAAAGTTTGGTGTCAAGTTGGTGTGGAGGTGTGCAGAGATTAATAATCTTGCTCATGCATTCTTCCACTGTGCATATTTAGATTCGGAAAGAGATGCGGCTCAGGTGACTGTGAACTGCGAAATAAGGGCAAGTTTAAATTTAAAGAGATATGCATTAAAGGACACATGTCCTCAGAAAAATTGAGAGATAAAAATCAGTGTCTCCATGAGTCTTTTCTATCCAAGGTTGAAGTGAGGGAAATAACTTATGCATCCACTTGTCCTTGTTTTTAGCTCCTTCCTTTTGCCATCTATCATTCCACTTTCTATTGATGTCCGTTTCAATTTCTGAATTGCTTCGAGTTTCTGGATCGTCCGCAGTTTCTTCTCTATCATCAGGTCTGTTGGCGGTAAGTCTGTGATGATGTTTAGAACATTGTTGCTTACAGTTTTGTAAGCACATCCTAGTCCTCTTTTCAGTGGTCTAATTGTTGTTGTGATTAGATTAATGTCCTTCTTTTTGTTACAGGACGATGCCCAGATTTCAATGCCGCACCACAGTATGGATAAAGTAGCATGGATTATCAGTTTGCTTTTGAGGAAAGTTGGACCATTTACATTTGGCATAATTAATCTGAAGTAATTGTTCACAGTCTTCGTTTTTTCGGACCATATTAAGGTGGTAGGACATACTCAGACCCTTGTTAAGATGGAAACCGAGGTATCTGAGCGATTTCTCTGTAGGTCATGAGAATGCCTCTGTGGTCCTTTAACAAGTAGTCGTTCAGCACTTCCATCACGATATTTTTGGCTATTTTTTGAGAAGAGATCACCAAATCGGGGACACGTTGGCCTTTGTGGCCGAAACGAAGGCACGCATTTCATGCAATCGTCATGGATCGCTATATTATTTGCAAAAATCCATTCTTCGAATATTCTCCCGCGCGTGACTAGCTCAATGTTCCCCCACGTTGGAGATCGGCTGTTTAGATCCCCGATTGCTGGGAAATGCTTGTGGTTGCATCCGATTTTTTCAAAAATTTAAGGAAAGACAACGCTTCGTCTTTTAAATACGACTCTAGAAACAAAGGAACCAAGTCCGGATCGTATTGGTTCACCAATATAGCGGATTCTAATGTGAGGAAATAATCCTGAACGTTCTCGGTCCCAGAAAAAGTGGGGAGGGGTATTTTCGGCGATTTAAAAGTACGATTGGCTAGGGGTTCTCTTGCTGGGTTATTCATTAAGACTGAGAGGATTGGTCCTGAGCCAGATGTGGTGGGATTTGGTTCTGTATGGGGGATAGTGTATGCCGGAATGTTGATTTCGACATACGCAGTATCTGACGTTACAACTGTATTAATGGGAGATGCTATGTTGGAATTGAATTTTTGTTGTTTGTTATATTTCTACTCAATTTGTACGATCTTCTAATGGATAATTAAAATTATTCTCAAAACAGTAGAGTTTTCGTTGTTTAATTAAACTAGTAATATATCGCGGCCTTAATTATTTTTCTTTTTTAAGCACTGAGAAAAAAACTCCGGCCGTGGGAGCCGCAATTACGGGCTATATAGACATACCGCCCGTTCCGGGCTCAAAGGCCGGAAATTCTGGCTGCTGGAGGCGTATATAGCTTCGATTGCTCCGGGTTCAGAGGCCGAAGCTACGGCTCCAGCAGCCGGGATTTTCGGCCTTTGAGCCCGGAACGGACGGTATGTCTATATAGCCCGTAATTGCGGCTCCCATGCACGGCCAGAGTTTTTTGTTCAGTGAAATAACACAACATATATTAAATACTCAATAAAAGAAATTAATCATGTTCTTGCCGCTGTTCTTAAGTCTGACAATCCGGATTGCAGGGCCATAAGTCTCGAAGTCGACTAGTGTGTGAGTTTATGGTCGATTAGCAATACTCCAACTTCAAAGCAGCAAACTCGCTCCCTTCCCTGCATCTCCAACCCCGCCTCCGCCGACACTCGAATGTACCACGGGTGAAAGCTCATTGTCTCCGATTCGGGAAGAAAGCACCTGGCTCCAAGCCCGGGCCGAACTCGGGGGGTGTGGCCCCCGCTCAACGCCAATTGTCTTCCTGCTTTAAAATTCGCGGGCTATCCTCATACCACACGCCACTTCCACGGGCCAGTACGCCGTAGCCAGATCTATTAGCGAGACGATCCATTTAACAAGCGAAGAACGATTTTTTCGAGATATTTGACGACAACAGGGCCAATTCCCGCCGACTTACGACTTCTGCGCAGGAAGCGATTGACATAATCTAGTTCTGTCATGTAGCAGGTTGTCATATCTTGCCAAATAGTTGAGATTGGAGTTCCTTTATACTGAGAGTAAAGACACTGCGAATCCATTTCTGATTGGTTCCCGTATTTTAGGCCTTCACATTTCACAGTGTCACGAACGGGAATAAAGATTACAGTCTCATCAATTACAAAGATTATAAACCGGAATGGACCGGGAATGGGAGGTACGGCGGGTGACAAATGGAATTAGAGGGAAAACGGAGACAGGACCCTGGTAAAAATTGGCGATAAGAGCTGCGTTTCAAAATACCATAGGAATTCTTATAGCCGGCTAAAGAAGGCTACAGAAAATCATATAGCAGGCTGTAGAATGCGGAGAAAATTATACAGCCGGGCTATATACAAAGCGATAAAAAATTATGCAGCCGGGCTATAGTTCCTATAGCCGGGCTTTACACTTTATCGCCTGGCTGTTGCTTTTTCGCCATCTATTATAAAAGGCTATAAGAAATTTTGTAGAAATTCGTGTGCTTTGGAAATCATTAAGTTTGATACGGAACCACCTTAATATTTACAAAACACTCATTATATTTTCCTTTAATAAATTTTTTTTTCATCAATTAAAATGAGAATAACCCATACAGGATGTGCAAACATTTCAAAATCACGAGTTAAATAACGCTGACTCCGCCAGATTAAATAATAGAGCCTAACACAAAGCGGAGCGGCGACGCACTGGCGCCTACAAACCTACCAGGGATACTTCACGCATTGCGCAACGCGTGAAGTATCCCTGTTAGGTTTGTAGGCGCCAATGCGCGTTTCGCGCTGGCTGCCCGCCTGCCACGGCGCTTGAAGCAACTATTTCACACCAGAGGTATTGCAGAGTATCATACGAAACTGAAGGCGCTCTAATATATTAGTAATGGCAGGCATCCATCAAAAGTACGGAGCTCCCCTCGCAAAATAAATCAAGATACTACGGCCCAAAAAGAGAGCAGTATTCCAAAAACTCACTAAGTCCTAGCATCCGTAATTAGTAACGTTTAGCATACACTTTATCGCCTGGCTGTTGCTTAATCGCCATCGGCTATAAAAGGCTATAAGAAATTGTGTAGCCGGCTATAGAAGCTATTGGAAATCTTACAGCCGGCTTTAGGTCTATGGTATTTTGGAACACAGATTCTGCTGCCAATTTTTACCAGGGGAGTTCGGGAATGGGTTGATCAAAGATTACATCAAACGTCAGATTTGTGTAATCTTTATTCCCGTTTGTGACATCCACAAGCCACGTTGTCTCAACTCTCTCTATAACGAGACTCTAGCTGGGATATGGTTTTGAAAGTCGTGAGCAAAAGAAAAAATTCCCTTTTTTAAGTTTTTTCAGGTCTTGAGGATGTTAAAATGTTGTTGACAAAATCTTTTGAACTATTTTTTTGTACTTTGTTAAAGGCGCATCGTTCAAAACCGACGCTCAGTGGATCAAGTCAATCATAGAGGTCGGACATGACATTTTTAACTAAAACTGCAAATTCTGATGTTTAATTCGTCATATTTTAAATTTTAAGGGGTGTTTCTAGAAGTATATTTCACGAGAAAACCGATGAAATCACCATTAATACCTAAAAGTTTTGTATGGACGGAGTTATAAGCTTTTAAAGTTTCCAAATTTTGTCCGACCTCTCCCATTGTATCGATCCACTGTGCGATGCGAGCCTTCAAGAGTCGCGGACTCTGAGAGGCAATGTATGCTTTTTAATCAATTTTGATATGGAAGTCACGACTCATTATTAATGTGACCTCCCTAAGGCCTAATATATAATACACATATTCTTCCCCTTAAAGATAATCTGAGAGGACGTGATGATGTTCTCTCTAATTTCTGTATTTTGTATATTGTTTCTTCTCATCATAGTCCGTTAAGCTGATAAATGAAAAATTGGTGTTCATAGTTGAAAATTGGAAATTCAGAATCTGATAAAGTGCCACCAAGTGTTGCCAAGATATTTGCGCAATTTTTCGTCTAATTTAAGGGAGCTCTAGCGGCCAATTAATGACACTCCATTTCATAAAAATTAAGATCAAAACTTAAGGGAAAATTTCTCAGCACATAATTTAAGACGCAAAGGCAAATTCAGACTCCTTTTTAGAGAGGAAGATCACACAGACGCTTGGAAACGGGTGATAGCGCTTATCAGGTTTGTTCGCCATTCTTCAATTTACATACATACATACATACATACATACATACATAAAGCCGCTTTTATAGCGCCGCGCCGCCTCGCGCTCTGGGACGCCCATTCGCCATTGCCCCCTATCCTCCCAGAGATCATCAGGCAATTGGCACCTTCTGATCTCCTCCTCCACCCCTAGTCCCCAATCTTTCACAGAACGTCCACGCCGTCGCCTTCCGGAAGGAACCCAATCGAAAACCTGCTTGGGCAACCGATCGTCTGCCATCCCTCGCACTTGTCCATACCAGACCAACTGCTTCTCACATCTGAAGTGCTTCAGATGTGAGAACCGAAGTTTTTCGGATGTGAAAACCAAAGTACTTCAGATGTAAGAACTGAAGTTTCAGACGTGTGATCGACAGCTAGACCTTAAGTGTTTAGATTCTCAATCCGAAAACTTCAGAGATCCATATGACCTAAACTTCGGGTCCCTCGCACGAGGTTTTTTTCTCCGTGTGGAAACGGCAACAGTGAATATTACGCGGATATGTGTAGCAGTTATGTGTGGCGGTTACGATTTGCCTCTACTTTATTTACAATTCAGATGAGCCGGCGACGATGTCATTGTTCGTCCTGGCCGATCAGATTGATGTAATCCGGGTGCGGAGGGCGGCCGCGTCGACGTCGACGTCGCGAACGTGACGCGAGACGCGTTCGTTTCGGAAGTGAGCTTCCAGCAAGTTCCGAGTGTCTCAAGCCTGCGTTTGCGTTTGCGTGCGTCGTGTCGTGTGACTGCGTGCTCCAGATTATGCAAAGCGCCGGCTCTTCGCGTGCCGCTCCTCAACAGTGGCGTGGCGTGCTTTGCGAAATATCGATTGATCTGCCATTTAAACCTATGGAAAAGTATCGATAAGCAAAGTGTTTGCAACGAGCACCTAAATAATCGATTATTTACCATAGCTTAAAATGGGGGAAAATCGATAGTCGATCATTCGCGCCTCGTAAGTGCAGGCTTGCCGAGAGGGTAAGGATCCACTGGAAAAAAAAAAAAAAAAAACACATTGGATCTAAGTCCAGACTCTTAAAAAAATCGACAGTAAAAAATACTGTTGATTCAATCAGATTTAAGCTTAAATCAAGAACCAAGCCTCTTAATTTGAGCGGATTTCCTTTTGATTTAAGCTTAAATCTGATTGAATCAAGAGTCCTTTTTCTTGTCAATGTTTTCAAGAGTTTGGACTCTAGATCCGATGTGTTTTTGGCGCGTATACGTAGTATACCGCCTTTGCGATCGTTTCGACCCCCCCCCCTCGATACAATAACCGAGTCCCCTAGTTCCTTACCGAAAAGTGACTACCGCGAACTTCTGAGATTTTCCAAAGCGTGTAAAAAGTTTACTAATCCGTCAATAATAATGATTAAAATTTGTTTCTCATTCTGGGGCTCGCTAGTTTATGTGTAATGAATACCAAGAGTCTACGTTTCTTGGTTTTTTTTAAAAAAACCTTAGAATGGGGCGCGCTGATTTAAAATATGCATATATAAGCGGAAGCAAGCGAACTGATTCGAGGATGGCTGACCAGTTCGGCACTCCTTGAATGAGAATTTCACTCACTCCGTTTTGTTCACAACGTTGCTTTGACATATCTCCACAACACTGTTATCCTTTTCAAAAGTTGGTACTCCTTGCTCTGATAGCCGGGGCCACCAGGATAGTGGTAAGTGCAATCTGTGATGAGCCTCGAGACTCATTAGACCATTTGCTAAACGTGGCTCATACAGGAGTCCACTAAGCCCTCTCGTCCCCACGCTCCTGATCACTGCGTCGGCGTCACGAAGAACAATGGGCCTTGGGTCCCAACGCGGCCGATACCCGTACCCCAATTACTCACGCTTCATTAACCATTTCACCGTCACGCTAGGATTCATCCAATTTTCAAAAAAAAT